>VRLP01000234.1:0-283017 GCA_009660295.1 Lophius piscatorius
CATCGTTTTCTGTTCTAGTTTTAGATACAACTTGATTCCTTTCCGTCAGAAAAAATAAATAAATGGCAGGGTTAACCCAATAGCTTTAGATTACCACAGAAATGAACTCACATTGTGTATTTTCTTATCAAGTACATGGCATGGCCTCTTTTATGTGCAAAAGTTTCTTCCAGGAGATGGTAACGTGTTCCACACTGTCCTCTTTTGGATGATTAGAAAACTACATGCTCTGAGCTGAGGCTCAAAGTTCTGAAAGGATGAAGATGAAAAGCGTGATGGACAGAGCAAACTAAAGACCAACAGCAACAAAACCTGCTTTCTACCAATGTTTATTTGACTTCAAATCATTTTTTTTAATCTATATTCCAGCATTTTCTTCCGTTTGCGAGATATAAAAATAATTGTTTGTGTACAGTCAGCACTGAACACATGGGTTTTTGTAGTCTGGATTCGTGGCTGTTTCCGGTACTGTAACTATGACAGACTGTTTCACAATATCGATGCTGTGAATAGGCTCTACTTCTTCTCCTAATCCTGTCACTATATATTTGTGTGGATACATTCGGAAATTAAAATTCATGTCTGGAACCAAACTGTACCTTTTCTTCGGATTATGTTAAGAGCAGTGGTGAAAAAAAATGAAGTTATTTTTCCAAGTTAATTTTATGTTCTTTTCATGATCTTAAATTCCTGTCCCACTGAATATGATAGAATTGATGTACTGCCTTATATCTCATGAAGATTTATGGGAACTTAGATATTAAATATGACGTACTCAACATATGGGAAATTGTTTAATCTTAAGAGAATGAATCACCTTACCTCTCATTATCCAATTTTATGATTTCTATCATTTGTAATGCAAAATAACATTTGCACACGTTATGCACACATTTGCATCGCATATTTGAGTGAAATCTAAAGCAGATCTGTAAAATGTAACGCCCAAGTTTTATTTTTGGCATGTCCAGCTCCTTTTTGCTACAGAGTGTTTTATTTGTCTTCAAACTAAGGCTCAAGACAAATCCATCTTCACTTTTTTTTACTACATATCCTACTATTGGAAACATTGGCTGGAGCCTTTCCCAGCTGACATTAGGTGTGAGGTAGGTTACACTCTTGAGATGTAGGTAGTTCATCACAGGGCCGACACATAGAGACAGCCGTTCATGCTCTCATTCAAACTTATCGACAATTTAGAGTCACTAATTCACCTCTATTCCATGTTTTGGGACTGTGGGTGGACGCCTGTTTAGAAATCGTGCGACACAGGGAGAAAATGCAAACATCAACACCAGAGGTAGATTTGAACCCACATCCTTCTTTATGTGAGGCCACCATGCTGAGAGCCCCCAATCCCCTTAAATATAATAGCAATATTCCTGATTGAACTCCTCAAATCAAATTTCAATGTAAATGTCTCCTCAAAGTCTTGTCCTTCAAAAACGTGTTTTACATTAAAAAAACATCCCCTCCAGAGAATAAAATATATTCAGTCAATTAATTTGCACTGAAATTTGGTTTAAATCAGATCAAAGGTTAGCAAGCTATGTCTGAAAAAGCATTTTTCCTACAAAAGTCCCCCCTAGTGAGTAAAATATGAATTATTAGAATCGTATATGATCCATATACAAGATAGATCTCCATTCATATGCTCCAAATTCGGACTAAATCAGATCAACAGTCGAGAAATTACAGCCCAAAGACTTCAGTAGCTTAAGGTCCCCAACATCTATGGAGATATAAAATTCGAAAACAAATTATTTGATAGTTTTTGAGATAACGACAACGATCTGTGGAAGAGCGATTACGATTCCAGCATACATCCAACTTTTCAGGGATATAATTATTCCTAGATGTGATTTGACCATAATATGTCTCATATTCAATGACCTCAGGAAGACTAGAATTCCCTAGCAGAGAATTCTGAGTTCAGTTTATGAAAGCTGTAGAGGAACCCTAGTCTACCAAACAATTTAACTTTGGATTCATCCATAGAGATTTCACCGAATCTCAGAGAATCGTAAAGGTGATCGATGAGCCTCAATGTTCTGGCGGGTTAGCAGTGGCCACTTTGCTCAGGGCCTTTGGAATAGTGATTCATTGAGGTGAGAGAGGCTTTCAGCTCCTTGAAAGTTATTTTGGATCTTTTATGACGGAATGAAGGTCAGCCATTTTTAGAAAACGTTCATTATGTTTCATGTCTGTAGTTGTAAATAATGTATCTTACTGAGAATCTGTGCAGTCACAATTTGTATATTGTAATTATTTTAAACTCTCACCATCCCAAGTGATCTTCTACCTTAATGTTATCTTTGTGAGGCTTCAGTGGAGATTAAGCAGAGGAACAATCATTTTAAGGAAGTCAAAGACAGATTTGAGCTTCTTTTATTAAAAAAAGGAAAAGTATGATTTTGTAATAACAGTGTAATAAAGTGAATTTACAAACCTCAAAGTCGATTATTTGTCATAATTCCTTCCGTAGACTTTAATTGTAACACTTCCAGAGGATTAGACGAAAAACATAATATAATAACTACATTATCATCTAACAAATTTTTTGTTAAACAAGCAATCAGTATCCCAGGCATCTTTTTCTGTTATGGTAAGGGTAAGCAACAGTTAGAGCCGAAAAGCCAAAAGTAAATAAACAATTATTTTGTGACTCTAAATTGCCTCATGTCCATGTCCTGCTGTGTGCCATTATTCTTTGCCTAATTACTATTTCTCCTGCATCTTAATTTTACTATTGCACCTTAATGTCCTTAATAAGAGTTCATAAAGTAATTTTGCGCTTATTAGAGAAAGTGAGCGAGATAATATCTAATTAGTGGCCTGTTTCTCAATTTATTTTCACCTCACATGCCCCACAACTAAAAGGTGGGAGGATGGGTATCATGGTCTCTGTCTAGTATTCCCTGATTCTGGTTTACACTACAGGCCAAGTCAAATCATCTCAGCTCAAGTCATGGGAATAAGGACAACCAGATTACCAGACGATTCAGAGGGAGGTTTGCAAATGTAATTTGTAAATCGACTGTACTTATATAGCACATTTCTAGCCTGCTTTACCATTCAATAACTTTACAATGTGAGCCAGCATTCACCCATTCACTCAATCATTGTTACAATGATGATAATGGCTGCCATACAGGGTACCACCTGCTCGTCGGGAGCAGTAACCATTCACACCATCATTCACACACCAATGGAACAGCCATTGGGGAAAACTTGGGTTTCAGCATCTTGCTCAAGGACACGTCGAGATGTGGACTGCACTGACCAGGGATCAAAACATCGACCTTCAAATAAGTGGACAACCGCTCTGTACACTGAGCAACCATCGCCTCTGTGGGCAGTTCTGATTTTTTGGACATCTGGGAAATAACTAAGTAACTTTAAATTTACTGTAGCAATGACAATCACACCTCAATTTTATTGGCTAAGACCATCCTATACCAATGAAATTATTGGAGATAATAAGAGCATTTCATTAGGTATACTTGACCAATCTTGGACTACGTCTATAGAGAAAATAAAAATGAAAATCATACTGTGTTTTAGGAGCAGGGGAAAAAAAAAAACCTCAGATATTCGGCATTACCTATATGTAACGCAATAATGGTCTGGCCTATCGGTCATTTCCTATTTTAGCCAAGACTGGTGGGCGCAAAACGAACCTTCACAGAGTAGAATCAGATGAGTGTTGCGGGGCCAGCTGCCATGAATAGGAGTCATGTCGGTGGGTGTTTGCAACTGGTCTGGCTGTCACCACACTGTGTCATTTCAGCCTGATGGTTTCTTCCCTTTTGACATCAGAGTAGCCGATGTAATCTGCAGTCATTCAGCAGTGACCTGGAGGAATGGAAACCAGCGCCGGCAGACAGAGAGACAGGGCCGAAACAGAAAGAAGAGTGAGTGATCTGGTCAGCTCCTGTATTTATCTACCTGATACTAAACTCTGAATATCCTAAAGAAAGCAACCCTTCCTCCACCTCCACCATATGCATAAAGATTCTAAATGTTGGCTGCAGCAGAACAGTAAAAATTAAAAATTGAACAGCAATTGCCTAATTGACTAATACGGTGCATTATAGCATAATGCATGCTCATCTGAATGGTGGAATTGCTTTTTTCTCAAATTGCAACATACGAACTTTAGTTTCTGCTAAAACTGTCTAGTTTTACCCCTGAACTCATTTGAATATATTCATATCCTAATAACCACAATCTAATCAAAACTGATGGATCATTTGGGTACAACATGCTTGAAACATTCATTATTACCAGCCAAATCACATGATCAGAGCTTCATCCATATCAAACACCAGCGTTTAGAATGAGGAAAAGATTAATGAGGTGGATCCATGATACATGAAGGCAGCAACTGTATATGTGCTTTGTGCGGATGCCTTGCTCATGCATGCAGTTTGCATTTTTATGATTATTGCATTTCAAATTATTTGAACATTGTTTGGTTGTGTTATAAAAAAACACAAACACATGTAAAATGTCCAATCACGACACATAAAATGGCTTCAAAGCCTGAGTGACCTCTCGGTTTTCCCCTCCCAAATAGCATATGGCAGGAAAACATGTCCCATCTATTGACATATTAATGTATTCAACCGCACTTTATTATTAGAACAAACATTAACATAATTCTTCACTTGGCGCCTGTCCAGCCATCCCCAGTATCTGGACTGATGGCAGCTTGCCTTACCTTTCTCCAAGTTCCTGACCTGCATTCTCAACGGCATACTAAAACAACAAGAACAAAAAAAAAAAGTGGGGGGGCTTTGGGACCCCTTGGCGTCAGGGGGGATTAGTAATGCAAGCACTTCCTTCATTTTGGAGATTTTGTTATGGAGTTTCACTTTACCAATTCTAATAGCCTGTGCCCACGGAGGGTCAGAGAGGGCCACCTCCCTATTGGAATGGATGTCCTCACTTCATCTGGACATTATATTACTTCTGGCCATGATTTGCGTCAGCAGGTATGAGTTTAATTCCCCTTAATCACATCCAGGCACCCTGGCAGAATCAATAAAGACGGGGCCATCCTATGTCCAACTATCCATTAAGGAGATGGAAGGCTCAGTAGGATGGGCCGGCAAACTTTCACTGCTACATATATGATTTAAAACCAAGTGATAAAAGAAGTTACATGAAAGCTGTCAGGCATGTTATCTGATTTCCTGATGTATAAGATTGGGCTGCAAATATACTCTATTATATATTCTCTATACTATATTCTGCTTTATTTTGGGGTTTTTTGGTAAGTGTTTATTTTGAGTGGCAATGAAGCAGGTTTTAAAAACATAGAAAAGTTTTTAAAAAAAAGCCCTTTTAGGAATAAAAAACAAAACACTTATTTTTTTTGTCTTAAAATGTGTAATGACATAGTAATTACACAAATATCATGTTGATTAGATTAAAACATGCATCACATCCAACATAACTGTGCTGCAGAAATCATGAATAGAATAAAGATATTTTACAAACCAAGAAATGGAATCTAACAGCCTATAGAGGGTATGGCCAGATAGATATTTGAGTGCTCCCTAATAGATTCAACTTCCATGACAATCCAGCAAATAAAATCCGTTGATGATTATTTTTTTCTTCTATATGCGGGGGCGGGATTGTACAACTAAATCCGATAAGCAATTTTGAAAACAGAAAGTTTGATTTTTATAAAATTGTGTATAAAGTCAAAATAATTCTTAATAGCGGGTATCATGGATCCTGAACTGGATTCATCAGCTGATATTAATGGCCTGAGAGGTAGCAGTCACAAAGAGACATATACAGGTCAAGTCTCTCTCTTTTCTCTCTGTGTGAGCTGTACATTGTTTCACAGATGAGATGAGAAAAGTTTTGTTGGCTATAGGTTTGACCTAAATGCAATAAGTCACATAAGTATGTGTGTATCAGCATTGTAAATGTGCCACATCTGATTTGATTTATTATTGCGATATAGATGAGAGTCACACAAACCAATCCAGGAAAAGATGAGTAGGATATGAACACCGTATAACCATATTGATCTAATTTATAAACAGATATTAGATTAGTAGTTTGTGTTAATCTATCTTTTAGCATAACTATTACTATATAAATAACATTACTAGGCCTAAGCTTTCGTCCCTGAGAGCGAAGGTATGTCCCCGAAAAGACCTCAATCCCCTGTGTTGTAAAAGAAATCCCCACTGATTGAATTTCTCAGATTTAATATTAAAATATGTCCAAAAAAGTGTTTTTCTTAAAAAGAAACTAAAACCATATGAGTAAAATTGATAACTTATACAAGACAGATCTTCCGGAGTTGATTCATATTCACCAAATTTTGTCCAAATTTTACCAGTAGTTAGGAAATTGTGTCAGAAAAAAAATATATATATATATATATATATAACTTTGAGCTGTTGTCCTTTATGCTTTAAAAAGCTCTTTAAGTAAAATATTAACTTTTGGAGTAAAACAAAACATAAAGAACATATATATCCTCAAATAAATGAATTTGCAACAAATCTGGACACAACTGGGCCAACACTGGAGAAATTATGACCAAAAAACTTTGGGAGATATTGCCCCCGTATAATTAGAAAAAAAACAACCAACCTTTCCCAAAATATAGCAAGTTCTTATCGCACTATGGTCTTTGATGGTATAAAATCTGAAAGTAATCCACAAAATATTTTTGTGTTATTTTTTTTTTATTATTTTGCGGCCATGGACGTAGAAGCAGCTGTGACGATGATGATTTTCAGGGATATAATAACAGCAAATAGTCACCTCACAATCACCAGTGGCATGCTCCATCACCTTGTATAAAGGTTGTCTTTAATGGCTTCTTTGTTGCCCCCTTTTCTCAGATCTGGTTTGCAGTATTCATGCAGAGGATTTTAAGGTGCACTCAAGGTGAGGAGAGTTTCCATTTACGTCAGTGTAAAATTGTATCTATTTAATTTGTAGTGTTCCAACAGTCAGTGAAGCACAACAACACTTTGTGGCTGACCCCGAGTCTCCAAACCTGGAGAATGGTGGATTGCTTCCTCCAGGTCTGGGTTGAGTGAAGGAGTGAAGGTCAACTTAGAAGCCAAGTATGTTTGAGTCTTGTTCATTAAAAATGGGAAAATGGACCTTGAAAAGGAAAGGAAGTTTGGTGTGGCATCAGCAGTAATGCAGGATTTGTATTGGTCTGATTTTCTAGCCATAAGGCAAACTCTAAATTTACCTATCAATCTAGGTTCCAACCATCACCTACGATCGTGAGCTCTGGTTCTGGCACATGCTCATATTGTCCCCAGGGGACCTCCCTCTGAAATTTTTTTTGGGACATCCAACTGGGAGTAGACCCTGGTTTGCACCTGGACCTCGCTGGATGGGAATAAACCTCTCATCTAGCATGGGAATAAACCTCTCTCCTCATCTCTCCTCATCCCACAGGATGTGGCGTCTGGACTACCATGCTGGGCATGCTGCCAGCCCAACTCAACCCCTGTCCAGTGAAGGAAATGCTTGGATGGAATAACCACAAAAAGTCAAGTCACCCTAGATACAAGATAAAAGAGCAGAGTTGACATATAATTAAGCAATAAACAGTTGGGTTTCAGCATAAATGTACAAGAAGAAGGTAATGCATTACTTCAAAAAAGAAAGAAAATACTGTTTTTGTCATTTGGCTGGAGAAGTACGCATTTTAGCTGACATGAGACAAATGATTTCTGATACGCAGCTAGCTTATCAATTGTCTTCCTCAATCAGTGACCCTATAAAGGAAGAATTTCTTATAAACAGAATGTTTTAGGTTAAATAAAATTGATAAAAACTTATTTGATGACAGCTTTTTCAGCAAACTAATGCAGCAACAAAGTTGGGTTCTTATCAATATCCATGACAAATCAAATAATTAGATTTTAGACCAAAGAGTCTTGTGTAGGTGATTGTGAATCAGTTTCAGCTGCTTTGGTACAAACGAAGGCAACAGAAGTTGGAGAGAAGAGGTAAAGAAAATTATTTAGCCGGTGGTAGACAAACACCATTTCTCTCTCCTTATCTTTCCGAACCAAGTTTTGCATTTTGCTTGTGTCATGGTAGCATGAAGTGGTACCTGCTGCAATTTAAGTTCCACAGGCAGTCCAACTGTTCAAGATCAATATGCGGCATCAAATGACAGTTTGCAACAACACAGTCACAAGAGCGTGCAGGTGATACCAGGAGACTGTCCATTGCATGAGGAGAGCTGGACATGCCTGTAGAAGGAGAACAATCCGGCAGCAGGACCGGTATCTGCTACGACGTGCAAAGAGGGAAAGGAGGAGCACTTCCAGATCCCTACAAAATGACCTCCAGCGCTTAATGCCCCATTATCTTTATTGATGAGAGCAGTTTCACAGTGAGAGCATCTGAATGATGTGAAAAGTTCCAAAAACACTGCTGCGAATGTTATACTGCCTACAACATCATCCATGGGCGATGGGCTAATGATGATCTTGGGTGGCATCTCTTTGGAGGTTATATTACTCAAAATTTAAACTTGATGGTACATTTTCAGCTGTCAAGCCTACTTTATGGCTTGTCAGTCCCTCTAATGCTGTTTCTCCATCTCTCAGGTCTGGACCTCCATTGCAACAAAAAAGGGAGATAATTTAATTAGTTCAACACAAGACACGTGGAAACTAGAACTACACTTTCAACCTTGGCAGCAAGGTTATATCCTTGAAGTATCAGCAATTCCCTGCGTTGTACAAGCAATCCTCCTGATTGAATCCTCTAATTGAAACTGAAATTATGTAAAAAAAAAAAAAACAACAAAAAAAAAAAAACAGTGCTCTTCGTAAAAAAGCTTCCCCTGGTGAGTGAAATATGATGTATATATAAGATATATAAGATAGACCTGCTAGATTCATATGCACCAAATTGGACTAAATTTGACCAACGGTTCAAAAATGATGCCCCAAAAGCTTTTGAAGATACATTTCTACCTAGCGTCGGAAGTGTATAACCATCCTATCCCAAATCACTCCAGTTCTTCCTTGCACTAAGGATTATGTAAATAAATACATAATCCATGAAATTATTTTTCAGTTATAGAGTTCACACAAAGGATCTAGTGATGTTTCCATATTATCTCCATCATGCTTCTTGATCCAATCAAATTCTTCTGTCACACAACTAAATATTATTAACAATTGTATAAAAAAAGGGATCAGTTTAGTGTTAATATGAATATGTGAATGCTTATGTTTAAGAATGTGTTTCTGTGTGAGCATGGGTGGCTCATGTCTGTTCCAGAGACTATTGATTTACAGTGTTGTCCCCGGGTTGCCCGCGTGGACATCCAAGGACTGGAGTGCACAGCCTTCTAATCTGTCAAGATGTCACAATCTCTGGACAAGGGGGAAAAGACAGACAAGGATAAAGTTTTGATGGAAAGAGAGAGGACACCCAACAGTAAATATCAGTGAGCCCAGACATGTGAGCACACACACACACATACACACAAATGCACCTGCACAAAAACATACATATAGCCTGACAGTCAGTCAATCAGTCACTGTCCACTTGAGGGACTCGATTCCTGCCCTTTATGTCCCAGCAGACATCTCAACACAGCTCACTGACTCCATACTCATAAGGTATAACTGTGAGCTGGGGTCCTGAATGATGGTCGCTCGCTTAGAATCCTCAACACATGGCGTGTTTTTGATATTTTTTGTTCATCAAGTAAATACATCCTTTAAATTGGATCAACAAAAAACGTATTATTGTATATATTTCATACTTTCTGGTGCAGACTAGTATTTACATTCCTCTTATTATTAATGGTAAATGATGTCAAGCGTGAATTATGGATCTACTGCAACTTTAATAAATTATTACCAGTTGGGGGATTTTTATTTGAGCAGCTGGTTCCCAAAACAGCTACAGTGATGCTGCAGAACAAGCTCCTCAATAGCATTTTAATAGACAAACACACCAAAAGGTAAGATGTTAAATTACAATATTAGTTTTGAGTTGTTAAATTGAACCTTTTGCATGCAGTTTATTTGTGTAGACTAAACATAATACAGTTTTCTCCAAGGAATAGACAAAATAGTATACCCTGGGGTAATAGTGACACTTGAAATAAACTGAAATGAGGAAAATGGTTGAAAGCAAAACAATTGTGGTCTGTGGAATCTGTAAAGTGACTTTTTGATTATGGAATGGGCTGGCTATGTCACACTCTGTTAGGGATAGGTAGAAAAGGAGGTATTGAGACTGATATGAGGCATAGGTTATTCCATATTCGGTCCACAAATAAAAAGGCCCCGCAAGATCTATTAATAAGTTACACTGTTGTGAAAAAGTATTTCACGCCTCCTTCAAACTAAATTTGACATGAAACAAAAATATCCTGAATAAACATGGAGTTTTAAACAATAATTATGCTAATTGAACCAAAAAAACAAGAACAACTAAATTGCTCCCTAGAAGCTAAATTCCCCCCAAAGTACTGAAACTGCATTAATGGCTGGATTCAGTTGTCAAAACAAAGCCAGACCTGATTAATACAAATCATATCAATCAAATATTTTCTTTTCAGAAACACAAAGTTGGATTGTAGGTCTCACCAGTAGCACATTATGCCAAAATCAAAAGAAATTTCAGAAGAACTGAGTAAAAAGCTGATTAATTGATGTGGGATCTGGGAGGGCTTACAAAATTATTTTTAGGGGTTCTGTTATTCAACCGATTCACAGTCGAACACATTATTTATTGATTAGGAAGACTTGGAACAACAGTTAACCACCTAAAAGCAGGTTGACCCCTCAAAAAGTAGACCTCTAAAGCTTGGCTTACACTGTACGATTTTAGAGTCGTGGCAGTTTGATTCTAACTCACACTATACCAGTCCATATCATAAATAGCATTTGCAGAAGCTTGACTTGAGTACTCACACCTTACGGCCCATCGGCCCACGCAAGTTCTTGCTATTGACAAATAAAGTTTGGTTGGAGAATTCCTTGGCAGGAAGAACTTTGTTTGTTAGCAAACAAGACATAATTGAGCTGTCTTCACTATGTTTGCCATCCTGTGTGCCAAAAACCTCTTTAGTTAACTACTTCATTCTCATTAAGTAATGAGAATTAGAGTTAAGTGAGCTACATCTGACTGCTTAGGGTGTTGACTTAATTTATCTTAATTGGTTCGCAGTTGCCACCAGCCACAAACTGTACTTTCTACTTCACGACTACTTGTTTTTTATTATCCACGTGACGCGCTGTGTTGCCATGGTAACTCAGACAGTCAGTAGCCACTTTGCAAAAGCACGCTGAGAAAAGAGGTGGCTGACATCAGCCGATCGAGTCAAGACCCTGTTTCAACTGCGCTAAAGCCTGAATTGGCCGGACTTGTCAGAAAACCTTCCGATGGTTGTCTTGGAGGTGCTGACCAGCCCTCTTGACCCACCTGTTGGGGCCCCAACAAGCAGACTGTTGTGAGTCTCATAATTAGGAGGAAAACGGGATCAGAACGTATAGTGTACGCCAGACTAACATCCGATTTCCTTGCTCCACTATTCAATACACATTTTGAATAAATAGCAACCCCTGGAGAGTGGTGGGGTGTAAGCTTCCACTAACAGAAGAATACATTTAAGACACATCTTGTAGTAAGTAAGTTTGTGACATAATACCTTGAAAAACCTCAGAGCTGAGACCAACAGAGCCAGGTGCATAGAGGGCTTATATTCAACAATACACTCTGAAAGGAAAGCCATGTTAAATTTTTTCTTCGTCTGTGTTCACATTGCCAGACTGAAGTGACTCAAATCAGTATTTGTACACTACCTGGACAAATAACAGGTTTCTTTCATGGCTTTGTGAATGTAAACATCAGATGTTTTCAGATCAGATTTGAGTCACTTTCGTATGTTATCGGAAATCAGAATCGTGTCTGATTTTTGGACCATGTGGCTTTCTACACGAGTGTTGTCGTACCCGCAGTACAATAAAATGAAACTGGCAGAGAGAGGAGAGATGATAAACGGCGATGCAGATTACCTGCTGTTCATGTCAGCTGTGCTCATGAACAACTTGTTGTCATTTCTAGTATTATTACCAACGTGTCCATTTCAGTTTGATCAGCATGAGGTGTCTCATATATATGACGTTTTTTGTTGTTGCTTACACAGATGACCCGTGCAGACACGCATCAAAATGTGCATGAGTGATGTTGCAGAGCACAGATCTGTTAACATTAGAACTAGAAGCAGGTCACAATTATGAATTCAACTAAACGAGACTAAATCTGATCTAAAAAATAAAAAGGTTGCTTCATTGTTCAAAATTCTTAAGTGGACGTAGCCTTTGTGACATGCTTTTACGGTTACCCTTAGGCCACATTCTGAAAAACTTTGGTCTGCCATTCAAATGTTCGAATTTTGACATTTTCTGACTTTCTTTCGCCATGCATTTTGGCTGTACAATAATTAGGCACTGGCTGTGGCTATTGGGTAAATATTAAACGCTTTACGAATGCCACTCTCTTTTTTCCACACCACTGCAAAGGAAACCAATCAAACCATCAGGCTTTATTTACTTTCTGAGGCATAAAATTGAACACAAATTGAACACAAAGTGCTTCATGCAATAAAAAAAACAATAATCCTACCCCGGCAATACACACACAATTAAATAAACCTTTAAAATTAGATCATTATTCATAAAAACAGGAAGTTAAACTACAGGAAAGAGAATACAATAACTAGACCCACATTGTCATCCGAGAAAGCAAGGACTTATCCCTGAAAACCCCCATTTCTCTGCATTAGAAAAGCACTCATTTAAAATAGGATGCTCCCTTGGAGAGGTTTTATGTGATACAAAGACTTTTTTGCAAGACTTTTTTACATGTCAATCAGGGGGATTTTCCAAGCAATCCCCCTGATTGAAATGCAAAGTTATGTCTGAAAAACTGTTTTTTTGTATTAAAATTTTGATTAAAATATGAACTCTTGAGTACAATTTAATATTTACAAGACAGATCTCCATAAGCCGATTCATATTCACCAAATTAAGGCTAATCTGGACCAACAGTTAGGAAAAAACAAGTTTTTTCGTATGCACCAAATATCGAATATCGTACCAACGGTTATAAAGTTATGTATGAAAAACAGAAGCTCCCCTTAGTGAATAAAACTTGTTACATAAAAGAAAGATCTCCTTGAATCAATTCATATGCTCAAAATCTGAAAACTTTTGGAGATCCAAGCTAGTGCCAGATATATACCAAAGACCTTTTAAAAAAATCATTCCAGTTATTCCTCGCACTAAAGAGCACAGGGGTATACAATTTGAAAACGATCCATCAAATAGTATTTGAGTTATTGCGTTTACACGACGGATCCTCGCCTGCGATGATGATTCCATCACATCCCTGACTTTTCTGGGATATAATTACAGGGTTTAAGGTTTCATCTTGTTTGGAGGACCTCTCACTCTCTCTCTCTCTCTCTCTCTCTCTCTCTCTCTCTCTCTGTCTCTGTCTTTCTCTTTATAGAAACAAGTGTTATTCACAAATGAAAATTAACATATTTCTCACACATTCCAGTCAGGCAGCAGGTAAGCTCAGGTATGATGCTTCATTATGAGGAAAAAAATAGATGACATTATACACTCTAACCTTTGCCTTTGCATTCCTTTTAGACATGTTTCAAAGAACAAGGATATAAAAGAACAACTATGTGCTACTAATTAGAAGCCAAACTTTTGTTTCCTCAGGTCAAAGTGAAAGAGCCAGAGTTATCTCGCCGCCTCCTCTGCAGCTCTAGCACAAGCTCAAATAAGATTGTCGTGCCCAGAGAGAGAAACACTTACATCTCACGTCGGACCCTATCCAGTGATGAATATATTGCTTTGAGCAGCAGTCACCTTAATGGTTTTCTAAGACGTTAAATATAAAGCAAATATTGACAATCTGAGGATGTCTTCTGGGTGTGGTTGGGAAGAGGTCTATGAAAGGAAGACAAGGCTTGAGGAGTGGAGAGGTGTATGTGAGCGCGTCTCTTTGTTGAAGGCTCATCTATAATGTACAAAGATGATTAAGTTTGAGCAGTGGTGAGGGCAGATAGACAGTAAGTTGAGTGGTGAGGTGCAGATAAGAATGAATACAAATATACAGCGTGAGTGACAGATTAACCTTGGTCAAGGTTGAGCATTAACGCTGGGAACAGGCAGGGAGCACTGGGTTGCCTGTTGAGGAAAATCCCACACATAAACACGCACAGGAATTGTTTCACAGCCAAACAGTTTAAACAGTGCCAGAATGTATACAGGTGGATAACTGCACAGTAACATAATCTGTAATATACACGCACATTATCAATTAATAACCTCCAACTAGGATATGCTGTGTTATTCCAACCAAAAAATTAACCAAGCAAACTGTTGATTGGTTAGTTGGTTGTTTGTTTTTTTTGATCAGTTGGTTGCTTAATTTGCTGGCTTACTAGCTGGTTGATTGTGTGATTGCTTGGTTGGTTGCTTGATTGGCTGGCTGGTTGGTTGGATGGTTGGCTGATTGAATGATTGGTTTGTTTCTCGCTTTCTTTTTTGTTTGGTTGATTAGTTGTCGTTTTTGTTGAATGATTACTTGGTTAGCTGTCTGCTGGGCAGTTGATTGGTTGGTCAGCTGGCTGGCCGGTGGGTTGGTTGATTGATTGTGTGGTAACAAGCTTGGCTGGCTGGGTGGTTGGTTCATTGCTTGGTTAGATGCTTGGTTGGCTGGCTGGCTAGGTGGTGGGTTGGTTGGTTGTTCTTTTGGTTGGTGGATTTTTTGGTTGGTTACTTGGTAGTGTTTTTGGTTGGTTGGTCGATTGACTGGTTGGTAAGCTTGTCAGTCAGCAGAATTTCTATGGGGAAAAAACCCCACTGGATTTCCATGATACTTCTAGAACTACTAGAAAGGATGATGGACGGTCAAAGAAATCGAATCCGTTGGAATAAGAAGGATGCAATTTTTTCTTCTTTTTTCAGGCATATTAAGGGGCGGTATTTAGGCGCACATATGGCTCGGTGTGAATCCATCAAAAAATGTAGATTCAACTTAATTTGACTCTGCTCTTTCTTTTTATTGACTTATTATTCCACCTTCTTTTTTGATTGGCTGGTGTAGCTGTTGGCTGTTAAATATTCATAGCATTGCTACAGGACCATGAGTTTGGTTTTGGCTAAAGCTTGTTTGAGTTAAAGGGAACTCTTGGACGTTGGCGGAGTTATGCTTCCTTGAGTATTGAATAGATATTCATCTTTGCATATACATGCCAATACCTTATAGAAGTTAAAAGTAAGGGTGATTGCGCCAGTTCCATAACAAACATTATGTATTCTATTAAAATGGATTTGTTTATTTCCGATCCCTGATAAATGATGAATGATTAGTTTCATGAAGTCAAACTTGATGCAATGTATGCTCTTGTAATTTAATTTGGTGGTTCTGACTTTATAGCAGTTTTTATTGGTAGCGGTTGCCGTGCTGGATTTTAATTGGCTATAGAAGAATTGAGGGATTCAGAGGAAACTGTTTGTGCAGCCAAATGCATTTTATTTTATCATTCATAATTATATTTCTCATATTCTCTCTCTCTTTTAGCGAGTCAGCAATATTGAGTTAAAATGATTAAAAGTGTTTAACTGGGGAAATGCTGGCTGGCTTCTATTCTGAAGCTGTCCAATGAACAATGTGTTTTTCTCAGTAGTAAGTGCTGGATGCTACCCGGTCTCAACTGTGTCTACAAAACAAGACAACAGTAATCTGTTGTAAGCAGAGGGCCAATTACTTATATTTTGCGGCTGAGTAACAGAACAAGAAGGTGCAGCAACAGTTGAAAAAATGTGCTGCTCAGTGGATAAGTCAATACATTTTTAATTAAACCAAATTGACCACATTGTACACATTGTACTCTTGAAATTGCGACACTTCTCAGTGATCCGTTAAGTTACATGTATGTTACATTTGGCTTTTATGGTAAATTATTCCAAGTCCTCGAAGTTTTTTCCTAGGAAAGCAAGTGTCTGTTTTTTATTTGCAAATCCTCTAATTACATTAAAATTCTAACTTTGCAGGGATTTCACAACCACCTTTTCCTAACTAACTTTTTTATATCAATGTGTTCAAAACGTGTGCTCATTAGGTTTTTAAATGTGACACAGGTTGTGTTATAAATGCATTATAATTGTGGGTTAAATAGGTTGAAACCTTAAGCAAACCTTTTGTAAAAAAAAAGGCATGATTGTTATTTTTTAACAAAAGGTTTACAAAATAATGTTATAAGTGATTATCATAATGCTTGATTACATCAATATCGGAACAAGATTTGTGATGCATCCATCAAAATTGTTGCATGGATTGATGCATATTTGTTTGATGCATAATTGGATTGGATTGATGGATACATGGATAGATGGCTTTTTGCTTGGATGATGCTTGGATTAATGCAGAGATTAATGGTTGGATGTATAAAAGGATGGATGCATAGATCAATGTACATTTGAAGCTTGGACAGATTAAAGTTGGTACAAAGATGGATATTTGAATGGATGGATAATTGGATGGATGTGTGCATGCTTGGGTGATGCATAGATTAATGCATGGATGGAAGGGGGAATGGATAGAAAGATTGATGTGTTGGTTGATGCGTAGATGGATAGATGAATGGATGGATGGATGGATGGATGGATGCATGGATGGATGTGTGAATGCTTGGATGATGCATATATTAATGCATGGATGGATGGATGGTTGGATGAATGGATAAAAGGATGAGGCATTGGTTGATGCATAGATGGATTGATGAATGGATGATGCATAGATTAATGCATGGATGGATGGGTGGATGGATGGATGATGGATGGAAAGATGGATGGATGTGTGAATGCTTGGATGATGCATAGATTAATGCATGGATGGATGGGTGGATGAATGCATGGATGTATATGTGCATGCTTGGATGATGCATTGTTGATGCATAGATAGATACATGGATAGATTGGTGATGGATGAAACAAAATTAACAAAAGTAGCATTTTATGAGTTAATAATCAAGAATCAACCTTTACAGGGTGCATTTAAACGGTCTGACACACTTGTGTCACCATGGTAACATCTAGTTTAACTGATATCTTCATTACATTGAGGTAACTTCATCCCGCTGGTAACAGATGCGCCGGTTGTTTTACTGAAGTGTTTGTTAATTTGTGATTACCGCAGTAACCCCAACCCAATTACAACTCCAAAATAAAGAGTTAGAAATCTACACCTGTAGAGCAAATAAAATTGTACACACACAGGAACAACATCACACACACTCGAGTAAAGATAGGCTTCATACACAACTACATATTGCAGCACATGAACACACACAGACACGCTTCAATGTAAAGGGTTCTACCTCCTCTGTGCAGGAGAATATATGCAGCCATGCAACACATTCAGAGTGTATCGCCATTACACTGTGCTCTTATACAAAGAGAAGTAGGACTTAAAGGGCAATTGAGATTATTTTCCCAACATAGACGATGGTGTACACAACAGCTCCTACAGGCTTAACATGGAACCGAGTGCTAACTCTACCCTTCATAAGTTTTAGAGGCATGAGGCACGTCTCTTTCCAGCACTCTACTATTTCATACTGATTACTTTCTTGGGGGGTTGACAACAGAGAGAAAGCTAAGCCACATTGTAGATGAATGATAAGAGCCCTCTCTCTCTCTTCTCTTCTTCTCCCTCGCTTGACGTAACATGCAGGGAGACAGTTTCTAGGAGCAGGTAAAAATAGTGTGGCAGAGGTAGGAGACATCAGACTGTGATGTGCTGAGCAGATGGAGAGAGGAAACGGTGAATAGCAATAAAGATGAAGGATTTTGCCCGGGTGGCTCTTACTGTACTGTATTTGTCATGTTGCTATCTGCAGACTTTCTTAAGGCCCATTTGAAAACCTGCTTCGCATGTAAGATGAAGGTGGTGAATCATCAGGGTCTTCTTTGGAGACATAATTCTGCATGCGGTGTCGGTGTGTTAACACAATATCTATTGAAAACATCAGTAGTCTTTTTAAATGTATTGCATTACGCCATCATTGAATTCAAAGTGTGTGCCGGAGGAATGTTAAATAATAAATGGCACAGCAATTTAAACATATGGTTGAAAAAATGATTGCACATACATAATAGGGGAAAATGCTGCAGTTATTAACACAGTCACCTTAGAGCAACTTACATGTTGTCTCCAAGTCTGCAGGGGCTCCCTCCCTGCAACAAAGAAAATGGATGGACGTATGGATGGATTTTGGAAGCTGAGAGCGGCCATGGTGGCAGATATTTATATTCCCCAAGAAGTCAGGAAAACTTTTTGGGGAAAAAAAAAAAAAAGTTTTTTTGGGGAAAACTTTTTTTTTTTTCAGATTTGGACCAGCAAAATCTGGTCCAAATCTGGTCCTATTTGGAGATCTATCTTGTATAATATATACTTTAATGTAGTAGTTTCATATTATACTCACTAGGGGGAGCTTTTTACCGAAAACTATATTTCAGACAAAACTCAAAAATGTTTGGATCGATCATTTCATATTTTTGCATTGTCCTTAGTGAGGAAGAATTTGATTGATTTTGGTAAATTTTTCTACACTAGGGGAAGCACTTTTTCCAGAAGTAAGGACAATAATTTCTCAACATTTGGTCTATTTAAGTCCAAATTAAGTTCATATGAATCAACTTGATCGGATCTATCTTATACATTTTACTGTAATAGTCTGTATTTAATCACTAGGGGGAGCATTTAAGAAAAAACAACCTCCGTTTTAGTCCAAATTTGCTTAATTGATCCATCCATCCATCCATCCATCCATCCATCCATCCATCCATCCATCCATCCATCCATCCATAAATACATACAACCATCCATCCATCCATCCATCCATTGATTGGTTAGTTTCTCGGTTGCTTTTTTGTTTTTTGCTTAGTTGTGTTTTTTGTTGTTTGGTAAGCTGTCTGGCTGGGCAGTTGATGGGTTGGTTAGCTGGCTGGCTGGCTGGTGGGGTGATTGATTGTGTGGTAAGAAGCTTGGTTGACTGGGTGGTTGGTTCACTGCTTAGTTAGTTGCTTGTTTATATACACATATCATAATTTACTCAAATAAATCATATTGTACTAACTATCGGGAGCTCTTTTTAAAAAATTTTCTGAAAAACAAGCTTTCTTGGACATAACTTCCTATTTAATTTGACAAGTTCAATAATTGGGATCGCTTAATCAACACAGGGAATAAGGGGCTTTTACAGATATATACTGTTGCTGTTGGGGACGTCATGCCCAATTATTTATGGCAATTTTCTTGACATAATCAGTTAATTATCTCATTATCATGAGAAAACAAGTGACCATTTTCTAACTTTCTTTTTTATTAAAGTTCATAAGCGATCATTTAGCTGATGCTCTTTAAGCAATGTGTGTTCATTGCCATTGCAATCCTGTTTGTAATTTTGATAAAGGTTAGAAAGGAAAGATACGGCAGATGAAAACATCAAATTAACCAAAAAAATTACCTTAAAATACTTGG
Source organism: Lophius piscatorius (assembly GCA_009660295.1). Classification (NCBI taxonomy): domain Eukaryota; kingdom Metazoa; phylum Chordata; class Actinopteri; order Lophiiformes; family Lophiidae; genus Lophius; species Lophius piscatorius. The sequence continues at coordinate 19,606 of VRLP01000234.1, forward strand.
AGTTCAGTATATAATGCTACAATAAACAAGGTTTATCATAGTTAGAAAACTTAAGCTGGAGAAAAACTTTAATCGACCATTAGAACATTCTGCATATTGACCTACTGTGTTATTTCTGCCTCAGTTAAAACCTTGACTGAAGTACTGCACTTAAATCAGTTGCTACAGCTCTGAGCCTCCTGATCACTCGTGAACATAAAGAAAATAATAGTAAACAACCATTTGTTATCTAATTATCTCATGATAATGAGATAATTAACCCTTTCTCTGGAGAAAAAAGCAATAAATAATTATGGCTTAATTGATAGCTGCGCTCGGCTTTAAAGGATGTCTGCATGGGTTAATGCACGGAATTTAAGCATGGGCTGACGCACAGATGAATGGATGGATATCACTGTTGTCATGGAAAATACACCATTCACTCAATTGATTCAGAGAGAAGTTCTCATCATTCTGAACTGGATGAATAAGCTTTTATGTCAATTTATTACCTTAAACAACAAATCAACAGTGTTCATCAAAAGGTGAGTCAAAATACGAGAGAGATATTTAATCACAAGTATCTGAGCTTATTTAATGACTTCACATTGAGACATATTAACATCCGCTACAAAATTTAATTTAGTCATGTTATTGGATCCCGTGTTTACGATGTTTAAAGTAAAACATATCCGCAGGCTTTGACTGTTCTTAATAGTTTTCCTGTATTTGAATATTAATAGTTTTTCCACGACGTGTTGTACAGAAACGCATGATGCTCAGGTTGAATTCTAACGTGTCTTTTTGTTCTCATTTGCTCAAATTCCACACTGAAGTTGACATTCCTTTTTTTTTTTTTTTTCAACAAAATAGAATTTGTATCCCTGAATAGATTCCACGACGATACCCAAGGGAAGAACGGTGCCTACTACAATCATCTCCTTTTTCAACGAGGACCACTAGCCAGACAAATTAAAAAAAATGTTTTTCCAGCTTTGCATTTGTCTCAGAGAAATATATTAAACATACCATGTAAAACATGAGACAGAATAAGGGTTAGGGTTACAGAATATATTTTGCTTTTTATTTGCATTTTGAAACATTTTTACAAAAACTATGTCATGTGATAGTGGTGAAATATCTCATGATGGTTAGGGTTAGCAACTCACTGTGTGGATATAACTGTCTCTTTATATATGTATATATGTATAAATAAAATATAATATTGGATATTATGAAATCGCAACAACTGTACAACACAGGGGATTGGGGGTTACACCCTTGCTGTTGAGGACAACAGCATAGGCCTAGTTAGGACCTGAGCTCCCCCTGACAGTTTTGAATCTCCAAGATTCCTAGAATCCTAGGATCAAGTCTTATAATCACGCCTGAATTGTGCCGCTGGTTTCAAGGAGATGTTTCAATTCCTCTCATATTACAATGTCCACACATCTGGACCATAAGAAAAATAAAATATGCGATGATAGGAACACTAAAGTTCTGCTCTTGTTGAAACAGTCAGACCAATGCGGCTTTTTAATGTAATAAATGATAAACGCCCAAGTGGGAATGACATTCATGAGCCTTGCAGTAATGGAGTTCACCGTTCAACATTTAAACGAATCACTCAGTTAGGCTGTTAGATGTTGATTAAAAGTCACATTTGTGACTCATTTCTGAAGTCACATTTGTGAAGTCACATTTGTGACTTTTAATCAACAAAAATAAATCAACAAAATAAATTCCTGTGCACCTACATGAACTCAGTAACCAATTAAAATTAATTCCGAGCACCTCCTAGATCAATCCAAATACCCTATGGGGTGTGCGTCCCTCTGTTTGACAAACTAGGCCATGAATTATTTAGGCTACCAAGACATTTTGGATGATGTCACGCTATTTTGCCATAATTATAGCTGGTTAAAAAAGTAGTCTGTTATTCACCATTTGAGATTATTTTATTAGATTGAGGAAACACAGTTCATCCACCAGTCCTACTGTGCAGAGTAGACCCCTAGAACCAATCAGAGAACATTTCACTCTGAACATTTCTCAGATCACTCCAGTCCAATGTCGCTGGAAAAGACAGATCTTTAATAGGCGGTAATGAAAGGAAACAGATTTTTCACTGACTCACCGTCTCACTTAAAGATTTTCCTTGTAGATGATTAGGGCCTCACTCTATCTTCGGCGAATAATAAAAACAGGTTTATGAGAAAAAAAATCATAAATTGTGTTCTCCGTCATTTAGAGCATGTATTACATACCACAGAGGAAGACAATTCAGAATCCGGAAGACTGAGAATGAACCCAGCTGACATGCTGATGTGCCCTAATGTAGGAAATAGATCAGATAGGAAGCAATTGGAACGGATAATATATTACTTTAAAAGATAATTGTATTGTGACTGTTGAGCAGAAGGGGGAAAAAAAGCTCATAGATTGGCGTGGAGTTTCCATAAATTCTGTTTTAGCCTGAGGAAATTTGCCTAGAACTATAAAAAAAACAAGGGCAGACCAGTATCAACCACTAAAAGACCCAGTAATGCAGTGTTATCATTCATGTAGTAAACATGGCTGTATTTGTGTGGCCCATGTGTGATTGAAGTTCTAAAAAATGATGTGATCAGTGTATCTAACTCTAACCTAATGATATTGTTCGGTGCAACTTTCAGATACGGCTGTTTTGAAAATGACCTTTGTGTTAACTCCACACACAGGGCTGTGAAAAAGTATTAAACCTCCTCCTGGTTTCTTCTAATTTTTCTTTGTTTTCATAGGTCTGTTATTAGTTGATGTGTTACTTTATTTTTAAGGGTTGTGGTTTTGTGTTATTGTTTCCTGTTTCAATTTCTGAGTTCGCTCTTCATGTTTCTTTCTCTCTGTGTTCTTAAACTGCCACCTTCTTTTAGTCTCTTTCCGTGCTCCCCTCCCTTCTTGCCTTTGTGTGTTTGGGTCTGTGCGTGTGTGTGTGTGTATGTCTGTGTTGGTCCTTACTCCTGGTCTCTGGTGTCTCGTCCTTGATTGATGTTCTCACCTGTCCCCAGATCTCACTGTCCTCATCAGTCTTTGTATTTAAGTCTCCTTCTTCCTTTCTGTCTTTGTCAGTTTGTTATTGATGATTTGTGGTCTGTGATTTGTTGGGGTTAATTTCGGGAAGCTCGCTGTGACCTCAATCTTGCTCTTCCTCCTTTTCCTTTTTTTTTCTAAATCTAAGACAATGATTGAATTATATGACTCTGGGTAGGGTTAAAAAGCTGCTAAGGCTTATGAGCCCTACACTTCCACTGCAACAGAACAACTTTAAGGCTGATCTGAATTTTGCACCGAATACACCTTGACGACCCTGAGAGCTTTTGGGAGAATGGACTGATGAGCCAAAAGTTGAAGTATTCTGGAGGACAGGAGTCCCATTGTATCTGGCATACACAAAACTAAATTAAACAGAAGGAACACTACAACCAAGCATGGAGATGACAGTGTCATGTGAGGATTCTTTGTTGCCTCAGAGTCCAGGATTACTTACCATAATTGACGGAGACCCATATTCAGCTCTCTATCGAATGATTTTGAAGCAGGAGGCCCATCATGAGTCTGAAACTCATGCCCACTTAGATGTGGCGGAATGACTACGATCAAAGGCAAAAGAAGAATTCAACATCTGAATGGGACCAAAGGAATAGAACTACAGTTTTGGGATGGCCAAGTCAAAATCAATTCCTGGACCCCATTGAGATGCTGTTGAGTGGGTCATTCTCACAATCCATCCCATGTGAGAGGAGTACGACCAACTCCACTTCGCCAGTAAGTATTATGTAACATGTTTGCATTATTTGATGTAATTAACCAATTTAGATCGTACTTCAGGTTCATTTGTTTAATGTTAAAATTTATTTTAAGATTCAACACAGTTTAATTTTGATTTCTTGATTTATTTTTCCAGGCCTGCTTGCTTTGGCTTGTTTCAACACAATGCCTGGTGATGACGGCGGTGTTAAACCCCTATGCTAAATCATGGTGGCTGATTAACCGTGCAGAATAAACACAACAGCAGGAACGCAGCAAACAAATAAACTTTACTGCGAACAGGACTGACTAACAAGATTCAGTGTCTCACAAGCTTTATATTAAACAACGCATCCGAGCCCCTATCGTTTTATCACAATAAATAAAGTTGTCAAATGACTACTCTACTCATGCTAAACAAACAGAGAAGAAAATGGCTGTTGGCAGAACATTTTGCAGGACTCACACTGAGCTGAAACAGTTTCATAGCTACAGTGCCCTCTGGAATTATTTGCTTTATTGTTTATATACATGATCTATAATTCAAATTATTTATAAAATTCTAACCTATTATTTAAGAAACAAAATAAAAAAAACATGAGAAAAATATTTTTCTCTAAAACCTGTGTGCCACTCTTATTGCGTCCCCAGGAAATCCTGTGATTAAAAGAAAACGGAAGTACATTTCCAGCCCTATTTTATATTTTCAATTTTTCCTGTTTGAGTAGGAACTCTGATGTGGCGATCAACGACTTATTTTTTTTACTGGGTTATAAATATGAGGTGACACGGACATAATTCTCATGGAAGTTTTCACAATAGGAAAGATAAAAGAACAAAGCAATGATGTGCAAATAAATGTTGTAGAGTTGCAAAAGTCTGGCAACGTATAGAAAAAAATCTCTCAACAATCAACACAATATTTCCGAAGTTAGATTAAGAAGAATTAATTAAAAAGTTTTTGAGAGACTGCAAATTGAGAAAATTAGCCTAGAAGAGGACATGACTGCCAACTGACCCTACACACCAGGAGGAGGAGGATTCAACTGGCAAAAAACTGTCCAAGGTTGCAGCTAAAGAATTGCGGGGGTCGGTTGAATCTTGAGGTCAGAAAGTCTCCCTAACCAACATCAGATGGAACCTACACAAACCTGAGCTGTTGGGGAGGGTAGCAAGAACAAACCCCACTGCTCTCATCCATACACAAGCTAAAGCACCTACAGTTTGACAAAATGAGACTTTCAATAGAACAATGTCATAGGTCAGATGAGACCAAAGCAGGGCCTTTTACCAGCAAAAATCAAAAGATGGGTTAGGCGTAACGAGAAACTCATACAATAAAGCCCCTCATACCAATCATGAATTCTGGTGGTGGATCTCTGATGATGCAGGGCTGTTTTTTTTTCCAAAGGCCTTTAACATCCAGTTACAAGAAATGGTTCCATGGACTCCATCCAATACCAGCAGAGACAGGAAGAAAACATGAAAGCCTCAGTCAGGATATTCAAAGTTGGACCTAAAAGCAGGACAATGGTCCAACGCACGCCCCAAAATCAACCCAATAATGTGTCATAGATCAAAAAATTAAAAGGGTTTTTGCCATGGCCATCCCAGTCACCTGACCCAAACCCCTCATAACATCTGTAGGCTGTAATGCAGAGGAGAGTCCACAAACATCTGAAGGAGTGGGAGAGTTCTGTATGGACTCGATCATGCTGATGAATTTTTTGTAACAGTATTTTCAGCGAACATTTTTAGAAAAACGCTCTTTTTCTGAAATTGCTTTCTAAGCGTTTCTCGATTTAGAAGCTATCCATAGTTTACAAACTATGGATAGGAAATGGTTGTACAACGCAGGGGATTGCGAACGTTTCGGAGATATATTCTTGCTGCTGGGGAACAGAGCGTAGTCCTAACTTTTTTCTGATGTCCTACTTTTATATTTATTGTCATTCATCAATAAATGTCCAAGATCCATCTTGGACATTCTGTAAGACTGTGAGAAAAGTCATACCGATCGTGTTTTATGTCCGGTTCATATGATCAAAAACACGGAGAGGAACCTGATGGACCTGGAGGTAAGGTATGAGGTTTTTTTCAAAAATTTATATTAATTTGATCATGTTGTTGTTGGTTATAATACAAAATAACACACTGCCTTTCAGAGGATTGTACCATGATGAAATATTGCATTGCTTTATTAAATCTTTAAATCCCTATATCTATCTTGGGAAAGACCCGGTCATGAAGTTTGACCGGTGAAATCACGGAACTTAGTTTAGGTTTCCTTCCATTAAGACTAGAGTATATTTCATTGAGTCATAACAGCCATTCAGGTTCATTTATGACACTCCTTCACTTTGTATAATAAGGTATTTTGGGGCCTTTATTCATGTGTGTGACCATGTATAAAAATTTAAAAAAAAGTTTTGACTGCACAATAACTATCTTGTGAAATCTGATTGTTTTCTTTATTACCTGGACAATGTGATTTGGTGTCGTATGTTTATGCTGATCTCTTTTAATAATCACAAGATACATCAAGGTGTCTCAATCCAATCTCGACTCCGAGCTTGTGAGTGTTTGTTTAGGAAAATTGTGTGGGTGTGTATAATTATAAGACTCAAAGAGGAGAAGTGCTAGAGATACCAGTGCAGACAATATTATTTTCTCTCCATTGCTCCTGTTCCCCCTCGGCTGCTTGAGAGACAGAAAAGGAAAGAGGGAAAGGTTACACCAGCAAGGGTAGGTATTGAAATTCAAGACCACTTCACCTAGCCCAGGAGTGGCTGTCTGAAGATTAATGAGCTATTTGGGGAGAGTTCAGCTATTTCACATGCACAGGGTCCACATTAGTGATATAATTAATTTTACAACACTAGGGTGTTGTCACCCCTCCTGGCGTACCATGCGCCCATGATAAGCATTCCCTAATTAAACAACACCAAAAAAAGAGAAAAAGCCATTTGACATTCAGAGTCTTGGGAAGAAAAACAACCTCAAGCTACAGTCAAGCCGCAGCTAGATCCTTTCTCTCCGCAAATGGACACCTTTGCATGAGTTTTACATACTTCAGAATCAAGTAATTGGATGGATATTGATTTTGGCGTCCACACTGAGACTCTGAGAAATACCAAGTGTGCGGGGAATCCAAACCGAGCATTTGTGATAGAGAAGGGGTTGACCCCAAAAACACACACATGCACAGAAACACCTCCTTGAACTCAATATTTGCTATTTCAAGTCAGACAGGAAGTCTTCTCTGTTTCTTCATGAATATGATTGATGTCTCACCCCAATATTTACGTTATCAAGTTAAGCTTGAAATTGACAATATTCAAACTGGAATTTAATTTGTTTAAGTTCTGTATGTAGGTTTGGGTGGCACTAAAATGTTTGTGGTATAATTTAAATTCCAGTGGTCACAGCGTTAAGCAGCCAGGGAGCCGACACTGGCCATTATTTGGTGCAATCTGTTATTTATGGCAGTGGCCATGGCAACTGCTTGCTGTGTGACACCTCCATCAGTTTGATTTAGCTGGAGGAGAGGTAATGTAAAGAACTGTATATCTGTGTACATTCTTATTTTCCCAGGTCATGGCGATGCTAAAGAAGGTTAGAAGAAGTTTTGAAGCCCTTTCATCTCTTATCCAAGAGGCTCCCTCACTTCTGATGAAGTGTTGAGGAGTTCCATACTATTTAGGTCACATGTATACAGTTTACCCACGCAGCACTTTTGTAGGTCGTTGAGAACACAATTGGTTTGTTTGCCTACCTGACCTTCATGGGAGTTGTTCGCACCACATGATTCAAAGTGATGGTGAGCTGACAGGAGGGGGTGGTGAGCATCATGGTATGTGATGATTGAAATAGATTGCTTTCTTCACTCCTCTCTCTAGACATCTGTCCTTTCCTGTCCAGAGTGAGTCTTCAAAAGATTGTCTCGTGCCACTGGAGTGGTTGTTTGGTCCATAGGAACTATAGGGAACCAGTACTGCGCTGTCTTCTGCAAGGGTGTATGCCGGATTTGTGAAATCACATGTTTACAGTGATAATAATTTATCCTTTATTTATCACATACAGTCATACGCAGTACTACATACTGAAATTATTTCTCCCTGCGGGAGGGAGGGAGCAGTGGGCGGACCTTTTGAATTGCCCAGCGAATTCTGGTTTCAGGAGGCTGCTCAAGAACCCTTCAGCATGTAGATCTGCAGGGGCTGAAACCTGCTGCCTTCAGATCTTCCCATTTTCTAATTGGGAAGAGGCCGCTCTACCAACTGTTCTACAGCCACCCTGAGCTACAGCCTCCCTATATAACTACAGCCAGTAGGACACTCCTATCCATTGGTGCTATTTATTACAAATTTATTACATTTTCATACTTATGTAGACCTTAGTGCGAGGTTGAACTGGTTTCATTTTGGGAAAGTTCCATTGTATAGTTCTGACACTAGGGTGAGCTTTATCGGCAAAGATTTTCCGGCCGCAAATTCAAAAGCATTGGTCAGACTTTGTCCAAATTTGGATCCAATAATTCGACTTGAAGTGATATAACTTGTATGTGACATATTTTATTCTAAAAGTTTGTATTTCACTCACTAGTGTTTATCTGTTTTCAAAATACATCACAAACTTTTTCATAGTTTATTTTCAAACTATATACCCCATAAAAATTAGTATGGGGAAGAACTTGATTGATTTCGGGAAAGGTCGGTCGTACATTTCTGACTCTATGTGCCCGATAGTATATAGTATGGTGAGTTTTACCTCCAATAGATTTTAGGGCAATAATTTGCTAACCATTGATTCAATTTAGACCGAATTTGGTGCATATGAATCGACTCGAGGAGCTTTATCTTGTTTTTATCATATCTTACCATATTCTAAACTTATAGATTATATTTTACTCATTTCGAGGAGCTTTTTTTTAACAAAACATACCGTGAAAATTACTTCACACTTTATTTAAAGGGTTCAATCAGGGATATTGTTTGTACAGCGAAAGGAATTGGGGACTTTCTGAGGCTACACCCTTATTGTCGGGCACAACAGCACTTCAAGTTGTTGATTTTCATATAATAATAAGAACAAAACATTTTATTTCTAAGTGCCTTTCAAAACACTCAAGGTCCCCTTAGAAGGCAGGTTTGAAACAATGTAAGAATAGATTTTTAATAATTAGCTGCACAACTTACAGAGAAGATCACATGAACAGAGGATTAGTGTGATGAAGGTGTGTGATGAATAACAATCAAACTGAAGATGCCACTTTAAGAGATGTGTTTTGAGAAGAGATATGAAAATGCCGAGAGTCATGTTATGGATATCTAGCAGGAGGGAGTTCCAATTGCAGGGGGCAGAGCGGCTCCATGGCTCTAGAATCCATGGTGGCCGAGCAATAGGGGACACAGTGAGGTGGATGGAAGAAGAAGACCTAAGAGTGCGGGTAGGTGCATTGATGTGCAGGAATTCGGAGAAATAGGAGCAAGGTTTTGAATGGCCTTAAAAGTGAGGAGCAGAAATTAAAAATCAAAGCAATATTTGACCGGGAGTCAGTCAAGCTGCTGAAGGACAGGAGTGATGTGATTATCTGAGGAGGTTCTGCCGATGATGCGGGCAGCCGAGTTCTGGACCATTTTGAGTTCATGGATGGACTAGAGAATTAGACCAAAGAGAAGGGCGTTACAGTCATCAATGCATGATGTAACCAGGGGTAGAACGAGAATGGCGGTACTGTTATATCACACGCTCCGCCAATCTCACAGGCAATGTGACTGACTTTCCCCAGTGTTAGATTTCTGTGGACGTGTGAGAAAAAAGGATCAACCTCCTCAGAAACTTACAACATACTATCAAACTGCATTAACTTCTTCCTGCAAGAAATATAATCAGATTTCCACCTAGTTTGTTTTTTTGCTTTAATTTCCTTTTTTCTTTTAGTGTGTAAAAGGCTAGGTTTTCACAGACAAAAGCTTGTAGTATGTGCATATAACTCTACATGGGGTGGCACATTTTGGGTATTGTTTTACAATATTGCATAATGGAGATTCCGTCTGGTCCTCTCAGACAAAAACTGTGTAGAACAAAATGTACTTAGAGGTTCTAGCAAATTTGATTCAGTAGTTACTGTCAAAGAGTTTCATTTGTCTGTCAAACAAATTTATTGTAATTTTTTTCCTGATGTTACTGTGATATAATGATGTTATAACCTTTTTTTAATCTGCAAAGTCAGATTAAGGGGGATAGATATAATGGTATTTGTTTTGGGTTTAATCAAAGCACAGGTACAATGTAAATTATACTGACAATTAATTATTTTAGCTGTTACCTGTCCATAAACACAGAGGTGAGAATCATTACCGGCAAATGCAGACGACTTGGAACAATAGTCAACTTTCACAGTAGTAGCACTCACAAGAAATAAATCAATACATTTTTCACAGCCATGTAAAGCGCAATCCTCCATTCCCTCATTCATTTTCTATAACCTTCACCCCGTATACTGCACTCACTCTTTAAATTTTGACAAATACTCACACTAGGTGAGTATTTGCACAGAGTCACAAAATGTATATTTATTTACTGAAGAATCAAGAACAATCAAAGTAAGCTTCAACCAACTAAAATCATGTACACACATAGACTTCCATCTTCAAAGAGGTTCAGGGCTGAGAGGCTCTAACGACGCGGCCGACAACTTCACAACAAGTGCTCCATGAGAAATGTGTGGGTTTAATGCTTGTTCTCCCACACGTATGGTCCATGCAGCAAGGCTGCGTCCATAGGCGTGGTGTTTAAGAGGTTGGTTGTTTGCGTCACTCATGTTATGGTTTAAGTCACAAATTGAAGTAAAATTGTTTATTTAATTGCTTTTTTTTTATTTAGTTGTAGAGTTTTTTTAATAACTACTAGAGGGTAAATGGTCATCATTCTACTCAGTGCATCCTTTCAATAAAGTAGCCATAGTTTTTCAATAACCCTTAAATAACTTCTGCAGAAAGGCTCAATTAGAAAATAGAGACAGAGATTTCTGCTTATGGAGCTTAGTAGTTAATATGCTTGAGGGAAAAGCGTGGAAAACAAGAGTTACTTTGTATGGCGAGCACTCCGTGGCTATTGAATCATTCATGTTGTCACAATATGAATAAAAAAATGGAAAAACACCTTACAGATAAATGAAGGAAAGATAAACCAAAAAATTACAAAACTTTGTATGTGCAATATTCAGCAGATTTTTTGGGCTAAATATTAAAGCTCAGGTCTCATACAAATTATTGTAATGTATCTGCGTAGAAAAATGGGTGTTTCCAGCTACATCTGTTATTACAAGGTAATTACATGAAAGTGAATTACCTGCAGCTGCTTCAACAGTTCTGCATTTTTGATCAGTGGGATAAAGGACTATGCTGTTTATATACTTCATTCTTCATGGTGGAAAAGGTAAACTGTGTTAGCATGTTCCAACACCTGTCACACTATGGTGCATTCATTATTGTGGGAAATTTCCTATTCCTGAACATGACTATATTTGTTAATTGCTCGTGTTGCGTCTGTTCCTTTATCACGATGAATCACACAGTGTCGTCTTCATTCAGTGCAGGCATTCATCTTCTTGAGATATAAGTTCATACAGTCTGTGATTACTGTATGAATGGGTGGATGCTGGATAATGTTGTGAAGTGCTTTGGGGTTGAACAGATGAGAAAATCACAATATAAATACAGTCCATTTACCATTCACGAAATATGAATAAATATAATGAAAGTGTACAAAGAAAGGCAGCTAGTTTAATGAATTATCAAAAAAACAACCGTATCATGAATGACAACCAATCAACAACCGTATCTCAATAAAAAGGAAGAAGTATGTGACTAAAACATCAAACACGTACTCTGAAGCTTGACACTATATTACACTATTGAATGTTAAAGCTACGTGAAGAACCAATCAATGTAATCAAGCTTAGAGTTTGTTTAAAACTCTAGAAGGGAAATCATATTCAGTATAAGCTATTTGTATACATAGTGTTGCTATGGTGATTTGAGTTTGAAAGCTTGTTTGAATGTTCATTGAGATCTTTTAAAACTTAAGAATATTATCAAACTCTGGCTGTTATAAACCTCCCCTACGGAGGTTATGTGTAAATATTTGTCTGTTAAAAAACTAATAAAAAACTATACAAAACATACTGGATAGGCAGGAGAAGGCATGAGCAAGAGAGTAAGATTTCTCAATAGGTCATTTTTTGATACAAAAAATGTAGAATCTTTTTTTTCGTGAATCTCTGTTGTTACGGAAGCTCCCCTTGGGGGTCCTAGGGGGTTCTTCAGAAATTGCATTTAGTGTAAACTCAGTTAGTCAAGCCCAAAATCAGGGCTTAATAAAGAATAAAACAAATAAACTAAGCACAGAGTCAGTCACCGTGTCAACTGATTGTGAACCTAACCTGCTCACTGGCAAGTTTACTTCAAGGCAACCTGAGGTTGTTCCTGACTCCTCCTACTTCTGAGCCTGAAGTGTCCATCTATCATTTGTCACGTTAAAACATTGAAGTCAGGAAAGGACTGACGTATCCAGATCGAACATACTTTTAATCCTTGATCTAAATGACTTTCTGAAACCGTGCATTTAAAACATCTAACACGGAGGATATAAAATAAAAGTCACATCCAAGCAAAGTCATTGCTTGGATTTAACAGGTCAAACTTTTTTGGGCTGCCATGACAGAAAAGCAGTAAGTAGACACAAATTTGAGCTGGGAAATGCCAATGGATGACAAAAACTATGTGAGAAAAGCAGTTTTTAATTTAGTTTTTTTAATGATTCATCAATCGTGTCATACATGTTAAAAAATGTTCAGCTTGAGGAAGAAAGACAAAGCTTGGCCTGAAAGACTGTCAGCCATGAGATTCTACAAACATCAGACATTGGGATATCAGTAGAATATTAAAGCAAACGAGTAAAATAAAATTATTGTATCGGCAAGTGGACTAATAGTATCGCCATTGTAAGACTTATAAATCCACTTGATGAAGGTGTGCATTCTCCAACTGTTCTCTGGTTGTTTGTGTGGCAGATTCCTTGCAGTGCAGGAGGCTGCATACACACCTGTGCCTCATCTTACAAAAGTTCATTTAAGCTTTGCCTCCACCTACATTCTCCACCCGTTTGCACCATCTGCTCCAGTGCGTTCAGGCTCCTTCATGGACATTTCCGAGTTTGTTATTCTCTCTTAGCGCTATTACTTCCTAGGTGAACAGTCCTCTCCCACGTTACCTCCAGCCAGTCGGTCTTGCCACATCCATGATGCCACTCTGCCAGGCCTAATAACATGCCGTCCATCATCACCACCAACTATCACTTCCACCAAGCACTCCAGTATCTAATAAACTGTTTAAACCATCTCCTGTGTCTTAGTATGGCTTCTTGATCCAGTGAGTCCCCTGTTACAATTTGTGTAAGGATGGGGCATAGGGGTCAGGCAAGCTTAAAATATATGTGTAGGTTTTATTGGCCCTGGTAGAGGAATGAGCTCAGAGTGTTAATGGTGGTGGAAAATAATAAGAAAATATCAAATGATACATAACATCAACATTTAACATAAAGTTAACATTTCAGTGTTCAGCCCCAAAAAGTGTTATTATAACACCTTCTGTGTCAAAGAGTTTTCAGTGTTGTAGTTAATTGATAGAGTTGAGCTCACTGGTGTTAATTCAACACTGCAGAGGTGTAATGAAGCTCCACCCACATGAAAGAAAGAAATGTTGAGAAGTCACCAAGAATGAGGGAGCTGAGAGCTTCACTCTTCCTATTTATACATCTCTCTCACTTTAATGCATGTCACTGGATTATTGCATGTTCCTAATTTGACTTCTTCCCTGGAGTCTTTGTGCTTTGTCACCCTGCAGGGTCATATGGTTGGTGGCTGAATCTGCTGATGTGGACCTACTGGATGCCCACTGATTACAAGATAATCATGATGATGATTACAATTATTATTGTGCCTGCCAAACTTGTTTCTAAAGTTGTCTTATGTATTGTTTTGATGCATCAAATATTATGTATAAATGTGCACATTTGTGTTATTTCATGTGAAAAGCAGACTAAACAGACCTAACAGATTCTGAACCTCCTTTGCTTTGTCTTGCTCTGTTTATAAGTATTTGATGTTTGTATGCACTTTAGGTATAATGTGTTCTTTGCTGCTCTGGGTTTTGTTTCCAAGCACAAACCTAATTAAGCCACATTACGATGCACATATGTGGGAATTTGAAGTGATTCTGCATCTTTGGAAAGTGTAGGCATCAACACCCCAGTTTATCACCAGATCTGAGAGCTAAACACGCCTCCCCTGACAGCATCCCTCCAAGTTTGTCTCTCTCCCTCACCAGCTTGTCTGATAGGCAACACTAATGGGAGGAAGTAATGGGAGACAACACAGATGGAGGCAGTGCCAACAGCTCGCAGGTCCTGCATATAGTGAGCTGTGCCCATGCGACAGATGGATGCAGTCTTTGGACTGATTAATGTGCTCACTGGCCTATGCTTCAGCAGCCTCAGCGATGAAGGAGTGCACAAAACTGGTCTGGATATTTGTTCTGTCTACAGAACAGGTGTTATACTTGTTTGGGTCCTCTCATTCCAGCATAGTTTGTGGGGAAGGACAATCTGACACCAAGGTTGACCACACATCATTCCCCACAAGAACACATAAATGGATCGAGGGCCAGTCACGCCTCACGCATGCATGAATTCATCATGCAATATAATGAAAATCTGCAACAGGGCGGAACATAAAAATGTAGTCAAAGTCTAGGTCACACTTATTTATAGAGCCTTCCAACAAAACACAGCATTAAGTGCTTTACAAAGCAACGAATAACAATGGCTTGAACTATGCAGGCCGCACGCACGCTTTTCACTAATAAATGTTTCCTCAGCGCTTGGCTGTGGAAACCACAAATTTAATTCTTCAGTTCTACTTAATTGACTTCTTATTTATCTGGTGTATATGTCACAGCCTCATCCTGCTTAGGAGAAAAGCCAGAGTAGCTAATTTGTTTGGGAACTTATAGAAAAGAGGGAATATGCAGCCTGTATCGAAGGTTGGAGGAGCACGTTGGTTGGTTGCTGCTAACTTTCTGGAGAGGCAGCCAAGATGCCAGGACTAATAGCATCAACGCCAGCTGACAGTGAGGCTTATCTTGGGTGAGCTATATTTCTTCTGCTTCCCCAAGGATCTGACTGGACAGCGTGTATAATCCCTCATTCCTGATAAATATCATCTGCAACACGCACATCCCATACCCTATGTCACATCTGGGCTTTGAGAACACATACGTAGCTTCATAGCAACAATGACAGGCATGTTCTCCACTGGGAGAACAAGTGTGGTGTTTGTTTCCTGGACCTTTTAATCTTTACTGACACACATCCATTCCTCTGCGCTCACTTTTGCACACATTTCTTCCCATCTTTAAAAAGGGTCCCCCGCCCCATCTGAGCTGTGTGTCGGGTAAAGATGAAAAATAACATTTTCAGAACAGTCACGTCCAATCTGTTTGGTGAGCTTCAATTTTCCTTGGCAATGTAAATGCTGGTGGGCCACTATATCAAAGGCAACCGATGACACTGCATGAGAGCAAACTGCTTTTCATTCATAACATGGGGGGATCGAGCCAGGGGATCGAGTGCTTTTTTGGCATATGCTAACAACATTATGTGCATAATTGTTATTGTGAGCTTGTTAGCATGATCATTGTTACTGCTATGTCCATTAACAGCCTCCCAGGATCAGATGCTTCTAGAATCGAAGCCTTGTTGTAGCGCTGCCTGAAGATATTTTCATCACTTTTTATCTTGAAATATTTTTGAAATATGACATCCACTTAAAAAGATTATTAGAGAGCTTAATCATGGAGAGCAGCCCAGAAAGTGACATTACATTCTGCTAATGACAAAACTCTTACATCAGGGGTTGGAAGCCACTGCGGTTAAGAATTGATGAGAGAACACCTGGCTTCAGAAAGGTACTAACAGACCACAGCCTCTTATGAATACTTTAAAACATAAGATGAGGAATGTTTCTTTTCACGAAAATGAATAACATTACTTTTCAGGCTCGTCTTATTGAGCACCATATTAGCGCAGCAATGAAGAAACTTCAGCTGTGAGCTGACTATTTGTCTACACAACATAGAGGCTATTTTTCATCCTGACAGCGGTAATGTGGCCATGATATCGGCATAATGTGCAAGTACGATGAAGTAACTGAGGAGTTTCTTATTGGCCTCAACCTTCTCGTACAGAAAGGCTGTCACTCGGATTTAGATGAAATTAGTGTGCTTGACACTGTGACACAACAGTTCAGAGCCTCGTCACGATCCGAGAGTTATCTTTCAATCTTTTGAAAACCGAATTACATTGTCAAATTACCGCCGCGTCTGGAGATTCGCAGGCTCTGTACTTCGTGTTGCAAATTCTCAATCCATGCACCTCCGCGTGGAAAGACTGATTGAGTAATGAATGCATTGATCTCAGGCTGAAAGAGGGATGGAAATCGGGAGTTACTAGAGAAGAAGATGATCATCATTTTCTATCACTTTGACGTATGTCACACTGGATACCGCTGGGATAACATACCAATGGCAACCTGCAGAGTTCCCCCTCGGGTCTCTGTGATATCTGCCTGATACATATACTGAGGGGCTTGGAGGCAGGCAGTGAACAAGCCACGTTAAAGCCTGCATCAAGTAGTTGCAAAACATCATATGCTCAGTGTGTCACTTGTAATGACACGACCGAGTGCTGAGCATGAAGCCTGTTGCATGGTTCAAATTCTCTAAAGCATCATTACGTGTGTGATCACTACTAAAGCTCGCCTACCAGGGAAAATATTCGGTTCAGCTGGGAAACAGGCAAACCAATTTAACTTGGAAATGTGCAAAGAAAGGTATAATATAATATGATACGTCCTCATGAACTTACAGGGATGGTATTTGATTTATGCAGAGCATGAGAGCCCAGTGAAAGCCACCGCTAATGAACAAAAGTCATACTCCTGAGTGTTCTGACTTAAAAGGGAATATTCAGCTCCCTACGTTTTACTTTCAGAAGGGCCATGACAAGCTGTCTTAAAAGACTCTTTAATATTAAATATCCACTTTTTGAATTATAAATCATCATCGTCTTTGTGTATTTTCTTTCATGGAAACATGGGTCTACCACACTACGGTCCTGGATATTGTAGCACTTTACAATAAGGCTATCTTTATTAAAGATTTATAAATGGTTTATAATGATGTTATAAATGAAGTGCATGTTATAAGATTTAGTTAAAATTTATAAACAGCTTATAACATGGCTCTCAAATTTTCATTGTGGGGACTATTTAGCAGTATCAAGTTAGGAGTAAACACAAGCGCGCTCACAATTTGACAAAGATCACAATTTATTTAGTAAATTAGGTAGAAACCTTTTATATATCTGTATTAAATGGAGTCTTATTGTAAAGTCATACCGAGGATTTCTCAGATTATGAGGAGTAGTGTGACAATGTTATGAATCTTCAATCTTTTAACTGGACTTTGACACCAATTATTACCCTAAGAATAGTATTTTTGTATGAGATGCACTATACCTCCCGTGCAGCCAAATTTTAGTCTCAGGCTTAAGATGAGCTTCAAAAACCTTTGCCGGTTCACATAATTGATATGAAAACAGACTCAAAACTCAACGTATATATTGTTTATTTCACAGTGGAGACTCCAATAGAGGAGCACAGTGGTGCAGTGGGTTGCACAATTGCCTCACATCACAAAAGATACACGTTTAAATCCACGTCTGGCTTTGGGATCTTTCTTTGTGGAGTTGTTTTTAAAATGTGTTTCAGGCGATCGGATCACAAGCGGACAGCGAGACACATAGCCGTTTACACTTGTGTCTACCATGCCTCTCCAAATGTGTCCAGCTGACCGTTTGAGTTCAGAATTTCCAGGTGCTTACGTCACTTCCGGTAAAACATCAAGGGGTGTGAGCAGAGATATCAGTCACCTCAGTCAAGATTTTTTAAGCGAACTAGAATGGGCTACCTAAAGACTTGAAGGTGTTTCAGGAGATAATATAAATTTATGGACTGTTCCAACTTTTGACAAGACTGGTGATTTGACATCTCATTTTGCTTGTACTCCAACCACATACACGCTCCTCTCTCTCCATTATTTCAACCGGTCGCGCGCTTCTACTAAAACAACAAGCACTGATGATGTATTTTCCTGTTACGTCCTTTTTGGAAACACATCCAGATAACACTTACAGATAAAGATAACACAGATGATACGGATAAGCATACCAGAAATCATTCTTGCCGAAATACAAGTACGAAACAACAAATAAAAAAGAAAACAGAAGGTTAAAGTGACAAAGTAAGAAAAAAAAGTTATATCAACATGTTTGTGTCCTGACTCATGTTTTCATTCTGCTATTTCTTGGGTTATTTGTATGAGCTCTCTCTTTTTAATTTTAAGGTTCATTCTCTTCATCTGGTCCCTGTTCCCTATTTTATTGTTCCATGTGTATCTGTTGGCTTTGCACTTCCTGTGTTGTTGCTTTGCAATCTGTTTTACACTTTTACTCTCTGTTTGGTTTTTGTCTTTTGTTTCTTGTCCCGCCTGTCTTTGTGTGTTTTCGCTCGTGCTCCTTTTCCCTTTCCATGTCGGTCCTGTGATTCTATTCTCATGTGTGATTTTTAAACATGTCCACCTGTGCTGTCCCTCCAGCTGTGTCTCTTGGTCTCGTTATCCCATTGCATGTAGTCTCTGCTCCCCTGCGCTCATGTGCCAGTTCATTGTTGATGTCTCGTCGTTAGCTGTCCCAGCAATCTTTTCCTTGTTTTTCCTAGTTTTTCCTGGTGTTTCCTAGTGTGTGTTTTTGTTGATTTTGATGTTGTTTTTTTGGATTCTGCCGTTTTGGATTATTTGGATTGTTTGCTTTGTTGAACTTCTCACATTGTTTTGACCCCCGATGTTTTTTTGGACTGTGAATTTTTGATTCTTATATTGAATAATTTAACGGCACCTGTTCTGCCTCCAATCTCTTTTTGCACCTGGGTCCTAAACTCCGCTTCAGTTAAAGTTCCCTGATAGTTTGCAATGTATTTAACGGCCTCGGAGACTACTGTGGAGATGAAGGAAAAAAAAGGTAACTCTCTCTAGTCATATAGTGTTTTTTCTATTTCTGTAAGTTATCTGCAGTTAGTTGCAGTAACCCAGCCACAGAGAGGTCACAAGCCAATTTAAGCCCCGGTTAACAAATACTGTTACTGGTACAGTTAGCCAACAGGGTACGGACCTGTGATCAGCTGTGGCGACCTCGAAACGGAGCAGCTGAAAGAAGGAGAAGAAGGTCTACAGTTATTTGCAGTGATGACTCTGTTTCAGTTTTAACTGGTGAACTTCATTAAAGCACAATAGAATTTGTTTTTCAGTCTCAAAAAGGCCCTCAGATTTTTCATAAAATGGAGGCAAAAGGAGTTTCATCATCTCCGATTCAAGAGGACAACTCTTTACTAACTCTGCCCATCCGCCGGCAAGGTGGACACTGAAAGCTGGTTACTGAAATGTTGTAGCGCATTATGTCATGCATTTGTACAGAACTTCCCTCCATCAAATCCCCGACCACTTAGCCTCTGAGGTGGGGGGAGACCCGGCACATCCTAACCCTGTCGGCTGAGACTATTAGGGTGATGCACGGTGGTTCATTCTTCATCCTACATGGTGGAGATGATGGATCCACTCCAACCACAAGCTCCAAATCCTCCCTCATTCGGATGGACGTAGGTGGGTAAGGAGGCGTAGGCGCTGCTGTGCATGTATGACGGAGAGTTATGATATTGAGCAATGTGCACAGGTTGTGGGGGCACTTCCCTGCTGACCGTGGAGGTCACAGGTTCAGTTCCTTGCTAAAAAAAAGTAAATCATTTCATTATTTATGTGCTGAGGAACAGCAGAAATATTTTATACAGGTTTAATGAACATTGTAACAGAGGCTCTATTCATTTCAGATAAACGCTCTTCTCTTTGTTGATACTAGTTCAATTATTTAGACATGCTTAACCCTACTTCCTCATCGACTTCCAACTTAAACTAAGCATTTGGTTTTGTTGATTTTTTAATGTGAAATATGAGTTATCCACTGTCAACAACCTTGTTAACAGCAAAATATGCCCCATTCAGTAGAATTCCTCTCCGGTAATGAAATATAAAATACTGCTTTCTGTTCACACATCCTCATGAATACCCACACACACACATGAATATACACACAGTGAATACAGTATAATGAATAATCACAAAGTCATAATTACCTTCTAACAACCTTTTTCTCACTACAGTGCATCTTTGTGATGGAGGTCCACCCACATTGAGTTAATTGCATTTATTCCCTCATGCCACAAATATGCAATTAAAATGCAGGCATTACACAAAGCCCTGCAAATTCATCAGTATGGTACTCAGTTAAAAATAGGGCCGGTGTTTGCCTCCTGAGTGCAACATAAAATTTGTTTGTGAAGAAATGAGGGCAGTCAAAGATGTGGCTCTGTGCTTGCACTGCTTTTGCTTTTGTGATTCTGCAAGACGGTGACTGTAAATTTGCTCGGAAACAAAACAGATTTGAATGGCTACTGTAACATAGAGTAAATCTGACATTCAGCCTGTTAGAAAATAATGCTTACACTTAATTACAATAGCAGAGAGTTAATAAGAATGGCCTCTTTAGAAATGGATTTGTTCATCAGTGCTCTCAGAAGTGACAATGGATTCCAAGAAGAATTCACAAGAAGAAAGTAATGTTACATCAGATCCCATTCAATAAATTATCAGAGAATATTGACTTTCTTTAATATATACAGTTTATTGTGGAACCACATGTTACATTCATTTAAGTAAAGATGGTTTCCAGTTATTAAAGCGAACAAATCAGATCAATTATTCAGTCTATTTCTGTCTTTAACCAAAACATGGTAACGCTACAGTCAAACAATTAAAACGATCCATGAAATAATTTTTGAGGTATTGCATTAACACAAAGCATCTGCAGACATGGCGATGAACACAGCAACTCCATAATATCCCTGACTTTTCGGGAATATAATTAGCTACCACCATGCAGCAGTGCTGAACAATGCATGGACAATAATGGAAAGTCACACATAACAAACACATAGATCATCTAATCGTCGTATCTCACATTTATGATATATTTAATGATTTCATAACTATTTTACAAGGTGTATTCACTCACAAACTGTTCCTGAACAGATCTGGCTCAATCATGTGGTTCTGACCTGTCCAACCAATGTTGGCAAGAACCTGCAGAGCAGCATGGATGTTACAAATTCAAGCACTGAGCTGGTCTCAACCGGACAAGCTTGTACCTTTATCTAAGTATTCTGTGTCTGTTATTTGGTACACAGTTTAGCATCAGTGAAGTTGACGACGAACAAAAATACGTCAAATGTACACACTGCAGAAAAGTAATGTCAGCGCCCACTGATTACACTAACAACTTGTTTAATCACTTGCAAAATAATCACACTCCTGAGTATGAAGAATGCGTGGCTCAACAAAAAGACTGATATGTGCCAAAATGCTTCCTCAGCGCATCTGTGATGAATAGGAGCATTTATAAATTGGAAAGAAATAACTGATGCTTCTGCAAATTATGTTGTGAAGGATATGGCTCCCATAGCTACAGTAGAACATAGTGGGTTTAACCAGTTCTCTGTAACCTGGCCAGGTAAAACAATTAAGTAACATTTCATCATTGCATCGCACTGCATCAACAATAAATGGAATCTACGCAAAAAAGATACCTTGAGCAAGCATATTTTACTGATGATACCCATTCAGAGATGACTGCGCAGACCTGAGAGTTATGCTTTCTTCATTGGCAGAGAAAAGTCTCGAAGACTGAGCTCTTCCTACAACATGGAAAATATCCCAGACTTTAATATTTAAATATATTTACAGTTCAGACCGTTACATATAATTTTGCCCAATGTACAAAAAAGTGAAGAAAAAAAAAGAAGATAAACATTCATTCATTCTAATCTTGGATTAAGTCTAGATTTGTGGGGGAATTGGCGTGGTGTGAAGTAATAATTTTATTGTATTTGGCTAAAAACTACCATATGAAAAGGTGTCACAAAGTGACTTTTTTGAATTATGGACCCATAGTGCAAAATGCAAAAATGTTTGATTTACTATCACTTACAATAGAGCAAATAGAAGAATGCGCAAAACAAATGAATGCATTTGATTTGAAATACTAATAGTGCCCTCTAGAGGTAAGACTAGACAATACACAACAACAAAAAAAAAATAGCAATGGCATTTCAATTTTTCCATCAATGATGGCAAAACTCCTTATATACTGGCTTTCCAGGGTAAGAAGTAATGATGTAATGAAATATAATACTTGATCCAGGTGGGGGAACAAAAAAACAAAACAATTTGAAATGGGTCATCTATTATGGTCAGGTCTACATGCTTTTCTTTATGGCATTTATTTTCTGAATGTTATTTACATAATAGCGAGGAATTAAGGACACGTTTCTATCTTAGAGAAAGAGAGAGATCAAAAGAAGGATTGGGATGTAAAAAAAAGGCCATAATCTTCTCTAATGAAACCTGGAATATTTATATTGATCAGAGCCTGCCTTCAGGCCTGTATACTTTTTGCCTGAGCATGGTTGTGTTTGCTGAAAGAGGCTCGAAATGAAGACAATGTAAACTACGTCTCAATGTATTTACTGTGCTATATGCGAGAAGGCATGTAAAGCAGACACATTGAGCGGAGAGGCAGAAACTCTTAATAATGCAGCTAGTTGAGCAGGTTGGGCCCTTCTCCATTTGCTCAGGCAGGTTGGGAGAAATGCTGATGATGCAATGTGCTGACCCAAATTCACTACCTGCTCCCTGCAGACTGCACCAGCTGGGGTAATCTCTGTCACTCTCCTTCCCTCCCTCTTTTTATAATCTTTCTTTTCATTTCTTCTCCAGATTGTTTGAAAAAAAAAAGGGGGCTCAAAGTTATTTTTTTGCTTATTGTCCTGCCTTTGCCCCTTGGGATTTTCTCGAACCCCTTCCATATGGTCATAATCACAACCATTCATTGTCTTCCTGCTGGGATCATTGTTGCGGCCTAGTCTAAAATGATCCTATGAGTGAGAGATTTGCCACTGAGTTATCCAGAAATCAAAAGGCAGACATGATCTTTCTTGTGGTACAAAGTGCTACCGAAATGACCAGACTGTCACCTAGGGGAAAATTATGCAGAAAATGGTTCCTGGACAAAATAAGAGCAATCTTTACACAAGATAACACCGAACAACACGCTCCTTCACCATGTACTCACTTTTGTATCTGATGGGCAAATTAATTGCCCCTTGCTGATCAGAAATGCACTATGAAACAGCTGCAGCGGTATTCAAATCTACGATGTAAAACGTCAGCAGAATCACAACACATGACAGCCATTGCATCAGCAGTGGAGATACTGGTAAGAGAAGATGATTCGTGACCAGAATTGACAGTACCAATAATCTACAAAGTGCATGACATAAATATAGGCAAAAACAGTAGGTTTTTCTGTTAGGACCAGTCCGAGATAAGTGAGTTGAGACAGGTATAGTTCAAACATCAAGAAGTGTCATAGCAACGCATAAGTGAAATTTCAGCTGAGATTAATCCCATATCAAGTACTAAAGTGAGGTCTGAAGTAAGTAGAGACGAGTCAAAAGTGCAAGTCTAGTTTAATTTCTGTTAAATAATTGTCCTATCCAGGTGAAGAACCCATGTCCAAATCAGGTTTGAAGGTATAGTAGTGCACATCGTCCCCAACAGCAAGGGTATGTCCTCGAAACGTCCCCAATCCCCCATGTTGTACAGAAAATCCCCCTAATTAAGCTACTCAAATTAAATTGAAAGTTATGTCCACATTATTTATTATGAGGAAGCCCCCGAAGCTTGTAAAATCTGAACTATTGGAGTAAAGTTTGGTATAGTCGAGATATATCTCCTCGGTTTTGATTTATATGCACCAAGTATGGACAAAATCGTACCAACAGTTATGAAGGTAAGTCCAAAAAAGTGTTTTTCGGAGAAAGGCTTCCCCTAGTGTAACTATCAGAGTTAAATATGGAATGTACAAGATGGATCTCCTTGATTGGTTAATTCATGAGCCAATCATTTGAACTAAATCGGACAAATAGTTGAGAAATCATGGCCTGAAAACTTTAGGAGTTAAAGCTACTCCCAGTGTCGGGGATATGAAATGGACCTTTTTTTTCACCAAAATTAACCCAGTTCTTCCTCCAATGATGTCTATTGGGGTTTAAAATTTGAAGATGATTCATGAAACATTTTATGAGTTATTGAATTAACATGAAAGATGTTTGGAGGACGTGGACGAGGCGGCGTGATGAGGATTCCATGATATCCCCAATTTTTGGGGGATATAATAAGTGACCAGTTAGCCCATACAAGACCAGGTCAAATGTCATGTGTGTCGTGATTGTTCATCTACCATAAGTCCTAGTCCTTACTCGAGTGTAAGGTAGGTCAAGACAAGTATAATTTAATCTGTTCAAACTGATAGTGAAGCAAAGGTTGCCTTGCATTGATGCCTCTGTGGGAATATATCCATTTACTCACGTCACTTGTGCGTGTTATGCAAGCCTAGGGCTGGAAGCTGGAAATGTGAATCATATTTTCAGGACTTACCAGACAGTTGGGTCTCCTAACTATATTTTGTCCAAGCCTGCAGCTTTTTTCTTCCAGCTTTGATAGTTCTACAAATATATTTAAATGGACAATACTTTTATATCGCCTTTCTAGTCTGCTGGAACACAGGATATGCCCATTCACCCTCTCATGTCTTGCTAAAGGACAATTCTATTTAAGATTGCAGCTGACACGAACCAAATTACCAACCTTTTGTTTAATGGACGACTGCTCTACCTCCTGATATCGAACAGTTCCAGGTGCACACATACAGCCACAAGTCTGTCCTTCAGTTATGTATCAAAAGCCCGACATCAAATTTCTGTGATGTGCTTAATGTGAATTTTACTTCTTTGCACCATTTGCATCATGACATTCAAGTCTAATTGTGGCTTTGCTTGACCATATAAAAAGCCACAAAAAAAAACCAATTTACATTTGGTGTCTCAAGTGAGTTAAGTGACAGGTCAGTCAAGACAAATAAAAGTCATTGGACAAGTAAGTCAAGAATGGCCAAAGTCGTATCAAGGACTGTGAGAGTCAAGCTAAATAAAAAAAGTCCAAGTCAAGTGTTAAGTCACTTATCAAAAGTACATGATATGGAGATACAGTGAAAGGGCAGTCAGGAAGACTATTCCCTTGCACACTTAGGCCACAGTCATCTCTCACCTCTCACACATTGTCTCACTATTACTTCCCAACAAAAGGTCAGATTATGTACAAATTGACTTATCCGAATCTCCACAAAGAGATCTTAATATGTATAATTTCAATATAAAAGTTATTCATATTTCACTCAAAAGGAGGAGGTTTTTGTTTAAACCCCATTTTGCTGTCAATAACATCTCAACCGTAATTCAATTGTGTCTAAATTAAGTTAATATGCATTGACAAAAGGAAATGTTTCTACCATTACTGAGCTCAGAAAAACCGTATTTTACTTCATTACTGAGTAACTATGGGATCTTATCTTGGAGCATTTTGTTGCCTTCATAGAAGGAGTAAGGTTAAGTCAGCTGTCAGGGACGACAGCCTAAGCCTGGTGATAAGCCACTGGTTGCTTTGCACAGCAGTGGTCACATCCTAGAGTGGGAAAACCGAGACTATGAAAAAGAATCCCAGTCAGAAAATCAAAACTCAAATTATGCGACAGAGATAATTCTGTGTAACCATGGCTGTTCGAAATTTGAATCCTTTTCGTGGCTGGATCAGTGTGGTTTTTAGCGAGGGGGCTTATGCGTATAATTACAAAGACACACTTATTTTCTGCATGACAGCCTTTCTGCCATAATAGCTTCTGTTTTCAGCGGGGAAAAGAAGAATGAGTATCAGGTAAATTGGAATTTTTTCTCATCATATTTTTCCCTAACCTTTTGTCCAAAATTACTTTTTCTCTTTATTTATTGAAAAGGCTGATAGCAGAGAGACTTTGTGAAAATAAAAGTTAATATTGGCCAGATGAGACGTGTTTGGTGCTATTCCAAGCGCTTGATGTGATGCACAGCTTCATAAATTCTAACTCTGATCCTCAGATGCTTTGACATTATCAACCATTACCATAGTTTGCATATTTAATAGGTATGGGAATATTGTGTTTTAGTTATTTCTTTCCTGTGTATTGACATTTGGAAACTTTCATCATGGCGCTTTGGTTTGGTGAGAAAAAGTAATTTTCAAGAAAGTGTCTTTCCTTGCTTGCATCTTCTAACTAGGTTGCAGAGGACATTGTCAACACATTCATTATGAAGTCATTGGTTGAGAATTATTATTCATTCATCGACCAGGATGTGAAATTTGCATCATTCTTTATTCTTTATTCAGTGGTAATTAATGTGAGCTAACCTGCTGAGTTTTGAAACTGGTGATGGACAATGATAAATGGAGGTGTCAGTCCAATAAATAGCATAAGAAGTGAGCAGAGGAGACAAGCACCGTTAAAGCACAGAGAGACACATGAAGAAAAAAAAGAACAAAACAGCAAAGACAAAAATCATAAATCCAGTGACTGAAAAATAAGAAAGGATAAGAAAGGAACCTAGACAGTGAAGAGGGAAGAATGCCCGGCTCTCAGGTTGATGTGCAGACACCTAATCAGGCAGCTCTTCATCCCTTAACCCCCAGCCAAGTGGGGAGAAGCAAGATGAGAGGAGACTGGTTTGTGTGCAGGGGGGGCAGCTTTAGAAATGCTGAAGTCGGATTTTATTTCTCTTGAGAAAGTGAAAAAAAACAGAAAGAAGGACAGAGAAGAATACTTGGGAGAAAGAAGCCACAAGAGCTAATCTTTATGAGACCGGTTGAGAATTTGGTGCTGAAACAATGTTTATTTTTTCTGCGGGAGAGCTTTTCGAGCCTCAAGCAGGAATTTGTTATAATCACGATCAAAACTAGGTAATCCAAAACGATGCTAGCATAGCAAATGTAATCCAAAATATATAATAGGCCCACTTACTCCTGGTCAAACAAAAAGAAGGTCGGCTCAACGTTTGTCTTAGAGCCTTACGCAAACTGTTAGAAGTCCTGATTTTATAGCAACATCCTGTTCACACACTTCATCCCTTTCATTATGTCTGTAAAGTCTGCTAACCCCAGTTCTGCTGCCAGTTTATATTCCAAAGCCCAATTTGGTGCTTCTCTCCTCCAATTTCGTCTTCCCTGAAACTTCTCCACCTGGTGGTCCAAGGCTAAGCCTTTTTCCATATATACTGTTCTTCCTTACAGAGTTGGTTGTGTGTAACTGAGTGTAACCAGTAGGTTGTTGAACATGCTATTAACTCCATGAATAATTAATTAAAGACAAAGAGAATAAGGTTTTGGCGAGGAGCTCAAGGTATATGAACAAAATCACACAAGACAAGGGAAATCACTTTTAAAGAATGAATTATAATACGTGAAGAAGTGCGGATTCGGGCTACAGCATGTAGACAAGACGTTCTAGGAGGAAGAGGAAGTAATCCAGGTGACCCGCAAATTCATATGTTGGGTGCAGGTTTAATTCGCTATTATCGTTCAGTGAGGACCGCGTATTGACTTGACTAGAATCCTGATATCTGTTCATCAAACAGAGACGGGACCCAGCCATGCATGCATTTGAAGATACATTGTATGTTTAAGTGGCTGATGAAGCTTTCAAAGCTCAACACATTATGTTTCCCTGAGACACGACAGTCAATCAATCATTGATTGTCTGGTATGAGAGAAAGCACCTCTAAATCTGAGGCCATTTTTCCTGCCAGGTTTCGGCCAGGCTTCGGGTTTGGGGTGAATTGCTGCCTCATTCAAAGGGGTTCAACTATCTTGGCGTCTTGTTTTCGAGTGATAGAAAAATGGACTGGGAGATTGACTGGCGCTTCGGTGCGGCATCAGCAGTAGTGCAGGCGTTTTTTCGGTCTGTGGTGGTGAAGAAAGAGTTGAGTCGTAAGGCAAAGCTCTGAATTTACCGCCATCCACGTTCCAACCCTCAATAATGGTTATGAGCCCTGGGTAGTGATAGGAAGAAGGAGGTAAAGGATGCAAGCTGCTGAAATACGCTTCTTTTGTAGGGTGGCTCGGCTCAGCCTTTGATATAAAGTGTGCTCAGACATCCAGAGAAAGTTAGGAGTAGAGACGCTGCTGTTTCGCGTCGAAAGGGGCCAGTTGAGGTTGTTCGGCCACCTAACTAGGATGCCGCCAGGACGCCTCCCTCTGGAGGTTTTTCAGGCACGTCAGGGGGAAGAAAATGGATGGACAAGACCCAATGAGATGGTTCCATCTCTGATTTTTATTGATTTCGTGTAAAGTGATATGACAGGTTTTAGAGTCGATTGTGAGGCTTGTGACCAGGAGGGGATGCAGTATGACGGATGTGAAAAAAATCAAGTGTGCATATTGAGATGAGCTGGGCTGAATGAGAAATAATTTCTGATCATTTTGAAAAAGTTGAGATTTGATTTAACTTTTTTTCAGATTGAATTCACTTGTTTGTCAAATCTTAAGGGTCTAGGGTCAGGATTAGAGTCTAAGATGATCCCCAAGTACTAGACCTCATCAACTACTGAGATGGCCTTGTTCTTTATTTCGACCAAGAATGATTCGTTATGATGCTGTTCTTGCATAGAAAAACATATTCACACAGTTTTTTTTTGACATTCTGTGTTAAAAGAGAGGACTCAAGTCAGTATTCTTTGGTGGTGTAATTATTAAACTACTGAACCCCCTGTATCGGAGCCTACAGTTGGATGCTGGGTTGGTCGTGGTAGCAATTCATGCAGAGTTCAAGTTGTTGCAACTTAAATAGAATGGTTGTTGGCCAATGAGGAGGATGAGGGATGTAGTGGGTCTCTGCAGCAGCGCACTCGAGTTGTCTGCCTGAACTAGCTCCGAACCGATCGCCCCAATTGCAGAAATATGACTTTCTTGAAGGAGAATAAATTATGCTACAGTCTTACGCTGGCAAAAACTAAAAAGCAGAAGGTGAGGAAATTTGACGTCCTTAAAATAAGAATCATAGAAGGTCGCAATCATTCAGAGCCAAAAGCACTGATTGTTGAATGACAAAACGGATCACTGGGAACTCACCAGGTTATGACATAGTAAACTCAAAGCAAAGGGTACGTGCTCTAGAAGTCCATTTGTTTTCAATCTCCCAATACCTTCAGAATTTGTATTATTTATGTACGTATGATCGCCACAGCAGAACACTTGTTTCCATGTTTTTCAGTCCTCAGGACCTTCCTCTGTCAAACCAACTGTATGTCCTCTCTCATCACTTCCAGAAACGTCCTCTTTGGTTTTCCCCTTTTTCCTCCTGCCTGGCAGCTCCATCTCCAGCATCGTTCTACAAGTAGATCCACTATCCCTCCTGTCACATGTCCAAACCATCTCAATCATTTTTTTCAATATATGGATTGACTAAACTTGACTCTGCTTAACATTTCTTCTCAGTTGCATCCTTAGGAACACCAATTGTGGGTTGAAACCGGTTGAAGTTTATCCTCTTTTTGTGATTTTTTGTGAGACTCGTTTAGTATAGTCCAGTGTGTTAGATTTAGTGAAATATTGTCAAAGCCAAGTTTTTTTTTTGTAATGTTGTTTTTCTCTTTTTCTTAAAAATGTTTTTCAGATAATGCTCCTTAGCTGTGTTTTATTTCTTAACAATCTCCACTGGACAATAACTCTTAAATTTCCTGCTCACCCTTTTTGTTGAGCATTTTTGACTCACTATTTTGTCATTGAAAAATGTGTGCCACTTGACTGAACCTGTTTATAATATGACCCACAGGCAGCATGTACATGCTTAAGTGTAAGGGGCCAAGGATGGAGCACTGGGGGGCACTGGGGGACATGACGGGTCAAAGGGGCTACCGAACAGGAGGCAATAACAATGGCTATTGAAAAAGTCTCCTTTTGATGCGTAGTGTTATTTTAATATAACACTAAGCATCAAATATAACACTATGCATTTTCCCCAGGAAAAAAGTCTTATGAGGGTCAAATGTTTTTGGAAAAAAAGCATGTTTTCCAAAAACACGCTTTTGCCAAAAGGTTGAACTTTTTCTCTTTCAGAGAAAAAGTCACCTCGAAATAATTTGTTTGATTTGTACTGTTTTTCCATATTTTCTTTCTTGGTAGGACAATAAAAGGTTTAAGCTCCTTGGCCATCTTAATCCTTGTATTCTTTATCAGTACATGTCAGGCCAAATGTTAGGAAACTGGTTGTACTCTTCTCTCCTTCACCAATCAGAGCATAACCTCAGATGCACGGACCTGCTGACAATTGCTTGCTTATGCTTGACGACTAAAGGCGACCATTTGTTTGCTGTTAGAGCTCCTTGATTGTGGGATTAAATTGACTTTGATTGAATTCACAGGGGAATTTGAAGGTCAGCATCTGTACTCTGTTCACACTCATTCTACATGATCATTAATGCCTACTTATAAAGCCATTAATGTCCATTATCATAATTACCTTTGCTTACATGCTGAGGCCACGGCCACTGAGTGAAGAGAGGAGTGGTCCTACAAAATCCTCTCTACCCGTCATTAGTCTTTTTCTGCCCTCAGTGTCATTCATCGCCTGCGTTGTCGCGCTTCCATCTGACTGCCCTCGCCTGCTTCCTGTTTTAGTAATGCAACCTGGAGACGTCTCATGCATATGTTTGCTCGCCATGAAAAGGTGCACCATTAATATGCAAGTGAATGTCATGAATTAGAAATGTGGCCCCTCCTGCCGCTGTAGTGTACATCCAGTTCAGCAAGAACTTAGCAGAATGAGTACTTTTGGTGGGTTGCAATAAAATACCTCACCGCCAACCATAAGCAGAGCTGTTGTTCCCCTTAAGGGGCCAAGACGTCCCGGTTACATACCTGCAACTCAGCTCCCAAAGGGATGCAGTTGGCTACACAGCACAAACTCTCCCTGTAGAGAACTCCCAAATAGAACATTTGAAGATTTCACTGTCATCAGGACAAATGTGGACTGTGTTCATTGTGTATTATTTTAACACCTTGCTCATGTGGCTCATCTCTAAAGAATCTCCATCCATACATTTAGTCCCTCGTAGACCTCATTACTGAATGCTTCCTAGTGACAGTGCGTCTCGCATTTCTTACGCACAAAACACATGCGGCACAACAATTTCCCTTTCCTCGAATGAGTTTTTCACTCTCTTGCAAAATTCACCAAATGCAGTGATACTTAGGGTCAAAGGTTGATTGTGGCCACCAATCCAATTTCACAGCGCCTGCTTCTGACACACACTGTGTGATCTTAGGTGGAGCCCCTCCCGATCCCCCTCTCTGCATATCCTCAAGAACACTCTGAACTTAATCAATCTTTAATTAAGCCTCTTCTTTGGCGATAATTGGTAGTTGAGTCGAGGCAAGACCTTTACTCCTCCAACATGCAGTCTCTGAATGTATCCACAGGGAGAGAGGGATGCAGAGCGATAGGCCATAATGTCTTCCAAAACCTCATGAGAACCACGTGTGAATGTTTGCATGTGTGTAACAGTATCGATCTCTTTTGAATTACATGTACAGAGGGAAAGTGCAACAGAGGATTTGGGACCCTAACCCTAACCCTGTTGCAGAAACAAAAATGGCGATAACAAGATTGAACTTGTAATATTCTGAGATTAAACTCATAATATTACAAGAGAATGGTCAAAATATAATGAGAATATAGTCAAAATATAACGATACTAAAAACGTAAATTACAAGAATAAAGTTATAATATTACGAGAATGAGGTCGTAATATTATGAAAATAAAGTAGTAATATCACAAGTATCAAATTGTAATCACGGGAATAAAGTTGTAATATTCAGAGAATAAAGTCATAATATTTTGTACAAACAAATTGTCATTAAATGTCATAAAGTTCATGTAATTTGCAGGTAATAAAAAATATGACAAAGAAAATATTAAACTCTATATTCATAATGAAGAAATAATCAAAGTTTCAACTGCATGATTCTTAGGTATTCTGATTCTGACAAACTGTCTTGGAGAGATCTGGTCGGTTTTGTCTGCAGAAACCTCACCAAATATCCCACAATCCTGAGAAATATAAGATGTTTTCTAAACGATTCATCTGTTTACCCATTTTCTTCCGCTTATCCGGGAATGGGTGTACGTGTCAGCAGTTCTCCTATATGGCCTTACACAGTCCGAGCCAAGCTCTGCTTTCCCTTCTTGAGTCAACGGGAAGTTTGCAAGAACTTCTACTGGGCTGAACGAAAGTCATTCTCCATTTGTGCCCAATGCATTTCCGACACCCGGGTTTTTGTTCAGCTACTGCCAGAGCTGTATAGTTTGATTGATCCTATACCTAATACATTTATTTCTGTTGTAGTGTCGGGTAGCCCAGGCTTTCAGCACTTGCCTCCATCCCAGTGTAAAATACCTTATAATCGGATTGAAAGGCACCAGTGTCCTCTACGACTGTGTTATTAATATTTAAGAAAGAAAGGAGATTGGACTTTACCTTCAGATGATGAACAGCTCTGGTAAGTCAAATGGATGCTGATGTATCTTAATTTGTTGTAGATTATCACTTACTTTATATGGTTGCTCCTGTTGTGGTGTGAATGAGGTCCAGATTCAGTGGTGTGGCGCTGCTAGAGTGCCTTTTGGGAATGTATATTTAGGCCTAGCAGCCTTGATGGCGCCTATGATGAAAACCTGTTGAATCCTGATTGTGCTGCTAACATTTTATGGTATTTTTCTTTCTTGTAGGTTGTATGAGTAA
The DNA here is from genome assembly GCA_009660295.1 of Lophius piscatorius. Lineage (NCBI taxonomy): Eukaryota > Metazoa > Chordata > Actinopteri > Lophiiformes > Lophiidae > Lophius > Lophius piscatorius. The sequence continues at coordinate 52,384 of VRLP01000234.1, forward strand.
ATGTGACTCGTTGAAAGAGTTTTTTATTATTTGGAATAACATATATATGCAATTTCTATTCAAGATATTCTGCGTAAAAGAAGTACATCCTTGATGGTTTCAGTGTCTCTATGCAATTAGTGTTTATCCCTTACAGATCTTTCCAATAGATAAATGTTACTGTCTTTTTGAATATGTGGTGTCAACCGCCTGTAACCGTTATGTCACGGTGAAGCTATTTGAGGGCTGCTTAACTGCAGTGGTAGAGCACTGAAAGCTCAAGCGGAGAATCAACAGCCCTCCGCTGTTTAAATATAAAACTGATCTGACTGGTTATACATCGAAAACAAGAAAAGGAATTGCACAACCAGCTGAATTAATTCAGGTTTTTTTTTCACTCTGTCACTAAAAAGTTTTAAGTTGCTTCAAAGACAGACTTTTAGCAAATAATTCTAGAATATCCGAAAAGAAAGCGTGAAACGTCGAGCATACAGGGCAGAAGCAGAGCGGTAGAAGAATCACGGGCTGAATATATACTTATCAGCTGACATGGTCAATGCTTGACAGCGTGGTAAAAACCTCACATCGAGTGCCTTGAAGCCAGAAGGTCATTATTTCATATATGAAGTCTGCTGAGACTAACAAAAAGCAAGAAATAAATATGATTTTGCCGGGTGCCTTCATTGAACATCATGCATTGAATGTTCAGGACTGATCGAATCGAGTATCTCGTTATAAAAGAGAGAATAAGAAAGAAAAAATAACCTGAACCATTTCTGTCTGCAGTAGTCAGAAATTTGACCTGTTGGAGAAAATCCATGCCAACTCAATCTTATTGTTGGTGGAATGATTTTCTGAATTGAATGCCCTCTGAAATCAAATCAATGGAAGTTCTTACTCCAGAGCCACGTCAATCTGCTGAGATTGAGGCACATGTGGATTTAGAGGCCTACTGTACCCCCCCAAAGAAGACTCAGGTCAATAGCATTAATTTGAAAAGTTTGAGGGTAGAAACAGGGCACATTCCCCATGCAGGTTCCAACACACTTCAAGTCAGTGTTGAGTGTTTAAAGCTGGTAAATGAAGGCAGCGCGGTGCCGTACTCTCTGGTGAGAGGAATCATTCAGCACATTTATTCCAGGTCCACAATAGTACATTCAGGTTTGAACTCCTCGTCGGATATAAAAAGATTTCCAGGCACTCAAGTAGCAATAAGAAAAAAATTTGGGTTAGTTATGTCAGTGTTTACTGATCAAAAAAAAAAATTGTACTATTAATTAAAATATGATCTATTAAAGTAAAACATGATATATAAAAGATAGATCTAAAGCTGATTCATACTTACCAAAATTGGACTAAATCAGGACAGCAGCTTGGTAGTTATGTCTGGAAAACTGTGTTTTTTGTAAAAAGAAAGAAAAAAAAGATCCCTGTAGTGAATAAAATATGAACTGTTAAAAGAAATTCACAATGCATACAAGATAGATCTCCGCATATGCATTACATTGTGACTAAATCGGACCAACGGCTGAGATATAATGTCAAAAGAATTTCGAGAAAAAGTGCCCCCTAGTGTCATAAATATACAATCAACCTTTAACAAAATCAGTCCGGTTCTTCTTCCCAGAAAGGTCTGCGTGAATTTATAAATATAAAATGATCCATGATACAGTTATTGTATCATGGATCATGACACGATCTGCGGACGCAAATGTGATGATGATTGTCAGTCCATATTATCTAGACTTTTTGCAGTTATAATAAATCGGGGGAACATACAAGTAGTGATTCAGGAATCAAAAGCCCTTATATAAAAGCTCAACCTGAGAAACACTTATTTTTCAACAAAACCCTTTTTTTCCTCTGTTTGGTAACTTTCAATATAAATAGTTTATGTAATTTGCAATGAAGGGAAGTGCACAACAATACAAGGGACTGGAATGTCTAATGAAATTTCAAAATAAGATAACAACACCAAAAATTCACAATAATTGGGAGACAATAACTATTAAACTATAACTATTAAAAAAAACAGGAAAGAACAAAATAGAAAGAGCCATGACAGATAATGTATATTTGCAGATAAAATATTGGCAAAAGCATTCTCTTTTCATCACCTTGTGCTTGTGTGGGGTTGATTGGTGAAATTCATAACAAGGCGTTATCAAGATATCCAATAATGATCCAGGAAAGTAAGTGCGTGGGAAAACAATGGTGAAGTCAAGTTCACAATCAACTCAGTTTCTGGCACTTTTTGATGTCCAGAGAGAATGGCATCCTACTTCCTGTGGGAAGGCAAGGACATTATACAGTAACAACACTATAATAAACACTAAAAAACATCAAAAAGCAATCTATTGCAGAATTTCCTCCACCAGTGCTACTAATCCACTTTAGATTCAAGCATGAATGACAAGAGAAGGACTACTTTCAATTAAACATACATTTTCTGAAACAAAGAGACATTTTGAGCTGTTGTAAGTCTTCTTACATCAGTCTATCTTAACCTCAGTCTTTTCATTGTGGATTATGGCTGAAATTTATCTGAACATGCTCAAGTTCATTCAGCTCTGATCATGCCTCACCAGTGTTAAGCAGTTTTAAAAGCTCAGACACTCCCTGTGTCTCAGGCTTACCCTCTTTTCCCAGATTTATCCCTTTCTGACGTTGTCGTGTCACGAATGAGAAAGTTAATCTATAGTCAAAACAAAAACTTGCATTGCTTGTTATGCTAATACCTTGTAATGGTCACAATAATAGTATTGTTTTTTTTAGTGTTTTAGGTTTGCCTAATCTGCAAAGTTTGTTGCTTTAGACTGTTTTCAACTTGGTTATTTAAGTTTTCATTAGAGCAAAATCTATCATGTAGAGAGAATAACACTTTTACGGTAATGACTTGCTTGTAATGTTATGGGCAGTTTCCTTGAATTCAACCAAATGTTTGTATTGTCTTGGGAAAATTCTGTGTTGTCCCTACATCTAACCATAAATAATAAAGTTATCTGCTGTTTCTTGATTTAAGATAATTCAGAGCGTCTACTACGGTGATATACTTTTTTGAATTTTGTGGTCTTTTACTATTGCCATTGGACACTTATTTACCGTGATTTTACAGACCAATTTTGCAGTGCTAGCCTTGACCGACTGTCTGTCTGTCAGACATCTGATGCATGAGTAAGGTTTTTGTTTTTCCATTTTGACATACAAGACATAGAGTGAGTGGGTAGACTGGTGTCTACCCCCCCAACTGGGGGGGCTTTGAGGTAGAGGTGTAAACAGCTGGTATTCAACCTTTCCCACTTCTATGTAACAGGGCTCCCATTCCTGAGGCTTGATATGCTGGTTACTCATTGCTATGCTAGCGCTGCTGCAGCATGTTGGCATACTGCTGATGTCATGTGTTTCCATATTGAATACACCTCTGGGATTCGCTCAAATGAAAATTAGTGAATGTTTGTAGCGGTATAAAGAGTGCTAGATTGTAGTCTGTAAAAGAGTAAAGTCGTACAAAGTCTTATCTACGTCTTTCTTACGTCTGCTTGTGCACACATCACCATATCCCTATCACACAACCCGTGCAACGTGCTAGCAGAACAAATACCGCAAAATAACCTCGAAAGCAATGTATATGAAAAATGAATCTCCCCCTCTCAATCCTCAAATATATATTCTCATAAAAAGCGATGTTAAGCGTCCAAACCACCTATGCATACTGTATGGGATCAGTAGCGGCTGTGAGAATCTGGCTTCCTTGAAAAGCCTGGGAAAAATTAGGCAGAGCAAGATTAACATGCAGCGAAGGAGAAGTCCCCCGTCTTATAATTACGTTGTGGATTAAACTGTGATCAGGCTTTCTAAATTGATGCTCATGAAAGCGTCAATACGCTGTGGCGTCGTTGCAACTTTAAGGGGCGCTTTTGCTGTACTCTCCAACATTTTATCTTATTATGAATCCAATTTGCTTGCATGAGTGGTGTATATTCACTAATGTGAAGGTCAGTGAAATAGCAGGTAGATTCAGCGTTTGTGTCTCGGATTTGCCTCTTTTGTGTAGCAGGTGATGCATCTTTTGTGTCGCGTGGGAGATTTAGCCTGTTTATTTTTTTTAACAGTGTGACCCCTCTGTGTTCCTTCTCTGACTGTGTGTGTACAGGTTAATTATTTGACCTCCTGTTAAAGGAGGTTTGTCTATCAGACACCATCTGCATCTGCCAAGGTTATGTTTGAATAAGGGAATGCTGTTGGTCAGCTTCTACGTCTATCTCAATGATACGTATTCAAATTGTTTGAGACCAAATCTTGTACCTCTATTGCATCAAATGATTGTTTTTTAGTTACTCACGTCAAAAAATAAAAAAATAGTTCTTAAGACGTGGGAGCAAAAAAATGAAAAGGAAAGCAGTAAGTTTGTGATAGGTTTGTCCTCATTGCTTTATAATCACATCCAATAGAGTTTTTTTCTACTTCATGAAAAGAAACCCTTTTTGGAAATACGAGGTATGTTCACCACAGAGATGCTATGAAACTCTGAAGAAGACAAAATGTGGCGTCTTCAATGCAGCAGCACAGAATGATCGATACAATCGACAGTGGCAGGACAACCAAAGGTATCGAATCACTCATTAAGGTTATTTCATTTATGTGTGTTATTTCTGTGTAGATACCAAAGCAATTTGCTTTACAGCTTCAAAAATATTTTACAAATGGCTTCTTCCCAGACTCAGAACCAAGTTAGGGGAAAAAAACAAAAAATAAACTTAAAGATACGCTGCCTGTTGTGTTGGCAGAAGTGCTTTTAAAAGGAAGTTTAAATATATCTTGAAGGATCAGGACAATATGACTCTTGGTCAATGGGATTGCTTCTAAAATTGCACTGCAATCACTCTGGACTCGATTTTAGTCAAGTTATTAGTCTTTAATTAATTGTATTCATTAATTTTAGTGAATTTTAGTTGTGTGTGTGTGTGTGTGGATCGATCAAGAAAGAGAGAGAGAGAAGTTGTTTTTAAGTTTTTGAACAAATGTAAGACAAAATTTCTTCTTCTGGCCATTTATTTAATACCACAGCTTGAACAATAATGAAACATTTTAAAGGTGTCCTTTTATTGGTAAAAAAAAAAGTTCACTTTATTGCTCTGTTTTATATCTTATGTGGGGATTTTTATCATGATTAGCATATTAATTCTTGAATCATAATCTAAGAATATGTTGATATATCTTTGCCCAGGAGATCCAAACTTTTGCCAATGGATGTGAGTGACACATATGAAAGAAATGCCCTTCAGGCATTCCTGAGATATGGATTAACGAGTTTAAATGAGGTATACAAAAGTTTGTTACAGCTCAAATGTAAAACCTTACTAGGGCAGAGAAGATCAATACCGAGGCACACTTATAAGTAAATTGGATCCAATTACCCCAACACCCCCCGACACAAACACACATACACACACACACACACACACACACACACACAAAATGCACACAATACCATATAAGTGAAATAATTTAACAAAGAGTTGCACTCTTTGGCAACATTTGGTTGGAAGGTTTCTGAAGCACAGGCAAATAACAAATGAGCAGGTGATTCATGCAGGCCTCTTTTCTCAACATCAGAGTACAGACTCTCATTAAAGAAGCTCAGGCAGACAGAAACAATAGTGATTTGATGATTCAACAAAGTGCCTTAAAGAAGTGGTCCTGTGGCAAAAGCCAAAAGTTAAACAAATGATTGATATATAATTATACAAAAATACTTATTAAATTCTATAATTTAAATAAAAATCAACAATATTATAAATTCTTAGTATTTTAAGACCCTGAAAATAATGTAGCCCAACTCAATAGCACTTCCCTCCTCTTCTGACTCACGCTTTGGAACTTCTTCCCACCTGATCTTCCAAGGTCCACGTCGGTCCAGAAAAAAAAGGCAAGATGTCCACGGACTGTGTTTGTCTTTGTCTTGTCTGCTAGATGCAATCATGTTCATAAACCTGACCATCCCCGTAGGGGGAAAGTTTCAAACTGCACTGTCTCCTCTTGGGATTTCACCAACGGCTTAATCTTTTTTGTCTGCAAATAGCAAACTAAGAATCTTTTGGCTTCCCAAGGGAACCATGCACACCTGAGGGTGCCATATGGAGGTAGGTGTACCATGTCTGCTAGAGGAGAGTTTAGCAGAAACAGCAGAAACAATCTAGATATGGAGGAAATCACAATCAAGTGTCGTCCTCCAGAGGGATGGGGCAGGAGAGGAGCTACGGTTCGTGGTTACTCTCACACTCGCGTTCAGCTCACACAGCTGTCATGTGACAGGTGGGAGACATCACTGAAATAGATGCAGAACTGCTTCAGAGTCAGCCAATGTATATTGCAAACATCTGTTGGAAAGAAAAAATGCATCTCTAAAGGGAATGTATGCAAGGTTCGTGCCATAATAATATCATAAACTGTCACTTACTGCTCTTTGATTATTCAGAAAAGTAGAGGCCATTATTGATGCCTGATCATTCACTTGGAATCTGACTCAGACATTACAATATCATTGGTTGTTTCTGTATCGCTTACAGAATTTAAATTTCCGAAATACAAAACTTTAATTTTGATATTTACTCCTCTTTAGTTTTCAACTGACAATCTACCTCAATATTCAATGCTGTGAAAAACATGTTTGCTGAAATTACAGTAAAAAAACGTCAAACGTAAAAGACCATTAAGTTCAAAATAGCAGATCAAGGCAGAAAATACACTAACTCATTGAATTTTCTTTCTGTCATAATGTTTGGTCACCGTTTAATTATTTTTGAAAGATTAAAAATGAATACAGCAATGTCACAAGCAAGTAATTACCATGTAATAAACAGTATTATTCAATCTTAATTTTTTATGTTCTTTTATGTACAATTTAAAGTTTCTTATTGTACATAAAAAAAAAACCTTCAGCCTCCGCTAAAAACTATAAGATATGTTGATATATTGTATGGTATCCTCCTTCTAGGTCTGATCGGACACATGATGTACGATATGTAATGGAAAACTAAATACATAACTAAAAGTTTTTGTAGGTGCATACTGCACTAAATTAAAAAACAACAACTGTAATCAAAGTAAATACATCTGTTTTTTCTTTGTTTTTTTGAACTTCTATAGGGACTGATGATAAAAGCTAGGGGACAAATGTATTAATATAAATATTATTCCAGTTTTCCAGATTGGATTCCCCCACCTATTTTTTTTAATTTTTTTTTAAATAGCATTGGTTCAGGCATGCATTCTCTGAGTCCTTTTTTAGTTATATTGATGTATGAATATTTATTTTACTGATTAGATGCCGCTTTCAATTGTGAGATATTTCCATTCATGGAGCAATATCACTGTTTATATTCATATCAAAACTAAAGGATGAAATTATAAATCATATAAGATGAGGAAATTATCCAGAGGAAAAAGATTCCCCAACATTTTATGAGCCTAAAGACGTATATAAAATACTTAACTTTGAAGAAATAGCTTTCTTTTTCCACAGAAACGCACAATTATTGCAGCAATATCCATAAAATCACATTTAATCCTTTTACCTCATTTAAAATTCCAGAACCCATGAATATGTAAATATTTTATTTTCTATTCATATAGCTTTCTACTGCTCCATTCCAGCCTCCAAGTTTAAAACTTTGTTTTATAAGTGAGCCCGGAGAAAATTTACACCCCCACTGCATGTGGAAAAAAAATCTTTGGTGTCTGCACATATATCACTCTGCACCGTGACGCTCAAACTTTCAACTGTAGGACCAAGAGGAAAATCATATATTTGAGTGAAAGAGGACTCGGAGCCGAGAGAGTGAGTGTTTGTGCTGTGTGGTGACTAATATAAACCCGCATGTCACATGGTTGTGGGCTCTTGTGTTTGCAGTTGAACCTAGGCCGTCTCAATAGATGCAACATATATTCTGCTCACATTATACCAAGTAGCATTTATCATGGTTACTGTATCATTGGAGCTTTAGTTGTTAAGTGTGTATAAGGGACAGTGGTTTTGATTTCATGACTGATCCCTGACCTGATGGACTCCAGCCAGTCGTTGACAAAATTATGCATTTACTAGAAAAAGCAGTTCGAGAGCTCGAACTTCAACCAAGGCACAACAGTACCCTAGTTTTAGGAAAATTCCATGCAGGTTTTTCCATTAATGTCTGAATTATGGCAAGTCTGCAAATCTACTGACAATTCCAACACCCCTGACTTTCTCGCTTATACTTTATAGGTGGTTGTCTCTTGCGCCTTCCACTTCAGCATCTCTGTTCAGCATACTGAGCCCCCAGTGCCAACCCAAAAGGAACACCAAGGGAATCAGATGAACACTTGAAAATGAGCCCAAGCTCCATCCCCAAAGAAACATTAAAGGAATCGAAGAAACAAAGGCAGTCATAGCCACTTTGTGACATCACTGCTTTTAAAAACTTATTATTTTATTTTATTTTATTTTTAATCCTGCAAAGCATGTAACGTCACCACACCTACATCTGGGTAAAATTTCATGCACAACTGTTGGGTAGTTTTTCCATAATCTTCGTGTACCACTTCACAATAATAGTCCCCTTATTAAGGATTTATAAATGGCTTGCTTGTAGTTTACTAATTAAGTTGTAAATAATTAACAACTCAGTTAATCTGCTATAACTCATTACAGAAAATCGGTATCAGAAAACAAGAAAAGCTTGCCAAATAGTGAGCGCACTTATCTGTACTATTATCTTGACATTGCAAAATCGTGACCTACATTGATAAATTGAGAGCTATGCTCTAAGCTGGTTATAAATATCAATTAATGACTTATTAAGTGTCCACAACCTAATTATAAACCATCTAAAAGTCCTTTATATTGTAAAATGGTACCGTAGATTCCACAATACAGATACAGTTATAGTCAAAATGTGGATTTGAACACAGAACTTTAGGCTCTGAGCTATAAATACAAACCACTTTAGCACCTGTGTTCTTATCTGTATTTCCTACCCAATGTTGTTGTGGTTTTTAAATGGTTATTGGCTTCTTATAGTTCTTTTTTTTACTAATCAAAATTTAACATTTTTCTTTAAATATGGTGTAAGAACAATTTCCACAATACCTATAGGGTGGCACTGTGGACCATGGTGGACTGTTTGAATAGGTGTGTCGTAAAAAGACAAGTCTAATGTTTTTGGCCAAATGACAAATTAATGATTGATTGATTAATGTCTATATCTCGAACAAGGAAAATACAACAACAAACAAGGGGTTCAAGACAGATAAATAGAAAGAATAGACAAAAAATTCCATCCCAACACTTTAACATCACAATTTACATTAATGAAAAAAGGAGCAGGAAGAAGAATAAACTTATTAGATCCATCCCTTTATTCAATAATTAATTATTGTCCATAACTCCCTAATTGAATCCTGACATAGTCTTATATCTGCCAGCATATTTATTGACATCCTGCTTCTAATAGAAATACAATTAACTATTCATATACCAAAATACAAATATATTTACACATCCATAGCCATTCTTACAAAAACTCCACATTGTAACAAATAGCTTCAAACACCTGGTGATTATCAACACCTTCTTCATCGCTCTACCTTGTGAAAATCATTACTTTATACCTAAACTGGATTATGTTTGGACATTGCTTTAGATCCACATTCAGACTTTTCAACAATGTCATTACCCAGACTGAAAATCAAAAACTTTTTATTGTTGTAAGAACACTAAGAGCTTTTGAATATAATTTAACCCTTACAAGGAAGCCGCCGCCCCACTCCCGGGAGAACAGGGCACCGATGGATGACAATTCAGTTGTACTCTGGTCAACACCAATTGAGCTCCATGGTGCTGGGATGTGAGCACAGCTCCCAGTAGAAGACGTTGGGCCCTTATGCGACCCTCATGCAGTCTGTTTGTCAGAAACATCCCACCATTAGCCCACTGGAGGTCATTTTGTGGGGATCTGGCAGTGCAGTAAATTATAACAAACAATGCAATGTTATGTGTGTATTCTCCTCCCATTCTTGTGCGAGCATGTGTGTGTTTGTGGGAGCTGCTGAACGAGCCTGATAACGAGAGCGTGCGGTCACCTTGCCTTATGATTAAAGGTTTGCGCTCTTTAGCTGCTTAAAAGGAGCCCATTTGTCCTCAAACGAGAAAAAAGAAACACAGCAAGAAAAAAGCTTATTTTATCAGTCAGAGCCAGAACTCAATATTTTGCTGTTTTCCTCAGATTAGTTTAATTCACAAGGTCCTATAGGTGAAATGCCTTCAAAGATAATAAAGAGATTATGATCACATTCAGAAATCCTCACCAGGGAGGGAGGAAAGCTTTTGAAGTAAACAAAGCGGACCAACTTTCTGCAATTTCACACTTTTTTTCCTCCCCTGTCGCTGCTTGGGATTTGGCTCATGCTTCCTCTTAGATGTCCACATTAAGATCTTCTGAAGCATTCATAACATTCTCTTTTTTTTTCTTTTCAAGGTCAGCCATTAAAGTATCCAACAAAACCATCACCTTAGGAGACTGAATGATTAGACAGATAGAATAAAACCCCATTAATCTTCTCCCTGACACATGTGCTCTGAAAGACGAACCGAATCAAAATCGAAATTACAAATAAAGTCTCCTGATTATTCCATTGGTCATCCCATCAAAGCCGTCAAGGCCGCAGTCTTTCCAAGCCGTCGTCATTTGCCTTGATTTGGGAGATTTGGGTGGGCCTCAGGTGTCTGCTTTAACTTGAAAATGACAATGTCACACTGACAATGGCTCCTCTCCTGCTCACTCCACACAATCATAAGTAGCAGATAATCAGGATTTCTACAGATGGATACAGACGGATTGGCCTCTTATTTGTTAATCCAATTGCGAAACTTCTAAAGCCATTTTCACATCAAACTGTGACATGTCACGGCAGGAGGATGCAGACTCCATCGAGTCGACATTTAAGAGACTTGGTGTAGAGGCGATTTTTATCTTTTCCACTTGAATTTTAAATCCTTACCAGTCCCTTTTTCCCTCTCAAGGTCAGCTGAGAAAGGAGGAGTGGTGATGCCTTTGCATGAATGCCCTCCCTGCGAGCGGCGTCACTGAACTTAACCTTGCGTATAACCACTAATCAGGACTGTCACATGGGAGGTCCGACCCCCTATCAACACATCGACAGCCATTGGGGCAGAGCCAGTGCCCTGCCATTAATTACGAGTCACATTTACATACGTTGACAGGTACACAGTGCCCACGCCCCACCCACCCCAAGGACTCCGCACTGACTCACTGGACTAACCCTAAAAGTATGTGATTACTTTCATTGATGCAAACAGAGTTCCACCATTCTTCAAGAACAATCAAACATGTTTCATTCATTCATTCATTTCAACCCGTTCAGTGCTCCAGCTGGTGCATATCCCAGCTGACATTGAGCGAGTAGCGAGAGCGAGAATAGTTTTACGTTGTCGCGATAACACGAAGGTTCCTATCTAAAATATGTACTATTAGAGTAAAATGATACATGCCAGATAAATCTCCTCGAGTCCATTGATATGCAGCAAATTTGACCTAAATTGGACCGACAGTTAGGAAGTTATCTCCAAAAAAACAGTGTAAATAAAAAAGGAAACAAAAAAGCCAATGGGACTGAGGATCTCATCCCGGTACGTAACAGCAGTCAAGGTACACCTGACTAGAATGTGGAGGTCTGTGCGGCCCTCCAAGGGCCATGCTGTGAGGGTATGGTGCCGGGGTGTAAGCACAGGAGCCCTGTTTCTCCTTGTGCAAAGGAGCAGATAGCGGTCCTGCCACTGGGTTGTTGCCCTCCTACAGCCCCCGCCACCTCTACTGTGTACTGGCCTGTCTCCTGATGTCTCCTCCACGCTCTTTGAACTGTTTTGGGAGACACAGCAAACCTTCTGGCCACGGCACATATGGATGTGCCATCCTGGAGGAGCTGCACTACCTGAGCAACTTCTATACGCTGAAGATACCGCCTCACACTACCATTAGTGGCGAGGGCACTGGAAAAATGCCAAACTAACCAAGAATCCGCCAGAAAGGATGAGGAGAGGCAAATGGTCTGTGGCCACCACCTCCAAAACTATTCCTTAATATTAGTTGTCTCGCTAATTGCCTCTACTTTCCACCTGTTGTCTGTCCCAGACATGGCACAACAGCAGGTCAAATGTATCCACAATCTGTATTGCTTACTGACTGAACAGGTTGGTATGCCGTAGGTATGATTGACTTGGAGTTACACTGTGATGATTAAGTGTTCCCTTAATTTTCTCGAGTAGTGTATATTATAGTCTAGTAATGGGCCTGGATCTTGTCAAGATTCCAGTCAATGTTTGCGTGACTTACACCATTAAATCCTACCTTCCTTTCGTGGTACTACATCTTAAACTGTTAGCGAGTCATTTATTTCTGTTTTTAATTGTCTTATGTGAAATGTGCATCCAGCTTTACTGCCTTATCTTTTATTTCATTAACAATATTTATTTTTTATCTGAAACAGATGCCTCAAAGAGGTGTGTTAACACGGGCCCCACTAGGCTCAGCGTCTCAACAGGGGAGATGATCAGACACGCTTTCACAAGGTGTCATAAAAGTGTCACAGCACATAACTGTCACCATTACACTTAGGGTGATCAAAGACTGTCACCGTGTGATTGAGCAGCCACAGAAAAACCTGCAGCCTCGTGTAAGAAAGGCTTGAAAGTTACTGTGATTTCAATTAATCAGACACATAAAGTAGATCTAAAGTTGTGTAGATCTGTCAGAGAATATGCTGCATTCCTGACAGAGCTGGCAGACGTAAAGGACGTATCGTCTCAATGTTGAAGGTAGTTTTTGTAATTTTTCTCACTGTTGCAAAGGTGATAGCTATTGTATAGCTGACAGACATCTGGTGATTGCGAGGCAATGAAGTCCAAACTCTTTAGTCAACAACTTGTCAATTTAGAGTCATATTAGTGTTGGTAAAAATAAAGAAGTTACAAATGAGCTCAGAGATTTGAAAGCGAAAGTCGATCCAAGAAACTGTTGGTAGACTGCCATGATCTGTACACGGAGCTTTAAAGGTTGGGAGGTTCCAGTAAATGCATATTGGTTGATGGTGGAGAGCAGATGGTAGGAGGATTGTGGACAGATGCCAAATCTTTTGATATGTTTGTAAAATCTCATTCACAAGAGGCAACAGCATATATATGCATAAGCTGCATTCTGAGCGCGCATTTAGAAACCAGTGACAAACTGGAACATGGAGACATGAAGAGAAATTCCATAGGGCTGATCAACTCTGTCAGGCAAGTGCAGATCTTCACGGATTACAATATTAAAACCACGCTTAAGAGCCATCATTTACACATGTGTGCGGCATTTGAAAACACACATATGCATAATTAATAAGGAAACTACAAAATGCATTAATCTCTTCCCAATTTACAGTGTAGCTATTAGTAGAGTATAACAATCAACAATATTTAGTTTATAATGGTGCATGCTATCGTGGCACATGAAGGATACAACTGTAATGTAAACTGAAAAGACTTATGTTGTTACAGCTACAGAAGGTAGAGAAATAAATCACTTAATTTCATTTAAATTGGGATTTGAAAGGCTCCATATTTAATTTCCTCCATATCAGAGACATAAGAAGAAGAGGGTGGTCCATGTATGGTCCTAATAAGTAAGTCACATGTGTTGGTCTTTAGCGATAAACATTCCATAGAAACTCACTAGAACCCTCATTGACAAATTACAAAAACAAAAGACCTGTTGGCCGGATAGCATGCTGCATTGTTGCATAAGTCCCTGTTATTAAAATTGACATGGGCTGTCAAAGTGGTGATGTATTTCCTCCGACTGATTTTGAAGATCAACACTTCACCTCCTTGTAGAGTCTATCTCCCATCGATAAAGTCCTATGCTCGAAATGTAACGCTTTCCAAACAAAATAGAACGTGTTATTCGAACTCCCTTGGGAAATGTAAATGTTTCGCCCATTTCTCAATGTGATGGCATGCCCGGCAATAAATCGTGTACAGCTCCCCCATCTCCCTTTGGAAACCTATTCCATAATTCAAAATACATTATAATTGGAGCAGCCATAAAATATATGTTTCTCTATAAATACCGATGGAGTCTCAGTAATTCAATTGAAACGTACATGGGAAATTTACACTGCTGCGTATCAGTAGCTAATTTCCTTGGGGAAATTAATCTCTGCAGGGTCCGGGATGAATGCTGACCACTGTCTACTGTGTAAATATTGACAGTAGAGAATGAGAAGAATGAGGTGGCTATTACTAGACCATACATGCGACAGCTAAATTATGGGCTTTTGTTTGTACTAACTCATATTTACGCAATCCATAGCTGAACTCAAATGACTCAATTGGGGTCTAAAATGGATGGCTAGGAGCTAAGTGGGAGTCAAAAGCGGATCAAAATTCGGTTATATGGGGAGGATTGCGACAGGAAAGGCTTTGAGCGTAAAATCTATGCCAAATCAATATAAGGAACACAAAACTGATTCCAAACGGGAATGGTCGAGACTCTGGTTAATAAATAGTAATAATAATAATAATAATCTATCTGTTATTTGTCACATGGTACACAGTACATACATACAGTACAACGTTGTGAAATTATCTCTGCATTTAACCCATCCCTGAGGGAACAGTGGACGGCCCCTGTGAGGCGCCCAGAGAACTGAAGTTTGAGGGACTTGCTAACCCACGGCACCCACGGCATGTGCGTCAGTAGCTAAGCTTGAACCCTGGTCTCCCGGTTGAGGGAAACATTGCTACCCATTGAGTTGAAGCTGCTTAAATACCATCTCTGGTACAGTAAGCCAGCAGGGGACTCGCCTATGGATGTAAATAAATGATTCGCTGTGGCGACCCCGAAAGGGAACAGCCGTAAGAAGAAGAAGAAGATATATCAGTGACCAAGCATGAACCCCCAAAGTTGGCTGGTTGCACAGTGCAACCCCCTTTAGAATCTCTGGGACTTCAGCAGAAGACTAATTTCCTGGAAGAAGGCTACTAGTCAGCGAAGCTTAAAAAAGCTGACTTCATCCCGGTAAATTTCAGGAAAAAGTGAATTTTTTGACTCAGTTCCTGCAAAACCATGGCCACCATCTGGGGCTTCATTGAATTTACTCTGCTGGAAGCTCGGATCCGTGATCTCATGTGAATGACGCATTTTTCTCCTTCCACGTCTCTGCTTCTGTCCGAGTGCACCGGTAAGAAACCCACTCTAATCTTTCTCTCTATTGTGATTGTTAATTGCCACTCTTCTCCCCATCTGCCCAGAACTTGAAAACCTATTGAGAGTTGAGGGAAGATAGGAACAATTATTGAGATGAAAAGGATGATAGCCGGCATAAAATGACATCATGAGTGACTTTGTGAATATTTTTCTTTTCCTAGAACTCCAGTTATTTTCCTGAATCCTCATCAAAGAACACGAGCAGCTGCAGAAGCATCTATTTCAAAGAAAAGGACTGAAAGTATGCATCAAGGAGTGAGGAGTTGAGAGGTTTGCGATTGGACTTCCTCTTTTTGCGATACATTGTTTTATGTAAAAGTTATTGTTCTTGAACCTATACAAAATACTGCATCATGACAAAAATGCTGAAAATGTTGTAGTAGCCAGGTGATTTGATTGGTGCAGCAGCTGGCTGGAACTAAGAAGACTGACAGAGAAGACAGCCACAGAGTTTGAAGGCCTTGTCCACGTGTACTTTTTTCCACGTTTGGCACTATTGTCAACACGCAAAAGCTAAAAAACAGTCATCATGAACTTGTGCTTAGAAAAATTCTTTGGGATAACCAGGTACATCCAAGGCTGTCAGCATGAAACGTCTAAATGTGCGTCATCGACTGTGCCAAAACTTTGTTTGTTTATCCTATGCATGTTTCTCAATATGAGCACTTTCGTGGACTTGCTGACGCTGAAAGAGAAGCGGCTTATGTGATTTCCCGTTAGGGCAGACGTGTCCAAAGTAGTTCTTTTTTTATCCTTGCTAGTTGGACTTAGAAATAAACTTAAAAATGAGTTTACTTTTCCATTACGCCGAGGAACAGAGGTCTGTCTGAATGCTACAGGAAATACTTTTTTCTGGTTTCTGATTGGTCAACATAGAGTTACGGTTGTAGTTTTATCTTCATCTATTGGCTTGGTATACTCTGGACAGTGCTTGTGATTACAAGTGAGTGCTCCCTTGTGGATGGAGGTACTTTTGAATCCGAGAATGTCTAGATGTGATTACTTTCCTAAAAAATAGAAGGAAAATTTCGGTTTTTAAAAATCCCTCTGAACCTGTGGATTTTGCCAAAGACACTTCAGTGAGGCCTCATCAGTAAAGGAAACTTATATTTGAGTTGAAAAACTAATCGCTTCCATAAACCATTTGTTCCATGCGTGGTGAAAAACGCATAGTGCTGGGCGTGAGCTGTGCTGTATGTAGAAGTTAGAGTTAGTGACTTTAAATCTTATACACTGATTTAAGTGCAATTGCTGTGTTGTCACAATTTGGAAATCAACTATCAACTTCACAGTGTATTCATCATATATCTTCGCTACTATTTTAGTTGTTAAACTCCAACACCCTTTTCCTTTGTTAGATACCAGAGTCAAATATTAATTGTAGAACAATGACTAGGTATGACTGGTGAACAAGTTTTGTTTTTTTTGTTTTTATTATAACATCTCAATATTTACACTTACTTTGAGGTTAAACAAATTTTGACCTGCAAAATACCACAACCATTCAAACTATGAATGAAGCAATTATTCTGAATATCTATCGCTAAAGTACACCTGGACAGAAAGCCGAAGAGGTTCCAATGTTTTTGGTTTACTCTCTTCCATCTTGTTAATTGGGACAGAGAGTATGGCATCCTTGATATACAGTTTCTGCTATATTTCAAACTTTATTATATACCAAAATGATTGCAAAGAGCTTATATGACTCTATATCCTATTTCTATATGATGAATTTCAAAGTAGTGGTAGCCTGGAATAACAGCCAAGGACACAGCGGTGACTTCTACACTGTTATTTGATAGGAATTGTTGGATCAGTGCGAAAATTGATTTGGGTTGCAAAGAATTTCCAGAATTATTCACAGGGAGACTTTATTTTTACTTTTCTGTCCATCCTTCAATTTAGACCCAGTCATCACAAAAAAACATTATCCATGCAGGATTTTCTCTGCAACACCTGCCACATTATACGAATACTTGAGCAATCCCATCATCACAGTTTCCATCTGGCACTTGCCAAGAATTTAACTGTTCGTTAACACAGGGGTTAATGAAACCCTTGTGTTCACAAATGCACCTCTGCATTCGGGGCGCATGCTGCTTAGAGATCAACATCCCTTAGAGATCAACAGCCCTCAAGGATTGGCTCTATTATGGATATCAACGTGGGGCCACACATATATCCTGAATTAAAGAATGCTCACACCTGCTACCTGGTATCAGCTGCTGCCAGGCAACGTAGATACAAAGCATTCTGTTCTCTGCTTCCAAGCTGCGTGGACACGATGTCTGCGACTAAAATACCATTAGGACTTGAGATCTTAATTTCTTTATACAAGGGCTGTTGTGTTTGCTACTATGCAATATTATGTCACCTCACTACGGAAACCTGGTTTTTCCCTAACTTGGCTTGTACCCAAGCTGGTTGCTGTTTTATGGAATTCCCCACATTGGTCCGTGAGTCACAGATAAATAAATTAACTTAGTGAACTTAAAATCAGTCCGAACTTGAGTAGAGAGACCTTTTACTTTGGCTTATGACCCCTGCAAGTGAAGTACTTCCGTACTTAGGTGAAGTTATAAAGTGATAATGATTGATCAGAAAAGGGAAATAACATATGTTACCGTTGTATTTGTTACCTGTGTTGTGTCTGTCCCTTTTCTGAGGCTGGTATTTTTAAAAACTGAGATTTTTCTCCTTATGTTTAGGAAAGTAATAGGGTTCACACATGCACAGATTTAGAAGTACTTATATCCATTAGAGATTTCTCACTTTCACCGAGGAGCAGATTAACTTATTTTAAAGTCCAAAGTCCACTTAGCAAGGCTAAAAACAGCCCTATTTTTGGCTACATCAGCCACAACGGGAGATCGTATAAACCTTTTCTCAATTCCAAATTCCGCAAGTCCTTAGAAGTATTCATATTGAGAAACATCCATATTGTTAACAAATAGAGTCTCACCACATTTGATGACGTCACACCAAGGTTAATGCTGACAGCTTCAGATATACCCAGTTATCCCATCTACATGTCAGCACCTACTGTAAGTCTTCACCCTGGAAGGAGTTTTTCTAATTATCTGTTTATGGTGGTTAAACGGCATTTGCATGTGGACAAAAGGGCCACACGAAGATAAAAAAACACGTTCGGGGTTGTGAATGATGCCTCTCAGCAAGGCATTTTAAATGTTGTTAATTCAGCATTCTTTAGTAGTTATTAATGTAAGGCCCAATGGGGACACTTATGTATGGGGCGTAACACATTTGTAATTGTATTCATTATATTGTCATGCTGAGATACATTTCATGATGATCTTTACATTTCAAGCAAAAATTCGTATTATTATTATTTATGCCCGAAAAAGTCTGAGATATTATGGAATCATCTACGCTTTTCAGGGATATACCCTTGCTGTCAGGGACGACAGCAAAGGCCTACTTTCAGTTATTCATTTGGAAAAAATACTTCTCTCAAGACAGATTTACACTGGGACCCACATATTTTTATTGATATCCAAATTGGATTTTTGTTTCAAGTCTAGTGTTTCAAACATTGACTTGATCAATGACCTTGTAAAATGTGTTGCTTCAGGATGAATTCTTGCAGGCTTGAGCATGCAGTCATTCAAGCTGAAGCTTGACCATTTGTATCCTGCTTGATGTTGCTTGGGGAAGGGTACATATCTCTTCCCTCTCCATCAATATCGATACAAGTGCTGACCCACCTTTTTGTTTCTCTGTGCAGTTAGAGAATGCCGGATGAAAGATCCCCGACCTTTCCTTCCTGGCTTTAAAAACCCTTTGAGGATGCAACCCGACATTTATCATGGGCAAAGTCTTTGAAACAACATGAAAAGGCTAAGTTTCTGATATACAGGTGGCTGAAAAGGTCTGTCAAAGTTTCTTTCAGGCAAAAACGATTTTATGAAATGAAAGAATATCTAGTGATACGCTTGTATACACACATCAAACAGTGGAGTGGACTGCAGTTTTATGGCCGAAAAAAGATGTGTGGGCAGCTCTGACCCATCAAGGAAGGTAAATTGGGCCGCTGAGGTGGCCCAACGATGTCTGGCACCACAGTATTAGTGCAGATAATATGCATTTGCAATTGGTTTGCAAGGTTGGGTCATGATAATTTGACCTTAACATGAAAATTTTTTTCTAATTCTTATTCTGTATTGTATGCCGAAGTAGAGCATTTGACTATGTTATTGACTTAACCAGGTTGGTTTAAACCATTGGTTTTAATGTTTTGGCTGATCAGTGTATATTAAGATGTGTTTCGCCACTTGTAATTCCTTAAACTGTCCTATTTGTTACAATTTTTCACCTGTTTTTTTGATTCCTTAACACATGTTGAGTTGTGGGGATCAAAGATTTGAGCTGAGCCTCAGCTTCAAAGGTATCATATGAAATCTCAGTCAGCCAAACCACAGCCAGTCCTCGTACTGCTGCAATTAGATCCTGTTCTTCCAGTAGCAGCCCTGGTTGTTGGCTGAAATCCATATCTAATCAAAGTCCCTTTCACACAATCTCTGCTTAAGATGACATTCAAAAGGCGTTGCTCTTGTGTTCTAGTGTGTTCGGTGACAAAAGGTTTGATGCGCTGGTTTACAAGCAGAAGAGTCTTTGTTTCAAGGTATTCCACGGACTTCATCTAATGATACTACTTTGCACCAGCTGCGTGCTGTGTCACGGTATAGGTGTAGGAGCAGGCATTCTATTAACATACGTATTTATAGCGTATGAATAACAGGTGTGTGACATGAGACCGCAAGAACTGAACCCGCTCCTTTTTTAATAAGTGATTTAAGAGTCTAACAAGGAGCAGATAATTAAACGATGCAGATGATGGTCTGATGCAAAGGGCTTTTATCTATAATTACAGGTCACTTGCAACGACATGAGTTCATTTACGAGACAAACTACTGCCAGAACGACATGAGTTCATTTACGAGACAAACTACTGCCAGCCTCTTCCTTACTCTTTTTAGCCTTTCAGAGTAGCCATTTCAGAACACTGTCTTTGCCAGTGCTGTTTGGATGCTAGGAAGACCCCTGGAATTATGTCAGACAGACCATAAAAGGCAGAAAGCAAAAGTAGAACAAGCCATGGATAACTAGTCAGTCATGTGTCGTGGATTGACTGCTTTATCTTAACAAATACATGACGTTTCAGACGTTGTTTGGTCCAGTGGCAGGTATCTGATGAAAGAAGCCCAATCTTTTTTTCTTTTTTTTTGACAAAAATGCTTAAATCCTGTTACGATTCTATCAGTGTACTTGGACTGTTCATCATCCTTGATTGTAAATAGTAAATAGTGCCCCATAACATATTCTATCTTTTTACCCATTATATCGCGTGCCAAGCCATTCACTGGTGTTTCAAGTTCAGTGAAATAGAAAAATGGAACACAGAGGCACTTGCAGATAATCGAGTCTGTTTGCATTTTCATTGTAAAAGATCAATTAAATTGTTTAATAAATTATTCATTCATTCATTATCCATGACCGATTATCCTGTTATTTTTAAAGCATATTTAGCATCATCCTGCCTGTATGAGAATAAAAAATGAGGAAAACTATGTCAACCAGCCCTATGCCAACCAACCTCCCCGATTGAACTGCCCGAATAAAATGTAAAGTTATGCCCACAGTATTTTTCATTGAAAAGAAAATCTGCCCCCAGTGAGTAAAATAATGAACTATTAGAGTTAAAACAAGATATATGCAAGGCAGATCTCCTCGAGTTGATTCATATGAACGGAATTTGGATTAAATCGGGCCGATGTTTAAGAAGTGAAGTTCACATTTTTTCATCTCTCCTTTAGAGAGTGAAATATAAACTTCTATTGTAAAATATAATATGTACATATAAGATAAATCTCCTTGAGTCTTTTGCGAAAGCTTTCGGAGATAAAACTCCCCCTAGTGGGAGAAATATAAAACCGAATTTCCCCAAAATCAATCCAGTTTTTCTTTGCACAGACTCTAGGTGGTTGTAAAATTGTAAAATGATCGATGAAATTGTTTTTTGGTTTATGTCTGGAAAACTGCATTTTTCATAAAAAAGGAGCTATATATGAACTACTAGAGTAAAATATCATGTTTAGAAGATAGATCTCCTACAGTCGATTAATACGCACAAAATTTGAAATAATTCAGACAGATGGTTGAGTCCGAAAAAACTGTATTCTTCGTAAAAAGCTCCCCCTAGTGAGTTAAACATGAATTATTAGCATAATATATGATCTATACGTGAAAGATATCCTTGAGTTGACTCATATGCACATAATTGTGACTAAACTGCTTTGGATATTCTTTAGTTCAAGGTGTAGAGCGTTCATCATATAGTTCTGTTTCGTCTCTCAAAGGCAATCAGAAAAATCTCATCGGCAGATGAAATGACGTATAATGTACTGCTCTACAGAATGGAATTCCATTAAGTTTGCTTCTTCATCATGCGGTAGTTGGACTCAGTCTTTGAGAAAAGGCAGGCACCTCAGGCATCCAACAGGATCTCGGAGTAGAACTATTGCTCTTTCAAATTAAAAGGAGCCAGTTGAGGTGCTGCACTCATTTAAGTAGGGTGTCCCTCTGGTGTCTTCGTTTGGGAGTTTTCCAGGCATATCCAAATGAAAGGACCCTTAAAACTTGCTGGGG
The DNA here is from genome assembly GCA_009660295.1 of Lophius piscatorius. Classification (NCBI taxonomy): domain Eukaryota; kingdom Metazoa; phylum Chordata; class Actinopteri; order Lophiiformes; family Lophiidae; genus Lophius; species Lophius piscatorius. The sequence continues at coordinate 74,331 of VRLP01000234.1, forward strand.
GGACTACATTTTTAATTTGGCCTGTGAACCTCCTAGCATGGGCTGGGGAAATGAGCTGGGGAAAGGGATATCTAAAATATGATGCTTCCACCATGACCCCATATCAGATAAGTGGATAAAAATGTTAGATTGAGTGGATAAAAATTGATGGATCTTTCTTGTTTGTTATGCAAAGATAGAGGTTATCACTAGCTAGCATCTTTTTGCAAAGTAACACCCACATGTTTGAAATTATAAAAATGTTTTGGATCAGCTCTCGGGTGTTTCGATGCAACTATCATGGAATCTAAGTAGCTCCTTTCATCTCTTTCAAGTATGTTCTCCTCCATGATGAGTAATGTGTCACTAACGTCCACATAGTAGGTTTGAGCTAAACACATCAGGAGAGCAGCAGGTTAGGTCCACTGTCTCTGTATTTTTAGAGATGAACTTCAACCACAGTTCATAGAAACAATCATCTGTGGCTTTGCATACGTTATGCGTTATACGTTTTTGGTTCAGTTTATAACATATATATGAGGCTACGTTCACACTGACATCCTTTATGCTCATTTTTTTCTTAGATAAGATTTTTTTTGTGCAGCTGTTCACAATACTCTCAAAATGTATCCTATATCGGACTCCGGTATGAAAAGTTCACCGCCACAAGCACCTTGTGACATCATGAGCCAACTATGAAACACCCAAATATATATTGCTGGAACTTAAATCACATCCTCCACTTATATTCCCTTATTGCTCGGAGGAAGGCTCCAAAAGCCGAAACGTTAGCAGAAGTTGGAATAAAGAACTTTAACATTGGTGTAATTGAGATCTATCTTCTTGCACGGGATGTATATGTTAATGGAATGTTTTTTTTTGCCACTTTTATGATCTTTTATATTATTAACCTGGGTCCTCATCACTTGATTCCTGCAGGTAACTCAAAATACATATGAATGAGAGCATCGACTTAGAACAAGGACAGTTGTCATTGATATCTTTATAATCTGATTAATCCTGACTAGTCACTTCAGAGATTGGGTAGGATAGTGACGACCTTTAAATCTGTCTCTGCGTAGATGACACCTAATTCAAAAAAGGTCATAATGTTTTTCCTTCACTCATGTGCTACTGACGTGTTGATTAAGGTAAGTTTTCAATATTAAACACTTGTCAGTCTTGTTTTTTAACATTAATTTCCTTTGGCAATGAGAAAGTTTTTGATTTGTTAATTTGCCTTTGAATTGCAAATGGGGCTTCCTTGGAGGCTTTTCACATGCCCTGCTCAATTTAGTGCCTTTTTGTGTGACTTTAGTGGAGGTCACTGCCAACAATGCTGCCATCCCTCCAAGGAATCCTCTAACCTGATAAAACAAAGAACAGAAAACCCATTATCAGTTTGCCGTGCTTGGCGAAAGCCCAGAAAGCATAAGTAGAGAAGGGAGCTTGGGTTAGTTTAAAAACCCCCACTGAGGAAAATGTGATTTGATTACATGGGTTAACATATGCAAAAATCTAAGAATATTATGCGGTGCAGTTTTGGATACTTGGGATCCTAAATGCAATAAATATAATTAACTAGACCTATACAGTTGTCACCGACAGCTAGGGTATGTCCCGGAAAAGTCCCAAATCCCCAGCCCAGTTACACTCGACAGTAACTGGCTGGTTCAAACAAACCCTTCACTCTGCTTCCTGTTGATAATGATTACAAGGAGGGTTGTTAATTTTTCCATTGTTATTGTTTATTTCTACAAATGGTGAAAACTACCTACTGGTCATACACTTGGCTCGTTTTATCACTGCACAACACTATGAAAGAAACGCAAGTTACTTTAGAACAGTGATTAGCTAACTAGCTCGGCAATCAGAATTAGAATCAGCTTTATTGGCCAAGTATGTGTTGACATTCAAGGAATTTTACTCCTATTTTTCAAGTTCACAAGGTGCTTAAACAAGAAACAATATACACATATATCTATATAAATGTGAAGCGTTGACGACTTCAGTGCAGATGGTGCAAAATATGCAATGTCCGACACAACATTACAGAAATCTCGTTCGCACTCAGCGGAGGGCATACCATTATTAACACTTCCTATGCATACGTTTTGTAGTGCAACACAACTCACCTCATAAAAGTCTCATGAACTGACAAGGTTGCCAGTGGCATGTAGGTACTGTGTCCATTAGTGGGCGATCGTGAGCCAATGTAGTGATTATAGCAAGTGCAATGCCATAATTAACTAGAAAGCACTCGGAGATCGCAAACGTCCACCAAGACACAACTGTACCTAAATGTTGCAGGAGGGCGTGGCCCCTTTAAGATCATCTATGTGAGTTTGTGAGTGATTGAACGAGGGCAAGAAAGGGACCGTTGAGATAAGAGAGCGGACGTGTGTAATGGTGAAGGTAGCAGAAAACTGTTACAGGTTGAGTATCCTGTTTGTCATTTACTGCCAGTAATGAAGTGTAGAAGGGGTTAGTCCCGAAGCAAGAGACATCAGCTTTATATCGATATATCCCCAGTTCCACAAGGTATACAATATTGTGATAAAATGTAATTTAAATGTTCATTAATTTATGAGTCATTTCAAAAAATCATCTCTAGGATATGCCAAAACCTATGTCTTGGTAAAACTTCATGCCAATCCCAATTTTATCTTAAGTAAGTTTTGCCCTTGTCCTGCTTACAAAACGCTATTTTGATGACACATTGTGTATGAGGTCATGTTCTAACCTTTCCAAAATGATTCTCTCTCGAATATGTCAAAACCTGCCTCTGGGTAAAATTTCATGCCAATCCGTACAATAGTTTTTCCATGATCTTGCTAACAAACAGAGAGACAGACAAACCGACAGAGGTAAAAACACTATGTCCTTACCAGATGTAGTAAACTCAGTTACATGTAGCCCGCTATAGTTAAAATTTGAGAACCAGTCCTCACACCTTCATCCTCCTTGAGATCAGCACTAGATGTGGCTGGCTAAGCTGCTAGCACTAAGTATCTTGCCTAAGGGGCCACACTGGATTTCTGCCACGTCCTCTTTTGACCCGCTGGGCTACCCAGCTGCCACATACAAATGACAAACTATCATGGTTGATTTTTTATCCCCAAAAGTCTGGGTTATTTGGAATCGTCATTGCCGCCACCGCTGCATCCACCGCAGATCCTTTGTGTTGTAAATAACTCAAAAAACTATTTCGTGGAACATTTTCAATTTTTATACCCATATCGATCTTATTGCGAGGAAGAACTGGAGTGATTTTACGAAAGGTTGGCTGCATATTTCAGACACTAGTGGTGGGTTTATCTCCAAAGGTCTCGGAGCCATAATTTCACAACCGTTTTGTATAAATTTGTTGAATATGAATCAACTCGAGGAGCTCTATCTTGTAAATATTATTAATTCATTCTAATAGTTTATATTTAACTCACTATGGGGAGCTTTTTACGAAAAATGCTGTTTTTCCGGTGTAACTTTCATACCGTTGGTCCGATTTGGTCCAAATTTGGTGGATATATATATCAACAGGAGGAGATGATATTATATATATTTATATATTTATATATATATATATATATATATATTTTATATACGTTGTGTTTAACTCTAAAATATCATATTGTACTCACTAGGGGGAGTTTCTTTTTCTTTTCTTTTTTACAAAAACTGACATAACTTCCACATTTAGTTTGAGGAGTTCAATCATGTGAACTTCTTGTTCAACACAGGGGATCGTGGCCTTTGCGATGATAAACCCTTGCTGTCAGGAACAACGGCATAGGTCTAGTTTTGTCTCTTATTGATAACATGCTTGCTATTGTTTTCCTGGGCATCAAAATTAAATTCCAAGGGTGTTGCCATGAATACTACAAGGCCTCAAATTTAATATGATTACTGCCTCAATTACCACTGCTTCAATTGTGTTTGCTCGTGCCCTTGATCATATTGATGTTCTTAAATTGAGCTGTATGAGGATGAAGGACTCAACTGCTACTGCTTGAGTGTATGCGGGAGGAGTAACGCGCCTCAGCAGAGTGCAGCTCTGGCAGTGCATTCAGCAAGGGATCTGCGTGTCATAATGGGATATCATTACTTCACTACCCTCATTACAAGGTCCTCATCTGTAGGAGCTTGAGTGTAATGTTAATTATTACTGAGGAGAGAGACCGAAAGTGTCGGATAAACTGAAAATGCCACTTTTGATTGGATTTTGTTCCCTCTCTTCTAATTAAGCCCTCAATAATAGCTTATTTTTGTGTCAACAGCATGATATGTTAAGACATTTGGAGCTGATAAATTTTCTTTTTTTAAACGTCTCATCTCTAATCCTGCCTGTTTGTCCAAATGCAAATAGTTGCCGGGAGCGAGTGTGTGTCTGTGTTAGTATTGACCATGGTTACTTGAAAGGAAGTTTCTTTAATCTATTTGTGAGAACTTGTAGTTATGCATTTTTCAGACAGGGACTTTGCTTCTTCCTTCACTGAATATAATAAATCTGTTTCCAGACTGAAGGCTGAGTCTGCAGCATAGTGTTATGAAGGAGAATTAGACTCAATTGGTGATGTGCAGACTTAACGTGAGTACTCATCGTGAGAAGAGTCCTCTGAAGATGAACCTCACACTGGTCAACTAACGCATCAGTACATTACATGTCGTTCAATCCTTTGGTGAAGAGTTGTGGATATTGTTTTCAGCATATGATATCGATAAGATGACAAACTTTGAGTATTTTTTCTGAGCTCACTAATTAAACAAGACAGATTTCTTTAGGTCAATTCATATGGGCTGAACTTATACAAAAACTGTTTTGTCTTTTTTTTTTTTTTTTTTTTAGTGTCTCAAATATCAACTATTTTAGGTTGAGAAAACTGTGATTTTGGAGATGAAGGGACTAGTTGGGCTGCTTAAACATGAAGCTCCTGCGATGATGATTCTATAATATCACCGACCTTTCTGCAATATAATTAGGCACATTGTATCTCAAAAAAAAGCAAAAACTATGTGCGAGTTGTGAATGTTACAGAAAAATGTGATATGTGAAGGTAAATAAAGGCGGGACAAAAAGTATGATTGACATAACACCTCTGCATTTACCTGCTATCTATCCAGACCAAAGTCATTTCTCTAAATCCACAACAAAAGAACCGAAAAATTACCTCCATTTCTACAAAAAGCCACTCACCAAAGCTAAATTTCTTGTCATGAATGACATATTATAACAGATATAAGGAACATACTTCTGGTGTCACCGTCTGTGATCTCCTCTTAATGAGTCTTGTAAGGATTTTATGTCATGCAAAGAAAATTAGCATGCACTGCATTGCGTTGATGATTTTATATATACAATGTGTACTCCAGTTATGATTAACACCCCACCACATTTGCATATCGGCAAAAAAAGTTAGTGATCCCAGCTCTACACTTTGTTTCTTATGCACAGTCCAGATACCATGTCAGCACTGATGTGTGAAATAACTGTCACGAAGCTCAAGTTAAAGTGTGTCCTTGGTTAATCTCACAGTTTGTACTTGCTGCTAGTATCAAAGAGTTAGCAGAGTCCCTGTGGTCCGTTTTCATTCTTTCTATGCCATGTTATCCTGTTGTGGCACTCAACACCAGACCCTTTCCTTGTTAATGCGTGCTCGTGTGTGTGTGGGTTCTCTTTTATGTATTTCATGTGTCACATTTTTCCACACGTAATGTCTGATCATATATGTCCAGCTCTCCCACTCCCACACTCTCAGACACTCGTACTGTACAGGCACACGTTTAGGTCATGGTCTTTGCAATGGAGAACCCACAGGCAGGTTCATATCCAGTACGCTCTGGTGTTTGAGCTCAGCTGTCTAGGTCTCGTCTGCCTTTGAAGGGGATGCAGACAGTTGGATGTTTGAGGAGCTGTGTGCTCCTTTGACTGAGGAGAAATCTCAGAGAGACATCAATGGGCCGAGGCTTGACATAGGCATGAAAGCAAACACACATTCACACACAATATGAAAACAGGCTTGCTGATATTTAAAGATGGTGAAAACAGAAAAAAAAAAACTCAATTGTGTAAACAAACGCAACATGAGTCAGAGATACTGACCAATGTGGGTCTTGAACTTATCAGTCGAGGAAATACCTGACGATGTTGAAAACATAGTTGGTTCCATTCGGTCTGTACAGGTGAAACACAGTGGACCTACTTTCGGAGTGGAGAAGCCTGCAGCCAATAACAGAGGGTCCCGAACATTACTTATACCAGTGCCTGCTGGGATACGTCAGTGGAATTGCGGGACATCAATAAGTTACTGATCAATGAACTATTTCTAAGCAGAGTGCACCAAATAAAGTTACATTGACAGCATCAAGAGACTGTGTTTGATAAAGCAAAATAAACCCAAAATATTTCATGGTGTGAATGGTGAATCTCTTCGGAACGGCTGCTGACTAATCTAAGTATACGATGGATTCTCCTAACGTCCTGACCTCATGCACATATATTCCCTCAATCTGACGCATGGCGGAGATTCACTCAGCACACGAGACTAATGTTCTATTGACCGCTGCGAGACAGAGATAAGACCCATTGCAGTTACCTTCTTTTGTTGGTCAGAGAAAGAGGCGGAGATGTTTACAATACGTGGACACTGACAGCGGAAGAAGCTAAGAAGCTACAGACCTTCTTTGATAAGTTTCAACGGAATTTCATGCCGAAGACAAACGCTATCTTTGCGGTCGCAAAGGGGAAAGAGAACCATTTGAGCCTTTTGTCACAGAGCTAAAACTGATAGAAAAGCAATAAGGCTACGATAACAGTTATGAAATTGTCCGTGACAGGATCGTTTTTGCCTCCAAATCGCCACAGGTGAGAAAAAAACTGTTAAGCCAGGGATCACACCTTAGATTACAGGAGGCCACTGGCATTACGCGCTCATAAGAAATCTCACAGGACCAATTAAAAACAATGGTGGGTCCACGCTCCAACTCACAAGCACTTATGGCATCTCACGCCATTTTCCAAATGAGAAACAATACAGCAAAGAAAAGGCGGCAAACTTTCCTAAATATTAAAACAACAAACCGCTGTCCAAACCCTGTGGAAGAAGTGCACAACAACATAATGACAAAGACATAGGTCTTATAAATGGACGAAGGTGCGAGAAATGTAAAAAAAATCTTGTCACAAGCTTGTCGCTGTGAGCAGCAACAGAAATTGAACACTGTATATAGTAGTAGACCCAAGTAGTCCTTGTGAATCAGAAGAACTGTTCATAGATTATATAACAAAGTTAGATCCTGGTATAGGAAAAGACATCACCTCCACACTGGAAAATTGTTCCATATGTCAAGGGCGATGTGCCTCACACCCCCTCAAACACCTCATATCTCACCAGATCCCGGACAGACTGTGGCAGACTGTTGCATCTGATCTGTCCACATGGAATGGAGAGGAATAAATAGTAGTTCTTGGCTACTACAGCTGTTACTTTCAGCTATATAAGCTGCACCGAACAACCACTGGATCTGTTACAAAGAAGCTTAGGGCTATATTTGCCAGACATGGAGTGCCAGAGAAATATATCTCTGATACAGCTCACAGGAATACAAAGATTTTGAAGCCGCATTGCACTTTGAACACCTCACATCAAGCCTTTATTACCCCCAAAGCAACAGAGAGGCAGACAAAACAGTGAGAACAGGTAAATCTGTACTGGACAACGCAAGAGCCCAGGGAGATGAACCCTACCTGTTTCTCATGGCCCACAGGAACGCACCAGTTGATGTATTCAAGTCACCTGCACAACTTCTTATGAGCCGACGATTACGTTCTGTACTTGCAACCACAAACCAGCCCCAAAAGGCCCACATAGTGTGTTGGAAAACAGTGAGGACAAAAAGGGAAAATAGTTATATCATGATCACAACACAAGGTCGCTTCCAGCTCTGCGGCAATGGGACAACATCCGTTACCAGCTAGAAAATGGACTGTGGAAACCTACTGTTATCATCAAGCCTCCAGATACTAACCGATCTTATCTGATCCACAACAGTGAAGTACAAGTATACCGGCCCTACAGACGACATCTCATGAACATCAAAAACAACCTCCCACCAGCTGATCCAAAGACAGCTTGCAAGAACACAGTTGGACAAAGACAGACTGTAAATGAGACACAAGAGGAAAAGATTGTAACAAGAGGCAACATGATGCTACGTAATTGTAATTGTGGGATATAATTAAGTAACTGTAGACGGAAATTGTAACATGTCTAAGCAGATGGCACCAAAGACAGTTAGGTTGAAAGCATCAAGAGACCGTGAGCTTAATGATTAGGCAGTTGACTCTACCGGTTGTCTGAGACACTGTAATTTGCATGGCCACAGCCTAATTGCAAAAATGTTGCACGTAGGTGTATATAGCTCAGCTTAAAGTAGTCATAAAAATCAGTACGCCAATATCTGGGAACCAACTGAATTGTTCGTTGTCATATCCAAATTCAGAAAGGGTCCAAACGGGAAGTGGAGCACTCTTAAACTTGATGTTACCACAAGACAAAGAGAAGAGCCAAGAGGGAGCTTTGGACATCCATGACCCTGGTGCCTGTTCACCAGTTTTCCTGCAGATCAGAAAAAAACAAGAAGTCCAGTAGTGTTAGAGCAGCTGTCACCGCTGTCCAGCTATCACAATGTTTTCAAAGTTGCTCAGATCCTTAAACTTGCTCACATGGAATCATCATCGCCGACCTTTTGGGAAAGGTTGGTTAGATATTACCGACACTAGGGAGAGTTTTATCTCCAAAAGTTTTTGGGCCATAATTTCTGAACCATGGGTCCGATTTAGTCCAAATATGGTGAGTATGGATCAACTCAAGGAGATCTAGCTTGTAAATATTGTTTTAACTGTCATACTTATATATAGTTCATACTTTATTCCTAGAAGGAGCCCTTGTACAAAAACATTTTTTCGGACATAACCTCGTAAGAATTAGTCCCATATTGTTCATATTTGGTGCATAGGAATCGACTCGAGGTATATATATTATTTTACTCAGTATAGGGAACTTTGTTACAAAGGCGCTGTTTTTCAGACATAACATCCTGACGGTTGGTCCAGTTTCTATTTCATTTCAGATTTGTTTCATATGACTTGACTTGAAGATATTCGTTTTGATGTATCAAATTTTACCCTAACTGTTCTTATTTTACTCACTTGTTTTATATATACAAAAAGACATAACTTCACATTTAAATTTAAATTCTCAATCAGGTATTGCTTGTACAATACAGGGGATTGGGGGCTTTTCAGGGATATACCTAAGCTTTCTGGGATGACAGTGAAGGCCTAGTCCTTCATGCATGCAAAAAATCAACTTGAGGAACTTAATATCTTCAGGATCTCAAGAACTCTACCGGTCGGTTGTTATAATGTTATGCTTGTTAACCATTTGTATGCTAATATCATTATTATTTATCTTTGAGCTAAAATTAGAAGTAAGTTTCAGGGCTGTCATAATAACTAAATTAGAATATATTTCTAAGATTTTCTTTCACTACCTCCATCATAGTTTGATAAGAAAAATACTGAAAAAAATCCTTTTACGCAATTTTGTTAAGTGTTGGCCTTGGATCGGCCGATCTAAACAAGATTGTTGGGCATTGCATTCCTTTGCATATCCTATTGCTACGTAATGAAAATGGTAATGATTTTTTTGCTTCCTTTTCCCCAATTTTTTACATCAGTGCCTTCAGGTAACAATCAGTTAATACTGCTTTAAGCTGTATATAACTTCATTAGTTATCTCTTTAATCATCAAGAATACTGATTATTCTGTCCAAAATAATTACCCCAAATCTATCTATCTATCTATCTATCTATCTATCTATCTATCTATCTATCTATCTATCTATCTATCTATCTATCTATCTATATGCCTGTATTCCTGCTGTGGGAGTGAGGCTAGCAATATTACAAACCCTTAAACTGCCTTCTTCAGCCTGGAAGTAATATGTTATCCAAGTTAAAATTATGGCCTGGAGAAAGTGTTGAGGACTTTCTTTTTTTTTTACTGCACACATTATTGATGTCTGCCTGGCTGTTTTTTTGAGCAGAAGCTCCAGGAGACTGACATTCTATATTCATGGCAACCAAGAGGAAAATTCCTATTGATTTTTGTGACTCCGAGATCTTTGGTAAAATGTTTTCATTCCAAAGTCTGTTTTCATATCCTGACCCTTTGATCATTATGGCTCTCTTACCATGCACCTCTTAGTCAGCTGTTGAATTCGGGAACCCATTGACCTTAGTTTCAGCACCATTACCCCATTAAACGGTCAGATATTAAAATACACCCCATCTCCAATGCCTGTAGTCCCAAATATATGATGTATGCACATTCCTGCTACCAGAGAGAAGAAATCTGTCTACAAAACAACTCTAGGAAATGGATTAAATAAATGTTTCCACCCGTTTCGCTGATCGTATCACCATTTGTGTCATGTATATGAAACATAGACAATTCACTCTAGTTGTTTAAGCCCAACAAATAAATTAAAGGAACAGTTTCCATTTTTTTAAGTTCCCACAACTTCTAAATTATGAAATTATGCTCAGCCAAAAAAACACAAAAAGAAACTATTTAGATTACTCCATATAATCACTAATTACTTGGTAGCATAAGCACAACCTTTTCAATCCAAACTATCTTTTTCACCAGTTTTTTGCCCCATCTTTGAATTTAGCTCACCTAATTACTATAAATTTGAGTTCATTGTAGAAACATTTTTTAAGTAAAGATATTGTTTTGCCAACCGGATGTGTTTCGGTCATGTTTAGCCTTCTCATTTCTTGCTCTTTTGGTGGCTTCAAAGATGCACTGACGGACATGTTATCATTTAAAATATGTCTAGCTAAATGAGATAACTCATTTTCGATTCAAACAACACCCAATATTAACTTGCAGTAATTACCAACATTATGAAAAGATTCCAACTTATCAAATGAATACTTGAAACCCACACAATTTACCCCCATCCCCAAAAAATAAATTACCATTTTTATCTTGCTAACATGCATTTATATTAAGTGTTGAAAATAGATCCCCTGTATTAATTTTTTTGAATTATTTTTTTATGAGCTATTAGAATTTAAAAGTCCAAAAAATGTTGATCAGATGATCCCAAACAACTTTTTTTTGTTCTCCCATTTCATTTTCTAAAAGAGCTTATCCTGTTGAGGGTCACGAGGAAGCTTTAGCCCATCCCAGCTGACAGGGGACGGGAGATGGGGTACAACCTCGATGTGCTATCAATCAACCACAGATCCAACACATACAGGGAGGGACAACCATTTGGGCAATTTAGAGTTGCCAATTGACCTACATTGCATGTTTTTATAATGTTGGAGGAAGCCAGAGTACTCAGAGAGAATCCATGCAGACACAGGAAGACCATTGAAATTTTACAGAACACACAAAAAAGCCCAAACGGTTGCGTCAGTTTTTTAACCTGCCACCTTTTTTTCTGTGAGGCAGGTGTACTTCTCACTCCGCCACCGTGCTGCTCTGTTATATTGAATTCATGTACAGTAAATTTAAGCACCTTTTCATATTCAAAGACAATAGGGTAAAATAACATTTTATAATGGATGTAATAATTACTATTATTATTAAATGTAAATCTTTTCAGCCTGACTCTAATAGGATTTCTCGCTGCTGGTTGTGATGTGTTAAAACATGTCCCCAACGTTTCACAGCTCATTCTAAACCAATCAAGACAGTCACATTCTAGTAAGAACCTAAACTCCACTTATAGCTGCTCGGCATTAAAAGAGACACAATGCATTGGAATATTAGTTTTTGCACCCAGATAATAATTACATGAAAAACCAGACCGCTCCAGTTTCCTTCAGGGCTTAATTAGCAATGGATTCTGATCGGCATTTAGGATAATACCTCATCAGGCAATAGTTTTTATTTAAAAACAAGAAATTGCCTCCTAGGCAAGCAAGAGCGAGGAGGAAATCCAGGGATGTAATGTTTAAGGATTTATGGATTCTGTTGCTTCTCTTTCTGTTTAATTTTCACATGAGAAATGTTATAACTCAGCTCTCATTAATTCCCAAAAGCTAATTGCTTTGCTAAACATTTTGTGTCAAACAAACACTCACCTTGCCCAGTTTGTTCTTCTATTGATAAAAGTTAATGAAAGTAGTTCTGGAAATCGCACCATCTAATCCGCCAGTGAGATCCTGGGGTTTTATCTCCACCTTCAAGTGTATTACTTCTTCAGCTCCGTCTTTTTCCTTTCTTTTTCTTTTTTTTTTAAAAAGACTGCCTACACAAAATGGCCTTTACCAGCCAGCTGAGCGGTGGGACACCAATAGAGAATTCCTTAATTATACAGCCCTCTAACATTCAGTATGTGGGCTTGTATGTGGTTACAACTTAAAACATTCATCTGGATGATGGAGTAGAAAGAGTAAAACTCAAATAAAGGTAATAACAGTCAAAAAGACTGTTTTAATTTGGGGTACTTTAATAGACAATGTATGATCACACATGATCCTACATTATGGAATTTATGACTCTAATAGATGTTTCTATATACTTAAAACTTAATGGTATCCCTTTGAATAAGTGGAATCTAACTTTTCTTTTTAGAGTATAATCAGCTGCAAATGCTATTTTTTATAATAGCTTTGAAAAAGCCCTTTATATCTCCATAGGGAGTTGGTCCTCTTCCATGGAATCTGCCATATTGTGCTTCCACGTTTGTAAAACAAACAAACAGGGGCTCTAGTTCTAGTGGCACATTTTGAAGTTGTTGCTGGATAACTTTTCTGAGTTTTGACTAAAGGAGGATCTTATGGATAGTTTGTTTTGACAGAATGTCAAATCTCGCCGTCAAAGCAAGCATGAAAATGTACCTTGTGAAACCATTTCCAGTTAAATGGCAGGGTCTGGTCTTATTGCCTTCGAGGTGGTGCATTGCAGCGAACAGTCAGCTTCGAAAAATTTGGGAGTGATCACTCAAGCTCCTTGCAGCCGTTGTCATCTGTCCCATGCCAAGTTAATTTCCCCAGGTGATTTGACGGACCTCAACAGTTTATCAATCGATGGTTCCACGAGTTGGGTCTTCATACTTACCTTTTTTGATGGCAAAGTTCTCATAATCTGTTATTTTTATTGTGTTAAACAATAAGTGATGCCCTTCTCCTCCCATGCACTGGACAGATTCATCACAAAAACTCCATACTACTCCCATAATGCTGATCAAATAATAGTATTTGTTTTCTTACGTTATAGCTTCGACGTATAGTTTTACAGAATAAATAACTAAATGCAGTTTCTATGCATAACTCTGGAGGAACTGAATCACTTGACAGGATACACAAATACATATTTTTGACACTTAAAGGCCACCGTAGATTCTTGGATAGTGACGGATGTGCTGATGTGTGATAGTTCTTCCAACAAATAAGCTGTTGTTATTTTATGATATTAAAGGAAGGGCAAACAATCAGAAATCTTCATGAAGCTTTTGTCTTAAATTATTTTAATCAGACATTATGAGAATCATTTTTAATTTGTTATCAGTATTTTAGAGAACTTCTAACGCTCCACTGCTCACATGTTTGCTATCAATGCATGGTGTCAGGCCATTAGTCATGGGGAAATAATTAGGTAATTTGCATCCATCTGTATAATAATGGGGCTCATTTGGTAGACTCAGATTAAGAGCGAAGGGGAATAGATATCATTCTAAATAAAGAAAATATTCCTCTTTCTATAGTTTAAAAACACAAAACACTAATGGCAGTACCTAGAATTTCTACATGGGTTTAATTTGTGAGACACTGTAAAGTGTAGAGTTGCAGCGGTTATAAATGTACATTTGACCAACTCTTGAAGTGCCAACTAATATTTTTTTGTGATATCCTCAACCGTTAATTGTTGACTGTTTCAAATCTGAGCCATTTTCATCTCTTTCTCCATGTTCCCTGTCATATCTGCACTCCTCAGATCTTAAATGAAAACAACATATACCCCCTACAATGTAAACTAAATAATACATACAAAATACAACAACTCTATAGTTGTAATTTATGGTCACAAGTTATGATTGTTTCACTTTTGCAAGTCAGTATGGGATGGCAGATGGCTCTAAACACTACAGTAACCAGATTTAGCCCATTGTCACTGAATTAATCTAGAACTGACTCTGAATCCAAAATTAAATTAAGATGCACTTCTCCCAGAGCTGTTCATCTTTTGAAAAAAAACAAAACACTTGTTTTTATGTGTATTTTTTGGACTGCACATTTTGCACCAAGATTCTCCAAGGTCATATTCCTTGTATGTGTGACTTAATTTGACACTTTCATGATTATAAAGATATATATCAGACAGTAAACAAGTGTAAATAAACTTGGCTATGTGTAAATAAACTTGGCGATATGGACAAGGGTCTCAGTTGCTCCGCTTACCCACTACCTTTGTGTAAAAATGGCGACAGTGGCTAAAAGAGAGAAAGGGCCTCCCATCGTTAAACCGCTCTTTCGATATTCTTCTAACATCCACACTTCACTCGTTTCTCTGTTCTTGACACTATTACTGCACTTTTCTTCTCATAAACACTGAACGTATTGTATATTTTTTTTCAAAGAGTCCAAATTCGATGCTAAAAATTCCAGGGGAAGAGTTTTTGTACATATCTCCACCTGGACAACGTTAAGTGCCAAAGAGAATCATGGTTCAGCTCTGAGCCCAATAGAAAGTGGCTGGCACCTGGATCAGGCTGTGACCACCACTGTGGAATTCATATAAATGCACAAAGGCTCCCCCCAGTATTCATCATATTATCCCTCTGTCGTTACTTTACACTCATCCCCAGCTTCGCTAGTTTGTTTCATTTCCTCCTGTCTTCCTCCCTCATTTCCTCTTTGTGTCTCCCTCCCGGGCTATTTCCTCTTATTCCCCCGTTTGCAGAGGCATTAACCAGACCATTAATGTGACGGCAATCTACATAGGAAATGTAATTTGCAAGAAATTAATTTCCAGCCTCCATCTGTACATTTGCTCTCATCCTTAATTTGTTTTGGAGGAACAATTTCATTGGTCACCATCTGGGCATTTGGTAAAAAGGAATAGAGATGTATTCATTTAATGTTATCACATGTGTGATTGGCTCCATGTAAAAGTAAACTGAATAAATAAGTAAAATGCCAATAAAGTACGGCAGATGTCATATTCCACATTGAATGGTAGTGTCCAATAAACAGTAAAACAACACTTCAAACCAGGAAAAAAAAATCAGCTGCAACAGATGTGGATCATAATATTAGATTTAGAAACTCATTTTAGGGTGATAGAGAAGGCTGCTTCCTCATAATGCCCTCCACCCATTTTAAAATCATCACAGTTGGTTCCCGCAAACTAGCTTTCCTCTGCGATCGGCTGGATTTTACCAGCTTGCCTGCCAACCTTACAAACGAGAAAACATTCTCTGCTGTCCTACTATGCCTGGCAGCGAATGTTCGGAGGTAAAAGGCAGCGTGGGATTGGAAGGGCGGGAGACGCATAGTGCAGAAGAGCATGTCTTTGGCTCGTATTAACCGAACCCCAATTAAAGCATTTCGATCAGGCACTTGGCAACGCTCGAAGCTGTGCCAGAGCCAAAGTTGGTCTGGGAGACAGGACTTTGGAAAAGAAAGAGGATGACCAGAAAAAAGGGTAAAAATAACAGCATGAAATGTAAACAAGATGATCAGAATGCATGGCGAGCTGCAAAGTAATCTGGGAAGTGGGAACAGGGAGCTGCAGAGTGCGATTGCTGAGCAAAATCCAGCCATATATCATAAGATTACTGAATGCTAGAATGCATTGGCAAAAACAAACCCATTAAGTGTTTCAAAACTATATACTTTTGTTGTGCCAAGGTTTTGCAGCAGGTCCGCAGCATCTGAACACAAATTTGGGGAATAGGAGAGGGATCATTTACAATGCTGGCATGTCATTACTAGAAGTGAAAGAACAAATATGACAAATCTATTAAAGCAGTACAGCCAGAGGTGTTAAAACAGGGTGATAAATGGATGGACCGATGAAGGTTCTTGATTGAGGGTATAGGAAATGCCCCTCTTAAAAATTGATTTGAATAGCGTGTGGAAAAATGACAAGAGTATTTCTGCTGGTCCATTTAATTTCAGCTTAGCATGAGTGCATTTTGTGAAACTTTTTTGTTCATCCTTCCGGATAGGAATCAAGCATTTAAAGATTTAACATGGTGGAGGCTTAGAGTTTGATTTTTGACTACTTCTTCTTCCCCTTCTTCTTCTTCTTTCGGCTGTTCCCTTTAGTGCCCACCACAGCAGATCATTGGTTTCCATCTTGTCCTGTCCTCTGCATCTTCCTCTCTCTTACTCTCACCACATCCAGAAAATGCTTCTTTGGTCTTCCGGTTTTTCTCCTTCCTGGAAGATCCATCTCCAGCATCCTTCTACCAATATAACCACTATCCCTGTTCTACACGTATCCAAACCATCTCAATATGAGCTCTCTAGTTTTTCTTGTAAGATGTCTAGCCTGGGCTGTCCCTCTGATGTGTTCATTTTTAAACCTGTCCATCTTCGTCACTCCCAAAGAAAATCGTAACATCTTCAACTCTGCTACCTCCAGCTCTGCCTCCTGTCTTTTGGTTAGAGCCTCCGTCTCCAAGCCATACAGAATTGGATTTTTGACTACACTCACTTCAAATCATGATCTTAATTACCTCACTCACATTAAATGAAAGGATCTTGAAATGAACAATCTGCTTATTTTTTTCTGCTGCTAGTAAAGTTTTCTGACAAGGTCTGAAATATACTATAAAAAGCTTGGAATTATTTGCTAATGAACAAGCTCATGTCTTTGTGTCTCATGATATCTGTTGAATAGGTTTTATTATCCCACTATGTTCTAAAGTGGCTATTGGAGCACTATCATTCATAAAATTTACAATGGAACTTATTTCTTTACATTCTTTGTTGTTAATCCTATTTTGTAACATTGTAAATGTGCCTTGTAGACACAGCCGCACTGAAGAGGCCCTAAGGCACCTGTCTCACTCTTTTTTTTTTCCTGCCATGCGCTTTTCATATTCAATAGTGTGATTCTGCAGTAGCGTTGGGGGCGGCGGCAATGATGATCTATAATATCCATGAAAAGTCAAGGATATTTTGGAAGCTACATCGCCATGCTCGTGTCTGCAGATCCTTTGCCTAAACGTGATAACTCAAAAAACTTTCATGGATCGTTTTCAAACTTTATGCCCACATAGACTTTAGTGCAAGGAAGAATTGGGTTGACTTTGAGAAGGGTCAGTTGTACATTCTTAAAACCAAAGGAATTTCTATCTCCAAAAGTTCTCATGCCATAATTTCTCAGCCGTTTGTCCGATTTATCCCACATTTGATGTGTTTGAATCGTATTTTTACTCCCATAGTCCATATTTCATTCACTAGGATGAGCTTTCATATGAAAAACAGTGCTTTTCAGACATAACTTCACATTCCATTTGTGGAATGCCTCTACAATGCAGCGGATTGGAGACTTCTCAGGGATATAACTTTATTCACCGAAAGTCCTATCTTTTTTTGTTTTGTTTTTTTTGTTTTGTTTTTTTGTTTTGCTTTTTGCGGTCGGGGTTTTAAGGTAATCATGTTACACCACATAGTTTAGTGTGTTTGAAGTATTCTGAAAGTAGTGACGATTTAGAAATGTAGCGCTCAACCTTGTTGATGTCATCTGACCTAAAACATTAAACCACAAATACCTCCACTAAACTAACAGTAAAATATAGCACAGTTTGTTGAATCCATGATCAGATAGCCCCTTTTCTATTTCATAAACTTATACTTATTGAAGGCACTGCTGGTCTCACACAGGTTAATTCCCTCTCAGTGTTGATGATTGCTTCAGGATTAAGGTTGTGGACCCAGGACTACGGGAGGGATTGAAATATTGTCCATGGTTCCCCCTTCTGCCTTATTTTTTCCCTTTTCTTTTTACTGTTCTCTACTCACTATATCAGCATGCTCTTGCAGAATGTAAAAATTTGCATCTCCCCCAAGCCTTTCGGGATTTACATTTGGAAATGCCCCACCTAGGAAGGCGAGAGAGAGCAGCAGGAAAAGGAAGCCAGACATGAGTGAGGCGGGCACAGGCGACGCAACAATGCTCACGTGTATCTGCAGTGTTTGATGAATGAAGGGGGTAATGACAGATGATATCTGGGACAGTTAGGGGAGAACACCTGAGTGGTTCGATCAAACACACACACACACACACACACACACAAACACTCACACACAGTGAGGCATACTCACACAGAACCAAACCTGCGTGGCTAACACATAGTCCTTGCTGTGATAAGATGGACCTGATAGCAGTATTGGCTTTGTTTAAGAATCAAGCAGACATATTTTAGGTTTTAAGATTTTGCTTTTCCCTACACTGGTTTAAAATGAAAACTACCCTGCTTAGTTTTCAAGTTCACCTCGTAGAAAGGCCCGCCCCTTCCCGTCAGTCATATATCAATTCATATTTTGGACAATTTGCCTATTATTTGGTCTTTTATTTAATTATTTTTTAGCTTAATTGCTCCGTCAGTCAACAGTGATGAAAAATAAAATCATACAACAATAAAATCATTTTTATTGATATTATTATTTTATCGTTATAATTGTTGATAATGATGATTAAGTATAAAATGAATTATTGTAAAGATAATACACGATATCAGCATAAATAATAGTGCATTATTAAAAGAATGAATAGATTTTTATCTTAATGGATTTTTATAGGTCAAGTTACTTTTTCTGATTCTTTTATTTAATTGTTGTTTGTGACCATAATATATGCAATTAAGGTTGAAGTAAGATAAATTGAAGTCACTTAATAAGTTGAGGGAATGGCTGCTATTACTTTTCTTATTATTTTTTTATTATGGTATTTTTATTTCATGTTAAAGCTTTTTTTTTAACCAAAACCTTTTTTATTTTGTGAATCAGAAGTATCTGGATTTTTTTTATTTTATGTATTCATTTGTTTATCTTAGACATATACCTTTTTGGTGCGACAAATTTACACTCACAGGCACATGCTTGCACACGTACAGATACGTATTTCCTCAAGAGTTAAGGGGCACCATTAGCAAAATCTGCGAAGGGCACCAATGGGGTAAGCTCGTAGACGTCCACCTCATCATATGTTCAACAGTGAAGAGCAGTGAGTGCCTGCTAATTAGTCTGTACATGCCTTTGAATCTCTTTGAAAATCAAACTTTGATGAAAGCCCAACCTTTTATCCCAAATAATTATAAATCATACCTTGTGAAGAAGAGTAAACACAATCATTAAAAAGGAACCCGAAGGTTATTAAGATGACATTTGTGTCCAAAGGACAAGGATTTCTTTTTTGAGAGGGAAATCTTACTGTCAATACATCTGTGACCCTTGGATGAAAATTTTTATTAAATATTTTGTTTATAATGTTAGAAAATGTTCTGGTTGAGTTATAAGAATGGAATGAAAATGAAATGTACTGTACAAAATGCTGAATGAATGAAATGAATTAATAAGGTCAAACTAAAATTCTGTCACAAAGGCTCTGTCTTCACACGCTTAGCCCAAAGTATATTTCTCATACCATCCTTTCATTCAGCTCTTTCAGTGGGTACGCCCTGGACAAGCTGCCAGTTCGTCAAAGGGCTGACACAGAGAGTTAAACAAACATTCACGCTTTCATACGGGTAATTTGGAGTCACCGATTTGCCACAATGCATGTTTTGGAATGTTGGAGGAAGCCGGACTTCACGGAGAAAATCCACGCAGACACGAGGAGAACAAGTAAACTCCACATACAAAAAAAGGAGCTTTATCTCCAAAAATATTTTGTGCCAAAATTTTGCAAACGTTCTAATTCAGTCCAAATTTGGTGCATATAAATCAACTCAAGGAAACCTATAATTTATATATGGTATTATACTCTAATAGTTCATATTTCACTCACTAAGGGGAGTTTTTTTTGGTCTTTTTTTTTTTTTTTACAAAAAATTCTTTGGACATAACCACATTTTATTTGAGGAGGTCAATCATGGAGGATTGTTTATAATGTACAATGCAGGGGATTGGGGCCTTTCCCGGAGTTATAACCTTGCTCTTGGGGACGACAGCATACGCTCATTTTATCCACGACTTGTAATATCCTTTCAATGACAAGTGGCCAATATTCAGACCAACACCAATCAGTCCATGAAATTCAGTCATCCCTGTCTATAGTCCCTGACAAATAATAGAAACATTTGCAGTTGTCGGCCTAAAGTTCTATTATATGTACCGTTAACCTCTCAAGGCTGCTCATAAGTTTACAATTGTCTTTTCAATGGTGTTGCTGTGCAGACTTTCTGTGCACAGATTGGAGAGGAGAAGGAACCAGATGTCTCCTAATTTCATGCACAGAATGAAAACATTAATGTGCCTTTAAATACTAAATGCTGACCACAGAGTTATTCAAGTATGAGTTATTCAAATGAGCGTCACATTTGAATTGCTTAGATGTCGTGGAAAAATTGCAGTGTGAATGCCTTAGGCCGGCTGAGGACTGTTTAATCTTAATAGCTTTTCAAATGACCAGTGTTGGAAATTCTTGAACCATTTCAGACTCAAGACATTGGACAAAAGAGTAAAGGCATGTGGCCCCACTCAATAACTCCCCTCATGCTGGTACTAAGCAAAGCTGAAGCAGTGAAACACATTTCATTTAATATTTGCACATTTTACACATAACTTAATTACAATACAAACTTAATTTCTGCCTTGATTTCAGGGTAAGCATTTTCTTTTAACCAATTTGGTGCAACGTGAAATTCAGTTTTTCGTATAGTTAAATGTGGACCACAATATTTACTGTCAGTCTTCATTTTTGGATAAAGGGTTCGATTTTGTATAATTATGTTGTATATTTTCTGAAATTCTACCTATTGTTCTGAACTCTTACAAGCAGGTAATCCAGCTTCAATTAATTTAGTTGAAGTTGACCAGAGCTAACTCCTCAGTTTAAAAAAAAACAAAAAACGACCGGTATAGAACCGACCTTTTCCCAGAATGCACTAAGGTCTTACTGGGTATATCATTTGAAATGTATCCAAAAAAAAACTTTTTTGAGCTATCACGTTAACACAAACAATCGGTTCCATAATATCAAAAACTTTTTGGGATATAATAAATCCATAGGTAGGCTTAATGTGAGAATTCATAGTTTACCACATATGGTAAACCATGAAAGAATGAAGTCTTCAAATATCTTTCAAAACAAAGTATTTCCAATTTAAATTTTAGACTCGGTAAGACTTAATTTAATTGAGTGTTACCAGTGTATAAATACATTTTTTACAGTGTAGCCTGAAATGATGAAAAAAATATTCAGAGATTTGAGAATCCCTATGCTTTGGCCTGCTGTGACCAAAACTAACACCATGAGAGTATTGAGAGTGAACCAGAAGAGTTCAATTTCTATCCAGACGCCTAAACAATAAGCTGTGAAATTCTATAAAGCTCAATAAAGCTGAGAGGAGCAGGAGATCCAGGTGAGGTCTCTCTCATGCATCATTATTAGACTGATCTGTGAGACCATCCTTATACTGTTTTCACATTTTGAAACATTGACATTTTAGGGTATAAAAATATTAATTGTTTGCTGCATCCCCAAAGGTTTTGAATGTGTGGCGTTCTTCCGGACATATACGGCACATCAGTAAAACTGCATCTGTGATTAAGCTGAATTGCATTGACGCACAAGCAGATAATCGAACAAAGTGAAATCCCCAGATGTGGATGTGTTACAATAGCAATAAAATTAACATTGCAGATTGGAGACACTAAGGAAATAAAGCAATCGTGATGTCCCGGGGTTTCATGCATTTAAAGCACATGCTTATACCACCCCTGACCCTTTATCTAGCTCCAACTGAACCATCCCCTGTTTCCTTTGAGTGCAACATGTGCACAGTAGATGAATAATTCCAGTTAGAGTCAAGTATGTTTCATGACATACAGCATTAGAATTAAAGCACACGCAAGATGCGGAGGCATTCATTTGTTTTGCTCATTATCTCCTTGTTTCTGTATAGTTAAATTAAATCGGTTGCTTTGTATTTGCACTTTTTGATTGAATCCACAGGGGGGTAAGCTTTCGATATGGCTTTGATTATCATTTCCTGAGCACACACTAAATAATTCATGTTTCAGTTGCTCCCCTTTCAGCTATTTCTATACATCCAGTGCAGAGCTGCCCCTGGTGTTTAGTAGATAAACATGAATCTATTTGATCAAATTCTTTCATTTTAGTTTTCCATTTTGGAGTTATTGTTCATTTAGATTTAAGTCTTCCATGACAAAATTGCAAAATGAACGATTCCATCCTCGCTCTCTCACCAGCTAACATTGGGCAAAATACTTTGTGCATTGCATTACAGGTCAGCTCTCTCGTTTTGTAACACCTTATATTTTAATGAGTAATACTTCCTTTCAAAGTAATGAGAAAATAAAACAACAGCAACAATATAATTCTGTGCTATTTACAGTTACTGCACCATTTCACAGATCTCCTCAATTACTGACCCCAAAATAATGGCAGACTGCTATACTAAAAAAAGCTCTTGGTATGTCCAGTATTTTTTGTATTTTGTTATTTTTATGGAACTGTGACCACAATAAGAAAAAAGACAAATATGCAGATAATGAGATCAAGCACTCATGAAGAGATAAGTAATAACAGTCAATGATTAATGATGAGAAAAAAACTCTTGAATGAACAGTTTGGGTTTGCTGTAGCTCAGTGGGTAGAGCGGCCGCTTCAGGATATCGGGAGATCAGGACTTAGCCAGTTCAAGCCCCAACAAGTGTACACGTCGTAGGGTTCTTGAGCAAGACCCTGAACCCATTGTGTTTGCCGGGCGCCTCAAGGGGGCCGCCCACTGCTCCTTCAGACGGGTCAGAAGCATAGAAATAATTTCACTATGTTGTAACGTGTATGACTTAATGTGATACATATAGGATAAATTATTATCAGCGTTAGTTGATAATACTAAAATAGTAATTACATTACATTCATAATGGCAAAGGTATATCCCCGGAAAGTTCCCAATCCCCTTCGTTGTACAAGCTATCCCCCTGATTGATTGGACAAATAAAGGAAATCAATCAGGGGGATTGCTTGTACAACGAAGGGAAAGAAGAAAGTAAAAAGAATACCTAAATTGAGTTAAGTATTAGATTAAAATATGGGTAAAATACAATACTTGATAAAATATGACCCAAAACCTAATGGTGATGAAGATCCCCCTAGTGTTAGAACTGTAAAACCAAATCTTTACAAAATCAACCCAATTCTTCCTTTATCTAAGGTCTATTTAGGTATACAATTTGAAAATGATCCATGAAATATTTGTTGAGGTAAGTCAAAAAAAAAAACCTAGATTTAACTTCTTTTCTTTTCTTTTCTTTATGCACAAATTAGTCACTGACAGGTGAATTCTGAATAACATTGATCATCTTGTTACAATGGCACCTACCAGTGGTTGGGATACATCAGACAGCAAATGAACATTTTGTCGTCAACGTTGATGTGATTGAAGCAGGAACATTAGTAAGCATTAGGATCTGAGAGACTCTGGCAGGGGAATATGGTGATTGTCAGAAACAACGCAACCTTGTTGGGTAACTCTTGGTCGGCAGTGATTCAAAAGGAAGGACAGCTGATAAACTGACACCAAAGACATGGTCGTCCCCAAGGCTGTTCTGATCGCACATACAAGCTTCTGTGCATAGATGCATAGTTACTGTGCATAGATTGAATAGATGAGGCTACCTGAATATATCAGTGCAGCTGATATCAATTGATGCTCCTGACCATGAAGCAGGTAACTGAGACTGAGTGTTTGCCGAAGGTGAGTATAATAGAACGGAATGCATGCTTTCTGATGGTGCTTTCTATAGATGTCCATTTATTGAGTACCAAATCGCAAAAAAAAGATCTCAAGGTGTTTACCAAAAAGAGCAGGTCTAGACGAGACTCTTTATTCTAGAGAGGTGAAACAATTCCCACATGAGCAACCAATTGGCAACACCAGCAAAAAAGAAAAAAATCTTGAGTAGATCCCAACGCAGATGACCTTCTGCCTTTAGAAAGAGAGTTTTCAGTTTGTTTTAATGTTATGGCTCTGTGGTTCATAGAAAACAGTAAGTAACCGCATTGAATTTGTGGTAGATAATGGCTGTGAGCAACAACAAACTACAGCGAGCATTTCTTGAGCAGCTATGTTGGTGTATCTGTTTACAAGTAAAAAAAAGCAGCAAGATAAATGCAGACCTGATTCAATCCTGGCAGAAAATGTCTATAATGTTCTCTGCAAATACATTATATACATTATATTTGTAGGTGTAAACAATATGAGTAATATTGTACTCAATCAGTTGAATGCTCTTATATTGATAATAAATAAAGCGCAGTTAAAATATAATACGACGGGAGCACTATTGTTTCACGACAGAAAGGAAATTAAAAGCCTTGCAATTACATTTGCCGACATAATTCTTCTTTTTGATAAAGTACTTGTCAGGTGTTTCAGTGTGAATCCATTCAGGGAACTGCATTTTGATATTTCTTGACAACATAAGCTGCAGATAGAGCAGAATGTCCATTTGTTGCTAAAACTGATGCACTGTTTCTGCAGCTTGGTGCCTTTTTTTTTTTTTATCTCTGATGCCCCATGTTTCGAACTCTGCTCCCTCCCATCGAGGGGAAAACCACGTAAACTGTCACAAAACAATTACAAATAAGCTATAGAAATCTATGAGCAATCCTCGCAGCACTTTTGTTGCTGTAAGTGCACTTTGGGTCGGGAGATAAAATGAATTACAGGCACTTTTAGGGCAGAGGAAAATAATGAAAACACTGTAGACTCCAAGTGACTTAAGTCGAAGCCTGAAGTAGCTAGACCTTGAGATTCTATTATCTACTGGGTGTTAAGGTGAGATTGCTTTATCCCAATTTGTCAGGAGTAAATTCCAAGAATTCCTAAATTAAATTCTGTGTCTGTCCAGCGTGATACTGACTTCATTTTTTTATGAGCCAACTTTTATCATGATGGATTTATTTCACAAAGTGTCCCGTCTGTAGCCAAAGGGGGAGCAGCAGCGCGGGGGGGGGACTGCAGGCCTGTGAGGGAAGCAGGATTTGCTTGCATGATTTGTGCATTCTTTTGGGATTCTCCCTTCCATAGTGATTAAATCCTGACAGCAGCACTGAGAAAATCTCAGTCTATCCCAGTGAGGTGTTGCGTGGCCTTGGTACTTACATTTGGGGGGCGCAGTATTCGACCACAGTCAGCACCAGTAGATCTGCTGGTAAAGGAACAACATCCACTGATGGACGGCTTTAATTAGAAGGCCATGACACTGGGAAAGTTTCATTCATTCTGAGCTGCTCCTGATTGGGTCAAATCCATTTCAGCCCTGCAACAAATCTGCTCAGAACCTCCTTTAATCTTGGCTTAATGTCACTCAAATGTTGAAAATGTCGGCATGAGAATGACAGTGAGGAATATGTGTGAGCTTAGAACACTGCAGAGAGTTCTTCTTAATTTGGTGCATCTTTGTTGCCATTTCGTGCAACCATAAGTCGGAGATATGATTCCTCTTTAGCTCTGATTCACGACTTTTAGTTCAAAGAGAGAATGTTCTCTATTGATGCCGCTTTACGTCATTACATTGGCGTCCACTCACACTTTGTTGGATTCAAACAGTCCGTCTTTTTTATACACAGCCCTTTGCAGTTGTCTTAACCTGCCGGCATCAACACCTCATTAGGGATTTTCAGCATTTTCATAGCAATAGAGCAACAATCCCTGACTTTTCCTGGTCCCCCTGACCCCCACCTCGAGAAATTTGGCATGGCCAAAAGAGAAGGAAATGGAGGGTTTAGGGGAAAAAATCTTATTAAACAAATTCTGTAAAGCATTGGGACCAACTGGTGTGGACCGCGCTGATAACAGCTGGCCATTTTGGAGTGTCACCTCACTTGGCAACTGCACCAGTGGAGAGAGAGGGAGGAAATGTTTTAATGGTTCCTGCCCACAGATTTGAACGCTGTTATTTTGGCAACTTTTTAATTATTCCAAATGAATGCATTGATTATGCTTGTAACAAGATGGAGATGTGGGAACATTCTGTCATGGCTGTGTTTTCTCCATTTTGGTCTTCTCTCATGCAGCTATATTTCAGCAAAGTGGCGTCTGGACTCAATAGTTTCAAAGTTTTTAATTCAGCATCGCAAACAAGACATTTAAAAACATTTTTTAAGGATTTTTGACCAGTTTTTATGGACTAAACTTGCAGACAAAAAGACAGTTGGAATTTCATCATGCATAACTAGCCAACCGAGCCAATTGAGGTGGTTAAGGCATCTGTTTAGGTTGCCTCCATGACGCCTCCCTTTGGGGGTTTTTCTGTTACGTGGAATTGGGAGGAGACACTGTGGTAGACCCAGAAGTTGCAGTAATGACTATATATCTGTTCTGGCCTTAGAATCCCCAAGGAGAAGCTGGAGAGTTTTGCTAAGGAGAGGGACGTCTGGGAGTCCATTCTTGGCCAGTTGCCACTGCAACCCAACCCCGGATAGGCGAAGAAAATGGACGGATTGATGGAGGATAAAATTGTAAAACACAAAGTATGCTGTGGTCAAACTTTTGAAAGGTGAACCAGGCTTCCTTTTGATTTTGATCTATTATTGTGTTTGTTTGAATAACTTTTTCAGCAACTTGTGCTACAGTTGTTCTTCTACCATACAGACTAGCCATCGCTCACCACGTGCATTGTGAGCCTCGGGTGACCCCATCTCCGTTCTATCATCATGCCCTTCCGTAGGCCAAGCTTTTGAAGGTACTAGCCAACAAGACCTGCAGTTCAAAGATGACTCAACTGTCTAGCCATCTCAATTCGACACATTTTCTTTTTCCGATACATCACCTTCAAAGACAAAATGCTCTCTTGCTACCTATTATTTCTCACCCACTGTGTCGGTGCAAATAAATGTTAATCTGACATGTTTAACAAAAAAAATGTTAATCTGACTGCACCTGTCAGTTGTTATAATGTTATGGTTTTTTGGCTCGATAAACTAACTTCTTTAACTCCATAAAAAGTGATTATGAATATTATTATATTATATATATCATTATGAAATGTAAAAATTGAACAAGACACAACTTCTCACCTTTAACCTCTACAGAAAGAGTCCTTCTCTGATAGACAGAAGTAGAGTTGAGCTACTCAGAAAGTTTTTTACCTTTGTAATTTTGCTGGAAGTTTTTTGGTCACATATTACAGTAAGAGTCTGTTGCCTGCAGCCTTTTTCATCTCATAGTGTTTCTCTTTTTTTGTACTTTTGCTCCCTGTAAGTTTGGCCATATCTGGTTATAAGATCTGTATTTATTGAAAAATAGCACAACCGCTGAAGCCGCAGTTACTTGCTGACAAAAACTACATAGCGTTTCTTCAACTTCTGCTAATTGTTAAGTATTAAGTCTTTTTTTAGTTTGTTCCCTGACCGAAATCTCAGGATTGAAACCTCCCATCAAAAAGACAAACAGTGAAGATCTCATTCTGCATCAAACATGAACCACTGTTCGGTTCGTTGGAGGTTACATGAGGATTCCTTCGTCAATAAACCATTGAGGAGGAAAAAATGAGTCATAGCACATGGGGAGAGGAGGATATGAGGTATTTAGGAGTGTTGTGGTCAAGCTAAGAATCATAAAGTCAACCGAAAATGCTGAAAAGGCTCAATTTTCTGAATGAGAAAGAGAGCGTAGGCGAGTAGGAGAGGACAGTTATCACGTACACAAGCCGATCAATCATCAAGTACAGGATAAAGCAGCCCGGGTAGCTGATGTTGACACAATGTCATGAAAAGTTCTTGCACTGTAACCCAAAACTAATCAGATCAAAAATGTGCAATGTTACATGAAACTGATCCTTGTTATATCCCAGAAAAATCGTGGATGTTTTGGAATCGTCATGACCACCGCCGCCACCGCCCCCGCTGCAACCACCTCCACCGCAGATCCTTCATAGTAGCTCTGAAACCATTTGATGGATCATTTTTCAATTTACACCGTCATAGACCTTGGTACGAAGAAGAACTGGATTGATTTTGGGAAAGGATGGATGTATATTTTTGATACCATAGGGGAGGCTTCATCTCCAAAGATTTTGGGCCATAATTTCCCAACCGGTCCGATTTAGTCCAAATTCGGTGCATATGAATCATCTCAAGGAGATCTATCTTGTATACATCATTTGCTACTTTAATTGTTCATATTTTTCTCATTCTGGGGAGCTTTTCGTTACGAAAAAAAATTCACATTTTATTTGAAAAGTACAATCACAAGACTGCTTCTAAAATGCGAGCGATTGTCCCCGAGCTGATTTTTCAGCTCTTATGTTTTTAAGATAGTGCAAGGTCTCAATCCATTTAACTATTCTAATGCTTTCATAACATGTCCTTTTTATGATACGTAACCAGTTCGGACAACACATTTTGAACAGGATTATTTTTTTGCATTTTTGTATTATAAAACTGATAATTAATGTTGAAATGAATTACAGTACATTGTGGGAATGCAATTTAAAAAAAAAGAAAAATCTATATTCCTGAGCAAAAATAAATGAATAAATGCTGATTTAAATATGAAAAAAAATAGTGGAAAAAGGACTGATGTAACCCATAGAATAATATGTAACACCCTTGACAAGGTAATGTGTTCCAACTGGCATATTTTATGTCCCCCATTACTTTCCTTTATGGAGAAATGAGTCTGGGTCCTTATGGGTTAATATGACTTCAGCACATTTCTAATGAACTAGAAAAATACCATAAGGAAATAAATAACCCTCTATTTAAACGAAATAATTTATTTTGTCATTACCCTCCCAAATGAAGCATAAAAAAGTTTTATGATATGATCCTTACTTGCAAATGTCAGGGGCTTAAAATAAATGGCAAAAGAATACTTTGCACAACTATTTTAGGAGAGGTGCTAAAAGAGCGTAGGCGTAGGCCCGCAAGACTTTCACCTTACTTTTCATGTTTGTTTACTTAAGGCAACTTATGACACTTGGTAAAAAAAAAGAAAAATAGTATTGGTGACTAAAAAAGTGTAAATATATGCCTTTTTGTTTTGTTTTTAGCGCTTTTCCCCCCCGATTAGCTCCGCTGAAGTTGCACTATAAAAATATTTATTTCTATATTACAGTTTTAAAGCCAAATTCAAATATTATGGTTATTGGAAAGTGTTGGTATAGCATGTAAGACGTGAAAGTGAAATCCCGTTCATATTTATCTCTGCTTTCTTTGCTTTTGCTTTTTGATGGTAATTTTTTAATAAAGTTAACATTTGCTATATCCCTATTCAGCCATCTCTGTCAGCGTATGTGTCAGAGTCAAAACTTTTCTTTCCAGTGTCCCATGAGGTGGAGTAGCACTCCCAAAAATGAAAATGTAATTGCGGTGCCTCTTCACACCTGACAGGTCCATCATACATCTGAGCTGTTTCAACACTTAATATATTCCTGAGAATCCTGTCTATGTTGAGATGGAATGTCGTCATTGGCAAACTTTAGAACATGCTGACACTATGCTCTTACCGCAAAGTTATAAAACAGATGCATTATGTAATTCATTAAACTTGTCTTTTATTTTACATCCAGTATGCTGCTAAAGAAGCTCTTCACATTTGAAACGCCATAAAATCTAACATTGTCCTCAGTTTTTCACTTTGGATTGTTTTTTTTAAAATGTTATAAAGTTAGTTCTTTGACATTCAAGGTCCGTTTGAGTCACATATTTCTTAGCATTTATTCATTGTAGATGGCAAAAACAAGTGTTTTAATTCAACTGCTTATTTAAGTGTTGATGAGGACAAACTAGGCATACGCCATCATCTGCAAAAGCAAGTGTATATCCCCCAAAAGCCTCCAATCCCCTGCAGTGTACAACAGTGCCGCTGATTGAAATTAAATGCCGAAAAAAACATTCTTTAGTTAAAACAAAAAAAAAGTTCCACCAAGTGTGTAAAAGAAGATGATATATACAAGATACATCTCATCTCCCAAATATAGAGTAAATCAGATAAATAATTAGGAGGTGGGATTTCTGAAAAGCTGCATTTTTACATAAAAAAGCTCCCCGTAGAGAATAAAATGTAAACTATAAGAATAAAATATGATGAAAAGAGCAGGGCACCGGAGTAACGTAACTATGGATGGAGACAATGATCTGCTCTGGCGACCTCGAAAGATACCGGCTGAAAGACAAAGTAGAATAAAAACATGTCAAAGGGTGAAAAGATTTAAGATCCCACGGTTTGGACGTGGGCTCAACAGGAGTAAAGGTTTCTTGCCCAGGTTGGTCCAACATACAGAAACGTTTAACATACAAACAGTAAACCGATTATTTTCAATCTTTATTTTGGATCTTTCAAGTAATCACACAGCACCGACAATGGCGCTGAATAAAAGCAAATTGGATTGATCAAAAGGTTTAACTCAAGGTCCCTGAATATGTTCTTTGTGTGCGTACAAAAAAGGCACTTGCATAGGAGCTGCATTGGAAGAATATTCAGAATCCAACACCAGCATTCAGTTCTAAGTGGCTTGTATAGAAGCAACAAGTACAAATACTTCACATTCAACAGAACAGATGGGAAAAAATCCTGGATATAAAGGTCAGGTGTCTTTACTCAACTGCTTTGCTAGATGCTTTAGCTGCCATGACTCTAGTTGTTGATTCCTTGTTTAATTCTGTTTGCAAGGTTTAGGCTTTAGCTTATTCCCCATTTCACTTTATTTCCATGTCAGGTCTCTTCACACCTCCGGTCGCCGATTCACTCGTACACAAACTCCTTTCTCTTTTGATCATTCTCTCTTTCCAAGTTGTAAATACCTGTCTTCCTCCCACACTGATCGTCTGTTCTGTCCCGACAGTCTGATTGACTATCTGTTTCTTGTTACTCAAATCAGTTCGTCTGCGTCTCGTTGCCTCCTCAGTCTGTCTGTCTTTATGTCGGTCTGTCTGTTTCTGTATTCGTTGCCAGTTCCTCATTGGTGTTATTGTCACATCTCCGCTTTGTTTCCAGTGGTCCTGGTGACGTCATTAAGTTTTCTCTGTTTCGATTCTGCTCTCACTTTTGTCAATATTGTCTCTCCCCCTACTGTTTGAATTTATTATCTTCGGACTTTGATTCTTGAATTTATCCTGTATCCAACCTGCCTTCCTGTTTTGTGTACTCTGACTTCTGACATATTTAGTTATGTACCCTGCCACATCCTGGGTTGACTTTGTTTGCCTCTTTCGGACCGCTTTATGGTTCTGACGCTGCTGGATGTTTGGATACGGCCTTAGACTTAGATATCAGTCATATAATTTACTCTAACTTTTGAATGATACACGAAGGTTACTTACAGCCATGCTTACATGCTAATGTTAACCAGTTATAATGTTAAAAGTGAGTAACACTAGAGAAAAAAGACATGGTGCGCCACTAAGTTTACTCTTAGTAGCAAATTTCCCAGCGATTTATCCGATTGTTAATCATTAAGGGGACATTGAAATATAAGATCATCTTAATGGCAGCGCCAGATTAAAAAATCAAAAAATCAGTCCGATTAATCCCGTATTTAAGAAATCCATGCATGAACCTGAGTCACTAGCGTTACATCTATAAGATATTAAAGTGTTACGACGGTTCCATGTAAATAAATATAAACATATTCTGCTTCTGTCCTGTTTGGAAAAAAGGCCTTGAAAAAGATAGGAGATTTCATGGTAATTTAACCAAAGGATTTTGATATTTCTTCTGCTCAATTCATAACTTTTTCCAGTTAATAGTGTTAAAAACAAAAGTCAAAGAAAAGTATGCTTACTCTTGTCTATTGTGGAAAGTGCCAAATTGATCCATGGAGCAATGGGAAAAGATGGCCTCGTCTGATAAATTACATTTTCTTTTACATAATGCTGCCAGCTCGATTAGTGTGTGTGTGTTGACTACCTGAGGAGGAGATGGCATCAGGATGCACTCTGGGAAGAAATCAAGCAAACAGAGGTAATGTAATGCTTTGGTAATATTTTGCTGGGATACTTTGGGTCCTGCTGTTCAAGTGCATTTTACTTTGACACGCTAACCTACTTGCTGCAGAGATGTTCAAGGAGTTGAATTGGCCTTAAAATACCCTAGATCTCATTTTCAATCGACCATCTGTGAGCTTTACCGGACAAACAAATCCAATTCATTGATGCCCCACACAGCAAATTAGAGGACTTGAGGATCTGATGCTGACTTTTTGTTGCCAGATACGACAGAGTCCCTGCCTCAAAGGGTTGAGCTTTATCGGCAGCAGTTAGGCAGGTGGTGATAATCTTATGGATGATAGATGTAGCTCCAATTTCATAACAATCTGGCCAGAAATATTCTTAATAATGTGCTCGTTATCAATCGGTTTGACCCAAGAATTAAGCATCAGCAGCCTTTTGTCCGACTGCTGGCATAGTAAAAACGCAAATACATTTGGCCGTGAAACACTGAATATGAAAAAACAGCTTAATTAAGTTTAATTTTTCACAAAAAGTATTGGTAATGTGTTTCTCCACCAGCAGAGGATGAAATTCATAAATAAAACATGAGTAAATAAATCATCTTGAAAGAACACTTTATTCCATCTTAAAATGGACAGTGCCTATGAAGCTCACCCTTCCTATTCCATTCCTTCCCATCCGTTTGTGCTCATTCTTGTAGCACCAATGTCAATTACACTGTAACCATTCAACCCCTTCTGTTAGAGCCAGGTTAAGACCACCTGAGCATCATTTGTCCTGACATAAAGTGGCCTGAGTCTAGACCAATTTATTCCTGTCAACACATGGGACTCAAAGACACTGGTCTATACATGTAGACATCCAAAATCTATTTTTCTGTCTTCCTCAGCCTGAATAATCAGCTACGACTCTATAATCAACAACAGCCACCCCCCAGCTGACTCGCATAAATAATTGCACTGATAGTATTCCACCCGAGGACAAAAACTATTTCGTAGTGAAATCAGAAAAGCAATTGCAATGTCAGATTACCCAACCTAAAAATTACATAGCTCAAGGTGAGAGGGTGATGAATTTTCAAAAAGCTAATGGTTTGTTGTCATTAGTGAGACGCTGTCTTTCTCATCACAGCAATGTTTGATGGTTTGTTGTAGATTTGGTTTTATGGTAAGCTAACCCAATTCAAACTGGGAATTTTTGTCTAACTATGATGTGTTTAAACTGAGCGAATAAGAGATCTACATCAGAAATTCAGCAGAGATTAAACTGATAACTTCTATGTTAAAAGGAAAATTCACTTGAGGTTAACTCCACACTCTAAAGCTGTGTCTTGAGTGGACTTTAGAGTACTGATATTGTTTTAGATGATGTCATCAGGTGCCACGTATTAGACTGGATCTATTGACACTAAACTAGGCTTATGTTGTCATTCCAGCAAGGGTATATCCCTGAAAAGTCCCCAATGCCCTGAGTTGTGCAGGCAATCGCCCTAATTGAATTCCTCAAATTAAATGTTTAAAAAAGGTTCCCCTAGTGACTACAATAGGAAGTATTTGGGTGAAATATTATATATATAAGGTAGCTCTCCTTGAGTTGAGTAAATTGGACTAACGGTTAGGAAGTTATGTCCAAAAAACAATTTTTGGGGTCGAAATTAATTTGGGTTCCCCCGTAGAGAGTTGAATATAAAGTTTCAAGGTAAAATTTGATACAAACAATTCAGATCCTCGAGTCAACATAACATTTATAACATAACATATTATCTCTATGGACTAAATCAGACCAACGGTTGAGAAATTATGGCCTTAAAACTTTTGGAGAATAAACTCCCCCCAGTGTCGGAAATATTTTTTAGTTTGAAGTGGCATTTTAACCTCTCATCAAATGAGGCTTTTTCAGCCTACATGACTATAGGTATTTAACCTATATAGTTGTGTTTGATATAAAAAGGTCATTAGGTCTGAAGTATATAGTTGACCACGTATCACTAATACGGGTTGTTAGGGGTCGTTATTTGTTGTTGGGTTCTTCAAACCTTTTCCTGAACAGTTTTTTTAGGGTGACAGGGAACATTGCCCTGCTGAAAGAGCAAACTGCCATTAGGGAATAGATTCAATGAAAGTGTGCAACAATGTTCAGGTAGGTGATCCTTATCTTAGTAAATGGCAAGACACAAGGTTCCCCAACACCCTAAAGCATCACACTGGCTCCCATAGCTTATGTAGTACATTCTGGCACAATCTCGTCTCCAGGTAAGCCATTCCTAAGCACCCATCCATCATCATGATGTAAAAGAAAATGTGAGTCATGATATGGATTACCTCCATTGATCCGTGGACAGGCTTTGCTGCTGACGGGCCAATTTTAGATTCTTTTGTTGATGATGTCTGGCTACGCAACTCCATACCCAAGATGCTGTGATGCTTTGTGTGTGTGTGACACATTTCTCAGAACCAACCGACTAATGTGAACTTTTTCATAAGTGTGTGCCTCAGAGCCTCTGCTGTGGGGTTTGACCCCCATGTTAGATTTCACATCCCAAAATCTCTGGTCTTAATCAGTAACATCAACATCAGCCAACTCAGATAAACTGGACCTTTGAGCGATGATGTGTTATAAGATGATGACATGACAACATTCAGATTTGATCTATTGACGCTAAATTGATATTGGAATCTATGATGTCTCATGAAATAAATAAAATGAAAAATCCTTTGTTGCAAACAGGCCCTGTTTGAATTGAAAATATGTGTAACAACTGCTGTTCATTCTGGGAGGTTGGGCCCAAGACTGTCCATTGGTAACTTATGAGAGCTATGGGGCTCAAAATATGTATTGCAAGTTGAATTTTAGAACAAGTTCCCTTTTCCTGGACCAACTTTGTCAATGAGTGCCCTGAGGTGATTATACCGTTTATGAAGGCTTGTTTATCCGTCCTTGAACTGAAAAATCTGTTTGGAGACTTTGTTGAATAAAAACATTGACTGTCTATGCATTTATTTATTAATATATTGAGGTTTGATATTGGCATGAATTTTAACAATCCAACAGAAAAGAGAATTGCAAGAAGAAACAAGATGATGTTGGAGAGAACATAAAGAGAATGGATACGATTTAGGAATTAATGTCTGTAAAGTGAGCCTCACTGAGAGCTTGGAGAGCCTAACCAGGTAGTATATTTCTTCAGATGTTTAAATAACCTGTGGCTGAGGAATCAAATGATGTGTGGTGTGGAATGACATGAATTATAGGTGAATCCTTCAAGGCTTGGCTGTTTCTATTCACTGTGGTTCATTTTTAACACTTGTTGTGGCAACTTTATTGCTGTTGCCAGATTTCTACCAGATAAATTCTGTGCTGCTGAGGGCTCAGCAGTAATACCCTCCATTTATGCAGCATTCAATTAGATTTACTTGTCATGTGATTCAAACCTTGAATAATGTTTTCTTTAAATACGCTGTTGTCTCCGACGGCAAGGGGTATATCCTCGAAAAGCACCCAATCCGCAGGTGTTGGACAATCCCCCTGATTGAACTCCTCAAATGTAAAGTTATGTCTTAAAAGTAAGAGTAAATTACGGCATATACAAGATGGGTATATGCACATATGCACCAAACTGAATCGGACTACCAGGAAGTTATGTCCAAAAAGGGTGTTTTCTTATTATAAAAGCTCCCCTTATTGACTTAAGTAGGAACTATTAAAGTAAGTAAAATATGATATATTGCTATTATTAAGATAGAACGCCTAAAGTCGAGTCATATGCCAATTCAATTGAAATAAACAAGTCAATTGAAATGAACAATGATAATGTGAGTTGTCTGACTGAAATACAGTTCTTTCTTGCACTAAGGTCTATGTGGGTTTAATATTTGAAAATGATCCATTGAATAGTTATTGAGTTATCATGTTAACAAGAACAATTTACGTTGACTCTTCAGGTATGTAAATATAACAATGGCCTAATTATTTTTCCCTCTCTGTCTTGTGGTCTCCCAGTCTTTCTCTCTTTCCCTTTCCTCATCATCGTATCCGTTGAACAATTCAACATAGCTTACCTACCATGAAGAGTCAGAGGTTATAGAACTGTAAGATGCTCGGGCCCCTGTTTCTTTTAGGGGAATGTAAAATACGCAGAAGCTATCAAGGTGGGATCTTGTTCTGTCTAACAGCACTTTAATGATCAGCTTTTGTAGACCAAACCTTTCAAAAAGCATCTCATTCTGTTAGATACTGAAAAATTGATGTGCTTTTGTTGCTTTGTATTTCCTCCGCTCTGACTGGTGTCAGGAGGGCAAAGCACCCCGAGCCCAACACCTTGCACTGCCAATAGCTTCCTGTCCGCTCTATTACACACTGTGCTCCTCTCCCTCACCCTCCAAAGAACTGTGCATAATTCACAGAAAAGTTTTGCTAAATGGCATGTTATGCAGTCACAAGCTATTAACAGTGGTGTGTGTTAGGGTTGTTTTGAAGTTGAAAAATAAATTTGAAAATATTATCTCCCTGCATTGTTTTCCTTGCAAAGTGAAAAGGCTCTAAACACAGAGCCAGTGACTGAGAGAGAGAGGGAGAGGGAGGGAAGAAGACAAGGAGAAAGAGACACAAACACAAAAGGTGCCTGGAAGTCGGCATATGCAGAGAAGTACAGTAAATATCACTTGGAATGGTATTTCTATATAAAGTACATCTGAGCATTTTCAAGGGAACAAAGGTCTCTTGAAAGTTGTTCGAAACAGACGATGCAGATTTAGGAAACTGTTTTGTAAAAGTTTTCGAAAAACATAAACCCTTTTCCCAAAGAAGATTCAGTTCACCAGGGCATGGGAGAGAAAAAATAACCATATCAAACAGCAGACCTTTTAGAATACTTCAGTATGAAGCTATAAGAGTAGCCTTTATAATCACTGACAGTTGAAGTTTATAACATTGTGTATCCTATCACGTTGATGTTTTAGCAGCAAGTGCCCATTATGCTCTCAAAGGTGATGTCCTAGAAAAAGGAGAAATGGTCAAATATTAGGATCTGAGAGACTTTGACAAGGGCCAATTTGCAATGACTTGACATATGGGTCAGACAGTCTTAAGAATTGCAGGCTTTGTTTGGTGTTCTCTGTTTGCAGTGTCTAGTGTCAATACAAAAATTGGTTTTAGGTAGGACTACCAGTGAACTGGATACAGAGTAATGGACATCCAAGGCTCAGATGCACAAGGAGGACAAGGAGAAAATGTGTTGTCCATACCTCCGGAAGAACTACCATAGCAGAAATAGTTGAAACAGTTAATGCTGTCTATCATTTCCACCACTGCAGACCTTTCATGTTAACGATAAATATGACTCAAAATCTATTTCATGGATCATTTTCAAGTAGACCACATATGTCAAACTCAAGGCCCATGGGCGACGTCTGGGCTGCAGAACAATTACATCCGGCCAAAGAGACAATATCTAATTTCTATAATAACTGGCCTGCTGGTAAACGGGTATTACATTTTAACGATATTACTTGAAAAATATAGTTTTTGGGCTGTTAATAAAAACATTTCATTGGAAATGATTCGGAAACACTGCTGATAGAGGGGGAGGTATAGGAATTAGTAATGCAGATCTATTTTGAATTGCATGTGTATTTTGATTACTTTCTGTTCACTTGGTTTGTTCATAATTCTATAAAATTAGTAAATAAAATAATAATAAATTGTCATTATACCTCAGGTTAAATATGGCCAACTTAAGAGATGTTTGGCCCTCATTGTGGACTCGATTTTTAATTTTGGCCCCACTCTCTGATTGAGTTTGACACCGACACCGACACCGAAAGACATTAGTGCAAGGGAGAACTAGGGTGATTTTTGGAAAGGTTGGTTCTACATTTTTAACACTAGTGGGTGCTTTATCTCCAAACAATTTCACAACTGTTAGGTGCATATTAATAAACTCTATGAGATCTAAAGGGTCTTTACTATATTTCACTTAAAAAGCTAATTCTTTAGTCACTAAGGAGGGCTCTTTCTACAAACAGCTGTTCCTCAGACATAGTTCCACATTAAAGATTAGTACTTTAATCAGGGGGATTGTTGGTACGTATCAAATTTTACTTTAAAAATTCATATTTTACTCGCTAGGGGGAGCTTTTTTTAAAAAATAGAAATATTATTTTACAAAATATAGACAATGCTGTAAAATAAATGACAGTGTGGAGCTGGAACAAAGGCACTATGGAAAGGGACAAAGGCAACGGAAGGCAGTGTAGGGCATCCGGTAATGTGCTGAAAATAATTGGGTACTGCAATACATGTGGATGTCCAGATGTCAGTCCAGCTTAGTATATTGGGGAGGTGCTTTACAAACAAGCCAAATCGTGGAGGCCTCTCAAACTCATCTCACTGTTTCGAGGAACACAATTGTTGATTAGGACAAACAGGGTTTTTAAACATGCAAAGCTGAAGTAGCTAGGCTCCCCTGAAAAAGAAACAATCTCAAAAGAAAGCCTTTTTTGATGAATTTAAGTAGAGTTCTAAAATATGTTTGCTAGTGTTTTACATGAATCTATATTTTCACATATATTTAACCCACGTTGTGTAAATATGGGGTTTCCAAACCTTTGATTGTCTGATAAAAAGAAAACCTTGAGAAAACTCAAAATATCAAGGCAACATGATGCAAAAAAAAAATTCTGACGTTTTTGACTTTACCAAGGTTTTGAAGTTCAGCCAAGAGTTCTGCCAACTAGAATCTTCTTGTTCACCCAACGACAAAATTGAGGTTCGGTCAATACTGAAATTGTTGTTTCAATACCATGCATTTTCTATTTTCATTTAACACAGACGTACCTGTTGTACAAACTTAAAACTTTGCCTTCATAAATCAGGTGAAATCTATGCTTCTTTAAAGAAATGTTCAATAAGTAAATGTGTTAATAAAATAAGCACACAGGTGCAAATGAGCAGAAATCTTTAATTCTTGTCATAAAAGCTGTTAACACACAACATGTGAACAACACTGAAGTAACTGTGGCTCCATGTTCAACATACAGTAACGTGTGCTGCCACATTACTATTTTGACAGTCAAAATGCTGAAAAATACAAAACAAAATTAGTCTTATTGACATGACAAAATGCAATTATTAATCTGTAGGTGTTTAGAATCAATTACTTTCAATATGCCTGTTTATTTCAAAATAATGAATAGTGATGGAAATGCGAAAAAAGGGAAAGCAATTCTGTTCGAGAACTCAAAATCCGAGAAATGACATCTGCCTAGATTTTATAATTAGATTTGTAGAGTGGACAGGGGCAGCTCTCCAAAGCTCAGGAGTTAGAGAACTTGTCTTTTTCCATCCAGGGAAACCCATTGAGGCCCCAGGGAGTTCTAAATTCAATGAACTCATGGTGCCGGTCGAAAGTCTGGATAAATGGGGAGAGAAGGAGCATTCAGCATAAATACTAGTCTTGAAAATAAAACCAGTCTGATTTGTTTAAATCATAAAATCTATGTCGGCTTAAGTGTCAAGAAGAGTGATAGGTAAGGAGGTTCAGTCGACATTTGGCTTTTATAAAAGGGTAAGAGACAAGCGATGATTAAAGGGGAGGTCTCACGGACTTCACGATCATTTTTCATACGAGAAATAACCTAGTTGTTTCTCCATTGTTTCCAAAGCCTGTTCAGTGAAATGAATATAATTTATTTAGAGTGAGCGCAACACAAATCCAGCTCAAACCAATGGGAAGGTGTGACACCGCAAGCTCCAGGCTGGAATTGGAAAAAAAAAAAAAAAAAACTAGACGGGAGAATTAAGTGCAAAGAGAGGGGAGAGAAGGAGGGGAGGAGATTTACATGCAGTGTAGAGGAGAGGGATGAAATAGGAGGAGAGGTGACACTATACAGTGGAGATAAGAGAGGAGGTGAGACAGTCTGCAGCAGACGTGAGGAGAGGAGACACAATTCAATTTCAATCGCCTGAAATGTCAATTTACTTCCTGTTAATATCAGAATTTCAATACAGGTGATTGATTGAATAGATTAATTTTCTTAGTCGTTTGAATTAACCATTTTTTTCCCCCTGTCGGTCAAATGAATCCTACAGGAAGAAAGAGAGAGAAGGAGAGAGAAGGAGAGAGAGGAAGAGAGGGGAAGAGAGAGCAGGAGGATGGACATTTTTGTCAATAAGTCCAAAATCAATGTGAAACGATCCATTTTGGAAATATTTGTAATCTTAAGTAACAACAGTAGGATGAGCATTTTGATGCTCATCATGCTCAAGCTTAGAGTAAACAAGCTAATAAAAAGTCAGTTTCCCAACACATTCATTGGAAAAGGTTCACACACGGTGGAAAACACTGATGAAACATTGTAACGTGTCCAAACAGGACTGTGTCTTACAGCCGATGAAAGGACGGATACAGTTCCAGATGCGTGATAAACAT
Organism: Lophius piscatorius; assembly: GCA_009660295.1. Lineage (NCBI taxonomy): Eukaryota > Metazoa > Chordata > Actinopteri > Lophiiformes > Lophiidae > Lophius > Lophius piscatorius. The sequence continues at coordinate 114,924 of VRLP01000234.1, forward strand.
TTAAGGGCATGTGCAAACAAAGAAACATATCTTCTTTATCTCATAATTATGAAATCCGATTTACAAAATGAGGTGACTGAATTTGGTGGACGCAATACGCTTGCTTACCTTCCTTCATTCAAGTCCAGTGCAATTTTGAGATGTAGATTACACTTGACAGTCAAAAGAATAAAAAGAAAACTCTTGTTCTCAAATCCTATAGATTTTTTGGAAAAACTGCGCCTTTAGGAAGTTCGTAACCCATCATCCTTGAAGGCATCAAATAAACATAGGCAATATTTCACTGATGAGCAAAGGAAAAAGACAAAAATGAATGAATTCTGTTAAATATAATATTTGTACTTTCTTTCCCATCCCATAAACTATCTCATGACCTCACAAATCTGTCCTCTGATTCAAATTCTCAGCTGGGAACCTCTCAAAAACTACCTCAGAGTGTATAAGTAGTAGTCACAAACAAAAGGTTTTATATCAGATAAAACATTTTATTTAATGCCCGCAGAGACATTAGTATGATTAAAAACTGGATTTAATTGGGGAAAAGGTCGATTGTATAGGTTTCCAACATAAGGGGGAGCTTTATCTCCGAAATCTTTTCGGATCATAACTTCCCAACCTTTGGTTCAATTGAGTCCCAATTTTATGCATATGAATCGACTCAAGGAGATATATCTTATCACATTTAACTCTAATTGTTCATACTTTACACAATAGGGGGAGTTTTTTAACCAAAACCACTGGTTTTCAGACTTCATTTTCTAACCGTTCGTCTAATTTACTCCAAATTTCGGGCATATTAATCAACTGAAGGAGATCTATATTGTCTATGTCATGCTTATTTCATATTATATTTTCATATAATATGAAATAAGCTTTTCTTGTTTGGTACAGACGGAGAGGGTATTTTGCCGTATTGCAGAAGTTATTACAGTGTTTTGATGAATGAAAGATCATACCTTTTATTTATACCAAGAAAAAACAACGGAGCTCTTTTTCGAGAGGATTCAAGTCGTTTCTTTCCCTGCGTTTATGGCAAGAGCTGAGCTGAGCTGAAGCCTCCGAGACTGATCCTCTGAAACGAGTTGAATCCTTGGCCGAGCCGAGTTGAAACCATGGCTGAGCCTAGTTGAATCCTCCATTGAAAGCAGTCTCTGAATCTGGGGGATTCAACTCAACTCTGCCCAACTGTTAGAGACACCTTAGCCTCTTTTCCTGTTCCGTGCAGCTGCGAGGCTGGCGGTCGAGCCAAGTTGAATCCTCTGCGTAACTTTTCTGAAAGTATTGCCAGCAACAACTCCCTCCCAGCAACATTCTAAACACTGGACCTTCAATTAAGACATTAATACAGGATTGGCAGAATATAAAACCAAAAAAAGATGAGGGTTGAAGATGTCTCCTAGTTAAACTGCAGATCGGCAGGGGTATGAAAAAGGTTTTGGTGGTAAAAAAATAGACATGTTTCGTGGCCTTGCTTGAAGATCATGTTACCTGCTGTGTGAAATCTGACTTAATGTATCCCTGATGTTATTCCTCTTCTTATTTCTAAACCCAAAGGTAAAGAATATGCAATGTGTGGTTTAATTCAATGGCGAAGCAACATGTTGAATGGAGAAAATATTCACTGTGGTGTTAGGTTTCATTTGAATGGGCGACATTGTGAGCTGGGGCTTAAAGGTAGAGGTATTTTTCTTTGTTGATAGAAGCTACAGAAATTCCCTCTATTAGAATAATCTCTTTGAGGTCTGGCATATATTTAAAGATTACATCATCACCAGTGGCCAGAGAGGCATTTTAATTTAAAACGTCTTCTTTGACCTCTGTTACTGTGGTTGAGTGCCCTATGGCCTACAAATTGCAATCTCAGAGTCCTGACATTTATTGAACATCTTCTTTATGTGTGCCTTTCTGACCTTGAAGATATGCCTCGCACATACTTGATATGTTTGCTCTGCAAGATTTAGCCTGAGTATAACACTAATGACTTGCCGCAGTGGATATTTTTCAAAGGATTTATTTCTAGGAGTAATACCAACGTTTGTTTTGCAATTTTATTACGGCATTAATGACCTTTTCCCGTCGGATTCACAGCGTTTGTATTTTTTAATCTAATGTTGCTGATTTTAGGCAAATCCCGCTTCTGGAATTTTAATCTTTGCCTCCCTCGCAGAATGTGTCTAGACAGCAGTAAGCCACTCACTAACTGGTCGTTGCTTTAGTAAATCAGACATTAAATTCTGCACGGACTGCATGCACAAATCCACATAAACAGGCCTCGCCATATGGTTCTATGGCAGCAAAAATTCAAGAAGTGATTGGTAAGTAACAGTTGCTAACACATGTACAGAGAAACTTTTTTGCACTTCTAAAAAAATCCCACTATATTATTTGGAATATTTTCACCCCTGAAAGTTGGGGGTTAATTATGGAAGCGTCATTGCCGCTCCCACATCTGCATGCGCCGCCGCTGCAGATCCTCAAAAACTATATCATGGATCATTTTCAAATGTTTTGCCCACATAGACATTAGTGTGAGGAAGAACTTGAGTGTTTTTGGGAAAGTCCGCTTCTATATTTTCTTCACTAGGGGGAGCTTTATCTCCAAACATTCTCGCCATTATTTCTCAACCGTTGGTCTGATTCAGTCCAGATTTGGTGCATTTGAGTAAACTCAAGGAGATCTATCTTATGTTTAACTCTAATAGTTCATATTTGACTCACTAGGGGGACCTTTTTATAACAAACACAGTTTTTCTGACATAACGTCCTAACCGGTTCTATTAAGTCCAAATGTTGTGCATATGAATCGATTCAAGAAGATCTACCTTAGATATATTATTTTTTACTCTAGTAGTTGATATTTTGCCCTTCTCCGGACATAACTCAAAAATATTTAATCGAACACTTTCAGATTTTATGCTTCAATAGACCTTAGCACTGGAATTTCTTTGGGAAAGATTGGTTATATATTTCCCACACTAGGGGGAGTTTATCTCTGAACATTTCCTGAACATGATCACTCAGCCATTGGTTCCATTTAGACCAAATTTGGTGCATAGGAATTGAGATCAGGAAATCTATCTTGTATAAATCATGTTTTACTCTTATAGTAATGTTGGTTGTATATTTTCTAACTTTAAAGAGTGTTTTAGCTTCAAAACTTTTCGTTCTGAAAAGAATGTACATCTTATTTTGATAAACTTTGAATATATTTGTCTCAAGTATATTTACGCCAGATTTAACAGGGGACCCTGAGATCAAGGTATATATTCTAAACTATTTAGTGTCCAACAGGTGCACATTTTTAAATCTTTATTTCTTGTTGAAAAATGGGACTGAACCTCATTATAAAATGACCCAGTGGCAGCATGTATATGTGAAAGAGTAAGGGGCCAAGCAAGGAGCCCTGGGGGACACCACAGGTCAAAGGAGCCACCGAGGAGGAGGCATCAACTGTGGCTATTGAAAGTCCTATTCAATAGATATGATTCTTTTTTGGCATATTAAAGCCTTTGAAGACTTACTAAATAAAATTATATAACTCGGTACAAACTAAAAAAGTTTTCGATGAAACACAAAAATGCCTTCATGAAATAATTTTTTTCAGTCAGTTTTATTTATTTTATTAACGGTTGAAATATCGACCAAACATTTTGTCATATCATGCAAAATTTAAAGTGTCTCCAATATTAAATGAATGAAGGACCCAGAGAAACAACAGGTACAAAGAATTTTTTTTTCCAATTTTTTTCTTTGGTGGGGATATTAAAAGGGTTAACCCTCTATTGCGTCATGGTGTTTCCCTTTTGCTACAATTACTTTTTTTACTCTCAATTTTACTATATATAGTCCATATTTAACATGTTTAGTTTTGAATATGGTGGCTTTTACTTTGTAAGGACAAATTCACATTACATGACCAGGAGACCCTGTTTGTATAAATACATTATATTTAGTATTTAGTATTTGAGCTTATTACAGGTGTATAAAGTTACCTTATTGTAATGATTTTGGTCTTTGAGTGGCTAAACTTTAATGCAGTCTTTAAGCGAACAGGGGTTATGCTTCTGGCAGATTTTCTTTTGTCTCTCAATACAAAATCAAAACAAATAAAAATACAATAGAAAACAATCCATACTTTACAGGTATCCCTTAATATTTATACTTTTATATCAATATAATTGCAATATGATAGTTGTATACACTTGTAATGAGATCAAAAAAACAATGTAATTATTTAAAAAGGGTCTGTCACGTTTTAAAAAAATAATTTGGCTAAAAATGCACCACTGATGAATTGGAACCACAAAGTGTTGCGTTCAGTTTTTTAAAGTTAGCGGTTTTAAAAGCAGCATAATATCAAAGACATTTTGAAAAAAAAAATCCATATTACCACTATTACCACTACAAACCACTATTGAATTTTATCGTACCATTTAAAAGGTCATTGTTCTGATTTCATAGCCTGCAGCTTAATATTTTTGGCCACATTGGCATCTGTTATTTGTTGTTGTTGTTTTTAATAAAAACATGAATAACACAATGTACATAATCATGCTTAACACCAAATAGCATACCGCTAAAAGGCAGATAATTTGCCAGAGGAGGAAATGGAGACCACAAGCTAAAAGAGGATTTTCAAATAACGTTTTATAGTCATAGAATGCAACTATTATGCTAATCTAAGTCTGGCCTTTGAGATTTCTAAAGATTTAGTCCTAGTACTGCGTTGTTTAGGATCCCAAAGGGGATTGACAACAGGTCTGCTGTTCAATGACATTGTTTTGTTGTCTTGTTGCCAATCTGACAATCTTCTGCGCATTAAAAATAGCAGTTAATCATTTCCTACAATGGCATGTGACATGACAGATTGCCCAAAACAGACTGGATTGTTGTGGTCGTCTGTTCGTCTCGCTTGATGACAGATGAGCAGGAGACACGAGAGCCATGTAAAGTAAAGGACTCTTTGTGACATGCAAATAAATCATTGCTGTTCCCTCTGGAGATGCGCTATCTGTGTTTCAGAGTAGACAATTATTGAGCTTCACATTGACATGTGTTTCAAGGACACACAATATACTTCAGCGTACTGTAACTATCAACTCATCTCTCTGCTGCAGTGCCTGCTGTCTGTCTGCGCAATGCTTTCATTGCGGCTTTCAAACGCAACCATCGATACATTTGACAGCTAATCTCGATGTGTGTTTGCTCATTCCTCCATTCTGTAGCTTTAGATTTCATAATCACATTGTCACAGGAAGAAACAGGAGTTGTTTTAATGCCTACAGCTGCAAAGAGGAGGGTTATAGAGAGCTTTCAGACCTGAAATTGTGCACCAAGGTCCAGATTATTGTGATTAATCATTTGTCTGATCGGCTTAGTCTTAGTTTCACAATGCAATTTTGCAAGTGTAATGAAGAACCTTTCATTACAGTCTGACGTCCTGTCATCCTGTCATGCATCTCCCTATACTTGATGATTGATTGGCTTGTTGACGTGTGTGTATGTGTGTGACATCAGTGTGTTGTCATTTGGGCCTAACTCATGTATCCTTTCACTCTTGCATTAAATAAAAGTTTCAACATTTGGACATGTTTTTTTTCCTGTTGAATTTTGATTTCCTCATAGGACTACTATGAAAATCTCATCTCTTCCATCTCCAACATGGTACTATGGCTCAATTTTAACCTCTTCCTTCCTTCCTTCCACTTATTTTTCGTGTTTCTCTGTTTAATAGCGATACGTTGTAACTTTTTGTAACTGAGCCAAATGTCTGACCCATCCAAAAAAAGTGATTTTACAATGTAAACGAACTGAAACATGGTTCAACATGATCCAGACCGAGACCAGCGCATTTTGTCAGTATGCTCTAGGCCTTGGTCCAGGGGGAGGTTTCACATCAGCAAATTTTTGGCAATATTTAGTTTTTGGACATAATAAAAAAGTCCAAAAGCACCATAAAGAAGGAGAAAGTGAAAGTGGGCTTTCCTGTTATTCTGTTGAGGCCATTATCTCTACCTTTAACTTAACTTATGCAGTGAAGACCCTGTGTAGATGATTAGCCATTTGTACACTTTAAGATGGACCGCTGACAGAAGATTAGCTTATTTCAGACAGCGGCAGGACATCCTTCCCCTCTCTTTAGTCTTGTTCCATCTTACAGAATTATTTACCAAGTATACATCCATTCATCTGCGCTGATAAAAAGGGCTCATGGTTTATTGTTAGGTTTTCTTGGCGGTTTACCGAGGGGTTGTACAACCAAAGCGAAAATCAAGACAAAAAACAATTACAGAGGCTGGTGTGTTGGTAAATGGCAGCATTATAAAGCTCATTGTGAGCATTGTGGAGCAGCTGTGCCTTTGGCAAATGACTTAAAAGGCTGCAGACCAGGATGTTGGGGATACAGAGGTGTAGCACACAGAGGAGGGCATCTGCTTTAACACAGCCCTCAATGGGTACTGCCCAACTTTACCCAAGCCAAGATGTTAAAATCTATGGCATCTTATTACCGGGGAGGAAATTCCCTCATCCCAGGCTTTCAATCTCTTCTCAACTGTATGTAATGGGGCGGACAGTATAGCGGAGTGTACCAGACTGACTGAATGACTTCCCTGTGAATGCAGCTACTAACAGTTGGCAGATATAGAGGTCTAGGCTCCCACCTTCCTCCCCATCTGTTTCTCCTCCCATGTTGACATCAGCATCCCTGCTTACACCCAATCATCGCTATAATTCCAGCCATTTGAATGACACAGAGCAGAAAGCCTATAATTTTCAGGACATCCGTCTGTTTGTAGAGTTGCTTCACCATGATTTCATCTAATGCACGTATTTCATGGAGCCCAGTTTGTATAGCTGATTATTAATGTGCCCTTCGTCTTCAAGTGGTGTCAGAGGAAAAGGTGGTTAGATAAAAACAAGGTCTTTACTTTATAAAGGCCATTCAGATAGGTCTAAAACTCAAGTTTCAGGTTCAGCTGTATAACGTAGCTCCTTATTCATCTATCAGTTTAAGCTGCAGTTTATTAGCCGCAGATAAGATTAAGATTTTTAGATGCTAGCATGATAAAATTACAAATGTTAGAGTCTTACCCTTGTGTTGTTTCTTTAATACTATGATTCAATAATCAAGAATATTATGATCAGTATTGTTAAAGATACCAAAGTAAGTTATTTATTTTAGTATATCATTGCAAGAAGCTAATATAAAATTGTTCTCAGTCTAAAAGCGCAAACCAGAGGCGGAAATTTTAAAGTAGCCTATTGGCTACACTCCATTTGGTATGTTCTAATGGTATCATGTGACATTCACATTTTTAATATGAAAAGAAAAAACAAGATTAATGTTCATAACGAGCCGGCAGTGAGTCAGATGATTTAAGTTAGAGAACGTACACGTCAGAGTAAGTGACAGTTGCTGTGCTATTGTGAAAATGGTAGTTCATGTGCATCATTGTGTCGGGTTACACCGCCGTTCTCTACAGAGGCAAATTTTTGCAAACAGCAAACCTGACATATGTCCCAGCTGTAGGCAGGTGTATTACCCTTCCCATTATTCATTCTTAAACATTGCAGTTTATTGTAGTTATTAGGGCCTCTCTGGATCTTGTCTGGGATTCTACCTCCCTTGGAATAAGTCATGCGGGTCACATTAGGGTGTCATTGATTTCCTCATGATGTAATCAAGCCATGGCTATGAATACAAATAGATACAAGGCTTGATTTTATATTATTTCACTACTTTAGCTCCTATTTTACTCACCAAGGGGAGCTTGTTGTGGAAACACAGTTCCTCATCCATATCTTCCCAACTAAAAGTCCAATTTTGGTATATTTGAGTTAACTCTTCAGACAAGCAGCAATTGACACATCCCAGCCCGGGAATCTGTATGGCACATCTAGTGTGTGCTAGCGGAATAAAATTAAGCTTTGTACTTAATTTGGTCATTATTTTGAGAGGTTCTGTCGTATAGTGAAGTGGCGCATTTGACCTGTAATTTCACTTCTTGTTAAAAGTCAAGAGATTGCTAAACCAACTAGAATTAATCATCTGGGGATGATAAAAATACCAATTTTCATGACCAAAACTCATCCAAAAATTTTCATTCTGGTCCATAGTTCTACAACAGACCGCCTGAGGTCGTGAGTCATCGACAACAAAAACAGAGCTGACCATGACCACGTTCCAAAAAATGCGAGATAATTTGTAATTCGTCTCTGAGATGATGCTCGTCCATGATGTTTAGCCTGTCTTTGTGTCACATTTCTTTTTGTTTCATGCTCATCCATCTCCTGCCTGGAGCTAAAAATGCTATGCTATTAGCTCTGATTCTTCAGCATCGCTGCTTTATTTATTCACCTTCTGGTGGGGCTCAAATACATCTCTATGTTGAAGGGGGGGATTTAATTTCCTGCAATTTTCATGCATTGACGTTGGCAGAAATGAATTGTGTCAAGAAGCAAGAGAACACAGATGTGGATTCTGTGGTAGCTGAATAAGAATGGATATGAAATTGAAAATCATGTTTTTTTTATGTTGCATTTGAACTCAAGTGTCAGATTGCCTACATATCTGGATGAAACATATCAACTGAACAATCAGACAGGAGAAGCATAATTTGTTTTTTATTTTGTGTGATGGAGAGAGGACAGGAATGGAGACCTACTTGTGGTGTAAAGACATCTTTGATTTAAGTCTTTGAGGCACTAGATTCTGTAACATTACTATCTATTACTTCTGAACTCACTTATATCTTGCCAACTCAATGTCATTTTCCTCCATTATTCAAATTTAGATTTTACTCCTCACAACGTCTCCTCTTTTGGTTGCCTCTACAAATTATTGCCTTTTGAGAAATGTCCCTTCCTTGCAATTCATTGTTGTATGAAAATATTAATATCTGCCTCACCGTCTTCGTTTTCTTTTGGGAGAAGTCAATTTTGAATGTTTTATGGAGGCACAGTATTACGAGTAGAACATTTTACCACAGACAGACAATTTAAGCCAATTTCTTTCACACAATGCACCGATGAAGACCTCACTTCACTACACTGTAACAGTCTATGAGCACAATATTGTATACAGAGCTCTGCACAGCCCAAATAGCCCTTAAGCAATCTGCTTTGCAGAAATTAACCTAAAAATGATATCTAATTTGCATAAATGTTATTCCTACAATCATTCCTCCTTCAAATTCTATACACTACGAGAAAAATACTAGGCTTAAAGTGTCATCCCTGACAGTAAGGATATATCTCCCAAAAGTCAATAATCCCCTGCGTTTCTGTTATAAAAACAATGTTGTTCATAAAAATTATCTTCCTAATGACTGAAATATACAGTTTTATAGTAAAATACGATATGTACATGATAGTTTCTTATCATTTTATTCATATACACTAAATTTGGACTAAATTAGACGAATTGTTAGGAAGTTATGCCCGGAATACTGTATTTTTCTTAAAATATAAAAAAATTAAAATTCCCCCTAGTGACTAAAATGTGACCAATTACAATAAAAATATGAAAGTACAAGATGGGTCGCCTCAAGTCTATTCAAATGTACCAAATTTGGACTAAATCGATAAGACGGTTACGAATTCATGTCTTAAAATTTTTGGAGATAAAGTTCCTCCTAGTGTTGATAAATGCAAATTACCTTTCTGTAAATCAATCCAGTTCTTCCTTGCTCAATGATCAATATGGGTATAAAATTGGAAAATGTTTAAGAAATAGTTTTTGAGTCATATCATTAACACAAAGAATTAGCGGCAGCATATCCAACGTTGGCATGGCATGGCGGCAATAACGATTCCATACTATTCCCGACTTTTCTGGGATGTTATTAGTTCTGCCTAATGAGTTTTGTGATACAAATTTGGAACTCTTTGAGATCTATGTGAACACCTATTGAGATATACTCACTCGTGTCATGAATTTGTAACCTCATCTTTGTCTCCATGAGCCACCGCAACCTCCGTTTCCAATGGAAATGATCAACATCACAGTCATTTAAATAGAAATCCTCACTATCTGATGCACATCATCTGTGCTGTGTGTTTTGTGTGCATACCTGAATGTTGTATCACCAGTCAAACCTGTAGACACAGTTAGCTCAGTCTCGTCCCGCTGACCACGTGTGTATAGACCCACTCCCAACACACCTTTCCTTTTGCATACTCATCCATTATTCATAGATAACAACAACACGTGCACACTGCTTCCCTCTGCATGTAATACCTGCTTGACTGAGAGAAACACTCTCGAATTAAAATGTGTTAACATCCAGAGGCTCACAATCTTCCATGCTCTCTAACATTCTTTATCTTCTTTCTTCCACCCCTGGAATGTATGTGTGTGTGTGTGTGTGTGTGTGTGTGTGGGGGGGGGGTGACAACAATATGCAGCTTCTTTCTTTTTTTTTGCAAGGTCACTAAATAAATTTGCATTTTATGGAATTGTTCGGGAGGAACAGTTTCTGATTTTTATTAATGTGCATGTCATTATTTTTTTTCCATTCCTACATTCCCTGATAATTCAGTACTATCCAGGGCTGAAGTCAATGAATTCATCCAAATTACAGAGTAGAAATGGAATGATTGTCTTGGGGTGAATCTTTAAAAAACAAAGCCACAAGTTGCTGTCCTTGAGACAGGAAAACTTTTCCAAGCATACTGTCTTTAGAGCGGGTATTTTTGTAGATTGGAAGATTCTGAACTGCGGGCAAAAAACAGATTTAAAGAGACCCCCCAGAGGGCATTTTATCACATTTTCTCCACTGGAAGAAACCATGCAACATTAAAATGGGCACATTATCATGTGAAATCTACCACTGGGCATCCAAGAGGGCCCTTTTTGATTGCACATACTCCATGATATTCATGGTATTTAGTTTGTCTGAGGGTCTCTTTTGCTCTGCGCTTTAATAAGTTTACGTTCACCTGCCAATCATCAGACGTTGAATGACACAAATACTGAAGGCTCTTCTCTGAGCCTCCCCCTTGGTTTCCAGCAAACCTGACAAATGTCCAGACTTTAGGCAGGTGTTTGCTTTGTATTACCCTTCACATTATACATTCTTAAACATTGCAGTTTATTGTAGTTGGTGCCTCTCTGGATCTTGTCTGGGATTCTACCTCCCTTGGAATAAGTCATGCGGGTCACATTAGGGTGTCATTGATTTACTCATGTTGTAATCAAGCCATGGCTATGAATAAAAATAGATACAAGGCTTGATTTTATATTATTTGACTACTTTATCTCATATTTTACTCACCAAGGGGAGCTTGTTGTGGAAACAGTTCCTCATCCATATCTTCCCAACTAAAAGTCCAATTGTGACTATATTTAGCTAATATAGAAATGATACAGGGAAATCCGTCATGTTTTAAGATAGTACTCAAAAATCTTCCTTGCTATTGGATCTGATCTTATTGCTGACTTCATATAAATAGTTAATTTGAGGCAATAGGAACTGTTTGAGATTATTGATGGTTCACATTCAAATTTAGGAGTTCAGTTAGATGGATTGCCTGTAAAACGCATGGGATTGGTGGCATCTTTGTGTTTTCTATTAAAAATTAACTTCTTTTTGATGGACCAAACTGCATCAACAAATCGAGTATAACGCAAGCATCAGTCTTTTGGTACGGTGAGTGAAATTCCATGAGATAAACAAATTTAAACCGCTCCCCAGACACTCTGTAAATACCTTGAGGAAATTATAGATGTGATTATATATCTCTAATATGATCTCCCCACGTAGTTCAGTAAGTAATAAAAAGCTGCAATACATCCTTTTTTTCTTTTATTTAGATATAGTTTATAGCTCATCAGTTGCTGAAATGCAATGAAACTTTTTTTATGATCTCTTGTTATGGATAACTGCTAGTTTGAGGTTAATAATACTTAAAATCACTGCCCTGAAATGTTTAATACATTACTCTTATATTCATGATTTGTATAGAAAATAAATGGCTTACACTTTAAGGACTGATTAAAGCTGTCACTGTGCCTACACCAAAGCCATGTCCTACTTTATACATCAAATTCCATTTATTAGCAAAGGTGCCATTTATCTCAAAGATGAATGAGCCCTTACACATAACAATGTGCCACAATTTCTATTTAAACCTATTTCCAACATCTTTTCTTCTTACAAGGAGACCTTATTCTACTTCAGCCAAGAATAAAAAATCTAGATCTAGATTTATGGTTACTCCAAACCCATTAATCTGCAAAGAAAATACATTTTTAAACTTATCTTTGAGCAAGAGGGGATTCTTTTTGTGAGGAGCATAATGCGGCCCAAATTATGTTTTTCAGTATAATGAGATTTGTTTAATTTTTATTTCTTCATTTTTTTAGTTTATTCATTCATTATAACATTCCTGAACGTTTATATTACAGATTCGTCATTGCTGCTCCCGCATCTGCTGCAGATCCTTCAGGTTAACACAATAACTCAAAACGTATTTCATGGATCATTTTAAACTTTTCGGCCAACGTAGACCTTAGAGCGAGGATGGACTGGATTGATTTGGAAAAAATCTCGGTTGTGTATTTCCAACACTAGAGGGAACTTTTTCTCCAAACTTTTTCATAATTTTCTAACCATTGATTCTAAATTGGGTGCTTATGAATGGACTTGAGGATATTTATCTTTTATATATTAATCTAATAGTCCATATTTTTGTCACTAGGGGGAGTTTTTAACAAAAACACCGTATTTTGGACATAACATTAATTTTTGAGGACTTCAATCAGGTGAACTGCTTGTACGATGCAGAGGTTTGGGGACTTTTCCCGGTTTTACCTTTGCTCTCGGGCACAACAGTGTCGGCCTTGTTTTGTTTAGTCTTCCACATGAACCATTTCTGGTTCTTCTAAAGAGTAGTAAAATCTAGTGTCTGTAATACAGAAGTATTGTATGCTAGTCTCTTTTTACAATTCTTAAAACCCCCACAGCAGTTATACAAAAAAAACAATTCTATGACATTTCAAAGTCATAAATTAACCAGCTCAATTACTATATCCCAGAAAAGTCCCAGCTATTATGACCTCGCCATCACCCTATCCATCTCTGCAGATGCTTCGTGTTAACACAATAACTCAAAAATGTTTTTTTTTCAAATTTTTGTGCCCACATAGACCTTAGTGCGAGGAAGAAGTTGGTTGATTTTGTGAAAGGTCATTGTATTTCTCCAACACTAGAGGTAGTTTTATCATTACAAGTGTTTGGACCATAAATTCCTGAACGGTGCATATCATTCAACTGGACGAGAACTATCTTGTATATACCATATTTGACTTAAACCACTTAAGCCCTAAGAGGCCTAAGTGAATTTACCATTCTATTCCTTTGTTAACCCTTGCAAAGTTCAGTTCGGTCTTAATTTCCATCTAAGATCCACATACATCCAATAGGATGGTAACATACCCTCCATGTTGGCCTGCTATCACACGCACCCTCAACCTCCCCATCACCACCCAGTCTTTGGAGATTCACCAACCTCATCATTCTTCAGTCTCATCAGAGTCATCAGTCACCACCACTAGTGTCTAGACTGGCAGAAACCCTTCTATCACACTAAATCTCTGCAGGGTCTTTCTTAATTCACTAATTATTATTTTTTAAAGATTTTCTACCCCTGTGAACGAGGAAGAGAGTTAAAAAACGCATCATACAACTATGTTTTCAAAAATATATAAAGTATGTTTATGGGATAGTTTAATCCAGTGCACTGAATTATTGTAGAAGGTATTGTTCTCCACAATGAACATACTGATTAAGATTGATGGCGTGTAGGTGTTGTAGAGGTGTTGCTGAGTGAGATGTACATCTTTCACTGATGGGTGTGACTCCTAAAAACTGATGGGTGTGAGAAATAAGAGCTGTTTCCTGAAATAAGCACGTCAGGCCAAATTACCTCAGGCCTTCTAAGTTGTTGGATGTATAAAGATTTAGACGTGGCATAAGTTTAGTGGTATTGTGTGGAAATAATGTGACGTCTCCAGGCTTTTTAGACTGTCAAGTGAGTTTTTCCCCCAGACTTTGTTTCTGAAAGCAAGAGATAAGTATTATTAGTTCCAAACTATAATCCCTGACACAGATATGAGCAAAAATATATCTCGAAAACATCTTTAAGCTCATTATCTTATAAGTATGAGTGGGAATTGGATGTTGCCTATGTGAACAGCAGGTTCAGACCTGGCAGTGTTTTTTGATATCTTTTTTCTTTTCAGCGATCTCCATTCCAGCACTTTTTCCCCCGACATTTATCTTTCTCCGCCCTTTTTCTCCATCTCGTATCTAACCCTAATCAGCCCTGCACACTTCTTAAAAAAGCTGCTTTGAGCCATACTGTCAAAGTGAAGGTTTCTGGATTACTTGCATTTCTTTATCATGTAGAAATAATAATTGGATGGGAAAACAACAATGTAAACATAAACAAACGGCTTATGTGCTTCGAGACTACAGAAAATGCATATGTCGACTATTTTTCCCTGAAATTTCATAGTCGATTTTTCAACAGCTTTGGAACAAACTCCTGCAAAAAGTTTGTAAAACTAAATCATTGCATATTCAATTTAAAAATTGACTAGTGACCTACATGTCTGAGGTCACACCTCAATGAAGGTTCATTAAATTTGCACCCCACTTGAAGAATGTAATGCATGTTCATTCATCTCTGAAGGACATTAGTGGATGATCTCTAAACATGTTTGTTCACGCTTGAACACGCTAGTTTTCTTCACTTGCACGTGAACTTAAAAGAATGGAACGGCCGAAGAGCTAGATATGTTTGTCCGCAGTTATGCTGCAGGAGATTAATTCCCAAATTTTTTTTGAATATCTTAGAATAAGCAATTTCAAGGAAAGACAATTTAACATGTTTATTTACATAAGTTCAAAAAACAAATAAATCGCATTCGTTTTTTGCATTTTCACGCATGTGTGAAAACATAAAAAAATTACAATGTAGCTGTAGTGATCTCCCTAATTTGCAGTCAGAAAACAAAAAGGAAGAAAACTAATGTGGATGGTCAACACACGCATCTATCTTTCAGAGGGAAATGGAGGTAAAATGTTATCTTCCCGTTTGATATCTGTCCACTATGGTGTGCTTAGCTCAATGTAGCCAACAACTAATAACTTTTGTTTAATAAGCCTGTGACTTAGGAATAAAGACTGATTGCCAGAGGACAAATTTTACAGTTAAAAAATATGTAACTGGTTTCAATTTAATGTATTTCATTGAATGAATATTGCGCGATGTGTATTGTGCTGGGTGGGGTGAGAGGCTAAGGGTGTCGGGACTTATCTGTGATCAAAGTGTAGCAGCAGGAGTGAAAGAAAGGTTTATAAGATGGTAGTGATGGCAGCTCCTCTGTATGGTTTACAGACGGCAGCTCTCACTAAAAGACAGGAGGAAGAGCTGGAGGGGGCACAGTTGAAGATGTTGAGATTTATTTGTGAGTGACGAGGATAGACAGGATTAGAAATGAACACTTCAGAGGGACTGCCGAGGTTGGAAATCTTGGACACAAAGTAAGAGAGGCCAGATTGCGATGGTTTGGACATGTGAAGAGTATGGATAGTGGACCTATTGGTTGACTGAAGCTGCCAGGCAGGAGAAAAGGGGACCAAAGAGGAGGTTTCTGGATGTGTTGAGAGAGGACATGCAGTTGGTTGGAATACAAAGGATATGGTAAAATGGAGACAGATGATCCAATGTGGTGATCCCTAAAGGAAACAGCTTAAAAAGAATAAGAAGTACTCTCTGGAATGACGTTTCACTTAAAGCCATTCAGGAAGTTCAATTGCATGTTTGGGCCTTATTCTATTTCACTTTCATTCACACCTTTTCATGCAGTTTACTTTCACAACTAATGTTTGTATTTAAACGGAGAGGCGATTTCTAATATGATGAAAGTTGTAATCCTTCGTGTGCCCAGCTCATCTTTATGGGTAGCTTTTGAGAGACTCTTTGTCCATTAATTGCTAAGGAGCTAACTATAGATGTTTCCAGTTTCAAGATATGTGTTTAACCCCAGCTTCTAATTATAAGCTTTGCCAGTACTGGTTTAAAAGTATGTACTTTTTTTTTTAATATAAATGTTTGTGAGCAAGCTGTTGTGTGGGCTTCTGCAATGTTGGAGTTGCCACAGCAACATATAAACATATCCATTAAGCTGTTCTCACGGTGCTGGTAATGTCTCAACCAAGTTTAGCAAATACCAAAAATGCCAAATAACCAAACAACTCAGTTTGGCAGGTCAATTGGTGAATTTAATTAAGTTCAGTTTAGTCAAAAGCTATCCAAACAATATAACTTAAATATGGATGTAATATTGACAAGATGGAGACATTTTTTTTGTCTCTTCACACAGAGAAGTTATTTCTCATCCACAGATGGATAATCATAGGTTGAAAAAAGCTAAACATTCCAGTGGTGATGCTTCTCGGGAAGGGCGTTACCATTGAAAAGAGACTTTTTAAAGGTAAAAGCACTTCTTGTTCACTTCAACATTGATGATTTTGATGTCTGATAACTTGAGTTGCGGTGAAATGCTCAAGTACTGAGCATTTCACCGCAAGTGTCTGTAATGTCTTTCCCCTGGGCTCTCACACACACACACACACACACACACACACACACACACCCACACACACACACACTCCTTAGCGTCAAAAACAAGCTAAGTAACTGAAAAAACAAGACAACAAAAATCCACAGTGAATTCAACTATCGTTCCGCAACAAACTACGGACAATCGGACTTTTGTCTCTTTGGCTTAATTTACCGCAATACTAGATCACATCTGAGCAAAGAATATATTAGTGCAAATATGACAGTCCTGGTTGAACGTTTGCCCATAGGTTGACAAGAACAAACGGTATATGGAGATTATGTCTCATTCTGCTTCACCTAGAAAGCCAAGGGCAAATGGAAATGGTTTAGTGGGTCGTATTGGCCCCAACTTAACCAGTGAAAGGGAACTTTGCTCTCCTCTTTAATTAATGAGTGCCAGTGTTTTGGAATGTAAATAAGAAAGGAGACAGACTGTGCAGTGAAGTGAGAAAGCCTGACTGCAGGACTATGCATACATTTGACTGTGAATTAGATTACATTTTTTTTGTCATTCTGTGCATGACATCATTGATTCTTTTTCAGGTGGCCCTGTGTATCAGGTAAATGATAGCTGTAGCTCTGATTCTGCCTTGTTTAATTTCTATTAACTCACAAGTGACAAGTCATTCTTGCACAGTATAAATCCAGATATTCTATTCTGTTCTTCATGTCATTCATGGGAAACAAGTCCAATTTCTGCCTTTCTACAAATGTTGACCAGCCGAAATGCCAACTCCCAATGTAGCTAGCCAATTAAATTAAAATAAGCTCCATCATTTGATTTACAAAACTTCATATTTTCCTCTAGAGAATAATATTGAGTTAACACCAAACTAATTTTCGCATCAGTCTATTTGCGGCTCTACTCTTGAAACTGTCACCGGGGTTTTATTAGCCTTGTTATACAAGGATACGAAGCATAAGCAAAATCTGCCGATTTACTGGCACGATGCATGCCAGGGTTCGCTCCACTGTTTCAATTTGCAATCATTCACAAAGTAAGCACCACTGCTGCTTTGTGTTTCTGGTAGAAGTCAAAGATATGTTTGAAAACCAAACACTGCTAAGTACGAGTTCACAACATTATCCACAGGGGGACACAGACAGCGCTGATAAGCTTCCTCCACTTTGAGTGTATATGCATGTGATGTTTTGGGATTCTTCACGCTGATAGGCTTTTGTGGCACAGCATGAAGCTAATTTTCAACACGTGCAAACGATGCAAGTAACTTACATCTACGTCATTTGGGTTTGAGACATTTGTGTCTACTTGCGATTTTATATTGACTTTATAAATTTGCATAACATTTGGTAAGAATTAATGACTCACCACTTTTCGGAGGATTGGGGCATGCATTCTAAATGTCCAAGTATCCTTGCGTAAGATAAGGAACTCCAACTTGCTCGCCAGGCGCCATACAGGGCCGCCCACTACACCTTGTTCTCTGCACTTGACCCATCCCTGTACAGTGTAGCTCTGCTGCCTCACAGTGAGATGGTTCTACACCTTTCTGTTTGGAGTAGGCTTGTACTCCCTGTGTCTGCAGGAGTTCTCTACGGGTACTCCGGCTTCCTCCCACAGTCCAAAAACATGCAGAATAAGTGAATCAGTGACTCTAAATTGGCCATAGGACTGAACGTGAGTGTGAATGTTTGTCTGTCTGTCTCTATGGGTTGGCAAGTTGAACTGCTGACTCGTACAGGGTGTGCCCCACCTCTCACCCAATTTCAAATCAGAATAAGTTGTTACAGATCATGACTGAATAAATGTACAATTGTATTATTGAATGTGACAATATATTGCTTCTTCTTCTTCTATATGTACTTAAACATGGTCTTGATTAATAACCTTTGAGATGCTGTGCTAATGTGGTTAAATCCACATATACCAATATATGGTATGCTTAGCTATGATATGAAAAATGGCATAACATTATAACCAACATCCTAATTGTGTGTAGGTCCCGCTTATGCCTCAGAACCTTAATTCATACCTGACTCTTCGGTACGAGTAAAAAATAAAAAAAAAGGAATTGTCAGGTAAAATTCAAGTCGTTTTCAAATCTAAGGAAAAGTGTTATATGGATAATAATTGAATAATAAATCATTTTTATCCAGTAAAATTAGTGATTTAATAGCTGAAGACCTTTGAAATTCATTAAATGCATATCACGTTCTAATTAGTGGCTGAAGCACCCATAAGGTTTTATGCTATAATGGCCATCATGGCATCAATACTCTCAGCAGGAAATATTTAGCAAAGGTTCAATTACAGGGACTGTCATGTTCTACACTTGGTGTAGGACGCATTAGCAAAAATAACTGCTATTAAGGTCCATAAACGATTAGAGCCAGGCAAATATAATACGCCAGCATGAGGTTCCAAACATGATGTATATGCTGTAGTGAACCAGACCTATACTGTTGTCCCTGACAGCAAGGCTATTTCCCCGAAAAGTCCCTAATCCACTCCATTATACATTATCTCACCCTGATTGAACTCCTCAAATTAAAGTTATGTCTCTGTTTTTCATAAAAAAAAAGTTATCCTAGTGAGTAAATATGAACTATTAAAGTAAAACACAAAGTATTCAAGAAAGAGCTCACAGTCGATTCATATGCACCGAATTTGAACTAAATCAGACCAACGGTTAAAACTATTACTGCCGGAAAACTTTGAAGGTAAAGCTCCACTAATGTCGGATTCATACATCTTTATACAGCCTTTCCCAAAATCAGTCCAGTTCATCCTTGTACTAATCTCTATGAAGGTATAAAATTTGAACAAGATCCATGAAATAAGAGTTATTGTGTCAAAAAAAATGATCTGGATTATTCCTTAATATCTCCAACTTTGCGGGGATAAATTTAATACCATGAATGTCATGAGATCAGATGTAATCTTACTTTTCACCTGTGTGCACTAGGTGTTTGCATGCAATACAGCATGAATTATATCTAGTGGTGAATTACTCCGTGGATGAATGAGGGATGATGACTTACTTTTATGGGTTCCTGTCCCCAGAAGATGACTGAGTGCTTTAATGATGTGAAAGAATTAAAAGTCCACCAAGTGTTGTTGATGAAAACTTTCCTCCTCCTGTTTGGTCAGCAGAAAGTAAAATGTTGGCCCTAAAAATAATGTGCCAAAATGAGACTGAATTACGGATCATCAGTACCCAAGGCTTTTAATGCCTTCATTGGACCAAATGAAAAGTGACCACTTCATACTGACCTAAAATCATTGTTTTCTCCTTTTAGGGACAACTTAGTTTTTAATTGAGTGACATGGCTCAGGCTTGTTTTAGACTTGAGTTAAGTAGTGTTCATAGTGCAGTTTTTCATTGTAAAGGAAAAGGTGAAACTCACAATGATGAAGCCAAGTAGAAACGTGTAGTAGCTAGTTATTTGTGTATTTGTGTTACCGCCAGCCAATTCTTCCTCCAGAACAAAACCATAGAAAATGTGACTCTTTGTTGCCACTTATAAATAGTCAGCTTGCACTATCCCTTGTGCTTCATCCCAGAGAAACGCATTTCTGTTTAAACTGATAATGATACAACTAAAGTGAGAAAGACAGAAGCCATTTACTTATCACTTTAAAGAATATGATGGTCAAACAAGTAATCATTGCCTTACAGTTTTAAGATGGCTCGAAATGGAATGATTGAAGGGAAAAATTTATTGTTGAGACAAAGTTTTTTCTAATAAGCAAGAGCCCAGACTCAAACCTGGGATTCTAGCACCCAGGACACCTCACCCGGAGGCTTACTAATGAGGCCAATCTGTTATCACAAGCAACCCCTGCTATTCCAACCCCACCACCTAAACTCTCCAACCAGCACTCTTCAACCTATTTCTTCATGTTTTTAAGGGTATTCCTGCAGGAAACGGATGCCCCTTACCCAATATCCGTATTTGGCCTAGCAAACAATGGCCACTTTAATGAGGTTGTATGTGGTCCAGTGTTTTTGTCAGTTGTGACATGCAGTTGGTGCAAGTTTCTGAGGAGAGAAATGCAGCATTGCTATCGTCATTAGGTCCCCAAAGTAGAGTGACGGCGGGAGAGCTATTGTTAGGATGTGCAATGACAGTGTGTGACATTAACTTATAACCAATCATAGTATTTCAGTAAATTGTCCCCCTAATGATTAATCCTAGTCAGTTTTAAAAATATAAAGCATAATCTGGAAGCAAACCCCTTGGATGATTATTGTGCGGAGTAACGAGGTGTCAACTCCGTCACTCCAACTGGCAGCCCTAAAGCGAACACGTTCCTATGTGCCCGTTGGCGTATTCATCTACTGAATGACAAGTAGGTTAAGGTTGCTGGAACTAGTTATGAACTAATTAGATAGCATAAATCTGTATATGCTACATTAGCAAAGATATATATAGACACAGCCCTGTCCAAATGTCATTCAAGGCTGTCTTATTGTGACAACTCTAACATCATTAACAGTGTATTCATTTCTGACTGACAGATGATTCACATCTATGGCATCTAAGACACATATCATTGCTTAATGAGATTTTACAGTGTGAAGGAGTCGGGACTAAAGTGAACACAGGGGATTAGACATCAAAAGTTTTGCTAATGTGCAGAGCCTAATGAGTTAATATTAAATTACAACTTTATTTTGTTGTCCAGGTTCATGCGTGTAACATGCAAATCAGGATAAATCTGAGCAATATAACGTAGACACACCTAAAAACTATATGTAGTTTAAGGAAAACTTTAGGAAATGTTTTCTCTAAGCAAAGTGATGGTACAGTTTATGTCTGAATGCATAAATGTGCCGAGAAAAACAATTCAATAATAGGCATAAACAAAATCACTATTTGTTATCTTCAAAAGTTTCACAATGTAGGGCATTATTTCAAATTCACTGCAAATTCAATAACTTCAAATTCACCCTACTAAATTAACAGAAAACGTGTTCAAAATCTGTTTGAAATCCAGGAAACTCCACCACAGCACGTCACACGCAAGTTTGGCTAGATAGCCCCTTCTCTTAAAAAATATTCATTTATAAATCGCGCTAATTTTATTTTTTAATAGTTTAGATGCTCTAAATGTACTGTAAAATGACAATTGAATTGGTCAAGCATGCTTTTAGACATTAACAATGAATTTCAATTATAAAACTGTTTTATGAGGAAAATTTATATTTTATAGAAATAGTCAATATTAATTAGATGGGCTCAAACTTTTGGGAAAGGATGTTTTTAAAAGTTTATTTGACCCATATTATTTTTACTTTATTAGTAGAAATCCAGTTCGGACCGTTAGGCAAGGTCTTTAGTGCAACCAGCCTTCCCAGCCACTTCTAGTGACGGTCCCATGCCTGGATAAATTGGAGGGTGTTAGGAACTCTCCTGGGGTTTAGCTTGGACCCAAATGCAGACACAAGACGCAGCAGAGCAGGTGCAAAAATATTTATTTCTAAACTTCACTTACTAGACACTGGGAAAAGGCTGGGATGCATGATGACACGGGGAACATCATACAACGAACTGGCACAGAAGGTAAGGTAAGGACAGACTTTATATACTGACATAACAAGACAATGAGACACAGCTGGAGGGGAAACACAGGTGAGCCACTGACCACTCACACGACAGACACGACAGAGGGAGAACTGGAGAACAGGTGGGCAGGACATATTATTGCTATGTTGAGGGAAGCAAAAGCGAGTTCACCCCAACTACTATTTTACAAACAAACACAATAGATGATGATGATGGATGGATCTGACAGGCTTAACTTATCAAAAACAAAACAAGAAATAATCTTATGTCAAAAAGCTTCTTGGTTTGTTATGATTTTAGCGGTCTTAGCATTAAATAATAACTGGAACATAAAATACACAGGTAAATCTCTCCTCAGTAACCTCAGGGACCCGGCTTCACCGTCCACCGAGGAAGCTCGCTGACTAACGAAGTTTTGAAGCTTAGAGCAATTAGACACATCAAAGCTTGAATTTGAAAACTAATTAGGCTCTCCTCTCTTTCGGAAGGAGCATCCGCTCGTGCAGCAGCTAATTAGCATACTGCCATCAAAACACACAGGCACCCATGTTGCTGCTCCTAGGACCACTTTGAATATCATGTGTTCGTCAGGCATGTTTTGGACAATCATGTTTGAAAAGGGACTCTGAAACGTAATCTTATGAAAATCTCAGATGTGGCGAAAATGGTTAAAATGACATGAGTTTTTATTCATAAATGCGGTTTCACATGGCTCGCGTTTCTTCAGCTCCCTCTCAAACAATCCCTTAAACTGGGATGGTTCACAACAAAAGCGTCTTAAGGTCTCTTGGTAACTTTTAATGCCAGAAGAAGCCCTGACATTCACTGAACTCAGCGGTCGCTTTCAGGACTTCATTAGACGCCCGATACGGTTTTGCCGTGTGAAGTCACATCAAAGCCCGGGCAATCACATGCTCATTCGCACTAATGAAGCGCTCCTTCAAACACAAGTGCTCATTATTAACAACACCTGATTTTAAATGCACGGCGTATAATGCAAATTACAACTTGTTCCCTATCCAGTTTCCAGCCTTATGCATGATGGTTGTGTAAATTCTGCAGAAGCTTAATTTAATTTATTTATTTGCATAAGTTGAAGGAAAATAGCGAATAATGATGTGTTCAATATTTTGTGTATTTCAGTGTCCCTAGCTCATTTTGTGTAGACAAAATAGGTAAATAAGGCATATCTTCACATTGATCTGTTCTATGACAGTAATCAGGCCTTTTTAACCTGTTTCCACATGGTAATATATTAATCATTTCCGTCAGCCACTCTGCTGTGAAAATTAATGTAGCCCAGTATGTTTTCCCTTTAGGCTGCACTTTGATTAATGAGCCTGGCTGGTTCTATGATATTCTCTGCTTCAACAGGGAAAATGCATCCAAATGAAGTTTCCAAAGTTCACAAACTAACCACGTCCATCAATTCTGCACAAGTTGATAGCGACGAATATGAATCATCCCCATCAAGTGGAGTTTATTTATTATATTGTGAAATGCGGGTGAGTGTGAGAGTGCATTTAGGCAGTTTGGGCAACCTCTTTGAGGTGATGATGAATAAAGCTAAGCAGGTAACAGGAAGTGAGATTCAATTCAGGGTGTACAAGTCAACAGTGGTGGCCCAGGGGGAAACAAAGTTCAGACTCAGTTGGGAGATAAATCCCTGATGTAGACAAAGCCTATATTTCTGTGTGCGGGCAGTTTGGCTCTAATCTGTCTCTCTCAGCGCTGTAAGCTATTAAAGGCCAGACAAAGGCAGTCCACAGTTAAGCACCCTGTGGGGAGATCTTATTTACAGTGTAACTGCCACTTTGACTGCCTGCCACCTCTGTCTTGCTCCTGTGTTTCCTATTTTCCCCCTCAATCGACAATCTCTCGCTCTGCCCATTCTCCCTCGTCCCTCATTCATTTTAGCTTCCATCTGCTTTTGTGGGCTTTTAATCTCAAACAGCTGAATTTCCATCTTTCAGCTCGGCTCACCATGCTGAAAAGCTGGTGAGCCAACTTCTTGTTTCTGACTTGGTGTTTAATGGAACTATTGTTCAGTAGGAAGCATATTCCATTGGTTAGACAGAGAGGGGAGAGAAACATAAGTGATAGCAGGCCGCCTCAGCCATTTCTTTTAGACGCAGCATCATTTGGGTGTTTTTTTTTTCCCCTATCTAAGTACACATCTCCACTGCATAAAGCAGGGGTCTCCAAGCTGTCGATATTGATCAACTAGTCAATCTAACGGGAGGTCAGAGTAAATAATAAAGAAACAAAGAAAATAATATATATGTAAATTATGATTAAAATTTTCTTTCACCTAATCAGCCAATCTGGAAATGATTTGATGTGAGACTCCCCTGCTCTGTCGTTTTCTCCGTAGGTTTTTGTCTTAAGTTCTCAACTGTTGGACCAATTTCATCATTAGGATATTGTCGTTTTTTTCTGGGATATACCGTTGATGTCGGAGAAAAAAGCGTAGGCCTAGTTATCACGTATCATCTGTATAATGTTGCAAACTTTCATCTTTGCTTCACGCTTTTGCCCATGTTTGAAGTTTTTTTGTTAAATCTGTTAATCTAATATAACACAAATGCGATGCATTCATTTTAACAGCTAAGGGCTACGTGGTTTAATGAGGAGCACAATTACCAACTTTAAATATTATTATTATTCATAATAATAATGTAATTGTATGTAATGTTTATAGTTCCAAGCAATACTAGAAGCAGAGAGGGAAAATAATCTATAATGTGACAATCAGCTCTCCTCCAGCCCGTCAACATGGAGAATATACCCTGAAGAATTCTTCATTTGCATAGTATGGTACCTAAAAAGGCCTGACACAAGTAATAAAAATGTATTAGCAAGCCAGGACACGGAGCTAAGTTGTGCTGAGTGTGTTGCCTTGCAGTGCTGAATAAGCTAAGGCTACA
Organism: Lophius piscatorius; assembly: GCA_009660295.1. Classification (NCBI taxonomy): domain Eukaryota; kingdom Metazoa; phylum Chordata; class Actinopteri; order Lophiiformes; family Lophiidae; genus Lophius; species Lophius piscatorius. The sequence continues at coordinate 140,018 of VRLP01000234.1, forward strand.
AAATGTCCCCCTGGGTTTATGAGATGATTCTAACAGGAACTGCTCTTATAACTGTGAGACTGATGCGTCATGTGGGGTGTTTTGGGGTTTTTTTGCTAACAAATCTACCACCCAGACATCTCATTCTTCGCCAGCCTGAAATTGCTCTGTTGCTGTAGAGCCTCAGGCTACAAACTCTCTGTTGGCCAAAAGTCTTATTTGATTATTCCTGGAAAAAAAATAAGGTTGTCATTACAAGACAGTGTCATGGTTCTGACGTGCAAGAATGCCCCGCTATTTCAGGGCAAAAGTTATTACTTATTTAGGCATTAACCTGAGCAGTTCAACGGGAGAAATAGTATTACCGAATGAAATAATAAATCACCACCTAGGCACAGCCTGAAAACATGCTCACCAGCTGTAGATTTCATTTTCATTGACTTTCTGATAATAACTAAAACTTTTTACAGGAGAATTTTTTTAAGAAAAATAAATTCAACAGCATGTTTGTTTTGTTATGGTTGTAGTTAACAAATCATGTTATCCTCAAATTTTCTGACAACTTTTATCCTTGGGGTCAATTTGACCCCAGCAACTTAAACCTTAAGCAAATAATTATAATTAAAATAATTTTCCAAGTGTATGTGTCGGATACTTCCTTTCTTGACTGCCTCTATAGCCCTTTAAATAAATAATGTTTCATATATGTTTTACACAGCTAAAACAGCGTGAGGTAAAATTGACCCCAAGGAAACCGATGCGTACAAAGTATATACAGGACATTGAATTTGTATACTTGTATTCATTTTATATTTACCCAGTTGTCTCCATTGAATCAGGAAAAGTCATTAAAAAACAGAAAACAAACAAATGTCAATCAATTATTTTGAGACGTTAAACATGGGTCAACTTGACCCCAAGGATAACAGGAGGGATAAAGTTGGTGTTGAATTTATTTTGAAAATTAGTTGTTTTTATTATTTTCTGTTTATTTTCTGATTTTGCTCAAAGTCTGCAGTAATGACATCAATAAAATATGAGATATTTTTAGTTTGTCATAGTATGAAGGATTAGGATGGCCACCTTCAAAAAAAAACAAGAATAAAGTCGAAATTTTTCGGACTGGCTAGAGGTAAGATCAAAATCTGGGCTTTAATGTTGTGCTATGACTCATACACGCACACACACACACACACACACACACACACAAAGCCTTTGATTTTTTATACAGCATTTTTAAAGTTTGGATACTATGTATCAAAACTTGTGTTTGTGTTAATCTGCCAAAAGATTCAATATTCATTGACTTGTAAAACTTCCTGTTGCTGAAATAAAGCTTGACAAGTTGCTCCATGTTCCTCATTTCCCTTTCAATGAGTAGTCTAAAACTACGACTTTAATCTTTTAATTTAATTTCTTATTTTATGTTGTCAAATTGACCCTAATACACTCTTCTAGCTTTACTTTAAAACTACGTAGCTAATCATTTTGAACCTGAAAAAATGTCAATGAATATTCCATTTTTTCTAGAACAACCACCATTAAACTCTAGCGATAAAGAACAGAAGCAAAGTGGGCACCACCTTTTGCAAACGTCATGAGAAGAAAGACAGTGTTTTCTAGGCTTATTATGTGAAAAGAAAATCACACTCTGGAGGGTTTCGTGCATTGGCAGCCTCACGCACTCTCCCAGAGATAAACACGCTAAACCCACTGGACCAGTATGAAAGATTCTCAGTGCTGTATGTCCAACTGGTTCAGCACCCACTACCATACACCATCGAATATGAGTCTTATGGATTCATCAACCTTTTAAAGTTTAATAGACATTTTAAGGTACAAGGTGTAAAATATTGGGGTATATTCATAAATATATGTATTTTTGTTGCACTTTCAGACGGAAATAAAACTTATTTTTTCATGTCTTAATTTTTGAAAAAAAACTTTATGAGGATAATCTTAAGCAATCCAATATCCCCTTCATGATTCTCATTTCTGATCCTGATTTATATCTACACAGGAGCAGGTCACACTTTCATGTGAAGGCCGCCATGTTTGTCTGGTGTCCTGGATGGACAAACCGGACACTGGCCCTAGGGAGGGGCTTCCAGGTTTTAAATTTATTTCTGGAAGACTGTTTTGTGTTTTGACAAAAGTAGGATTGTACTTATTTTGTTTTACAGGAAAAAGTAATGAAGTGCCAAACCTCGCTGTTATAGGAACGATGAAGGCTCATTAAGTGTTTGGCGATAAAGGTTGTGATCTTCTTAGTCCATCCAGGAAAAATAGTTCCCTCGCCGAGACCGCGCCACTTCCTGGGATCATGAGCTGAGAGCTCGCTGCATATCTCCTCCTGAGATGCGATCACTCCAGAACCGGTCTGCCAGATGACGGGCAGCTTCACAAAGCTTTCAGAATCAGGTCTTCACGCTTTCTGTTAGGTCAGCAAGGTTTAGAAGGTTTTATCTGTGCAGTCCGCCCAGATTCAGTTCAGCAGGCGACCTACGGCGGCACAGTGGTGGGTGCTCGTTGTCACATTTACTTTGAGGTCCCTCCGTTGGCTCCGGATCCGCTTTGAAAAAAATGAATGTAGGGAAGGATAAAACTTGCAGCACCGACTGATGGCAAGGTTCAAGCTCAGCTTCTTTTTATGTGCTTAATATAACCTTTGACAAAATTAAATAAAACAGTTTATAATGCTTTAATTTTTTTTTTACAAATTGGTTGCCATGTAAGTCGCTGAAATGCAAGGGGGGCAGATCTGTCAAGTATCAAAACGTGTTACAGTAAGAGGTCTAACAGTTAAGGGTGGATGTAATGACTGGAATGTTATCAGTTCAGACCCTCAGATTGGAGGATAGTGAAGAAAACCATACCTGATCATCGTGACTACCACTGCTAATGTGAACTTGAGCAAAGTCATCGTTTGGACTATGTTTACATGATAATAGATGCGTCAGGTGTATCCATCAATGCCCACTCAGCGGTACATAAAGTTCATGGTGGTGGTCTGTGAGCCCATTCAATATAATACCGCATGTAGAATTAGTTAACTTATTAACTTTCCCCTTATTTTTTTCTTCTTCATCGTGTAAGTGGAAACTGCCCTTAAAGATCTCCAGTGGTATACTCCATTTATTGTTACATCACTTTTACACTTTCTACATACTTCGTACATGCCACACAGGTTCTACCGCTGTGAAGGTGGGTCTTGCTGTAAACTTGCAGATTAGCTGTGACTTCACTCCCCACGTCTCACTGTTCCGTTTACAAGAGTAATTACAGTTTTTAAACATCTTTTCTTAAGTAGATAAATATAAATTAACAATCCGTATAATCTTATTTCACGGCTTCACTTTGGTCAGATATAAAACAAAAAACAAAGTCTTTTACAAATGAGGGACGGGTTTGGTGAACTTCACATCCAGACTTTTATTTGGTTAATAGGTTGCATTAAAACCCATCAAGTGGTGTGTTGCGTGATAAGCAGTCTCGCGAGCCCTGTAGGGGCCTGAAGAAGCTCTTGTGATGAATGGCTGGAGCACTGCTGATGTACGGCAATCATTAACGGCTTGATAATTACTCTGGAAACCTCGGTGGATTGTTTGAATGCGTGAGTGCGTGACGCAGATAGAGCCATTACGATGTGTGAGGCCGCCCAGTTAAACAGATAAGCGCTGTGCTTGTGTGTCTGCCTTTGCTGGCTAACATATATGTACGTGTATGAGTGAGGGTGTGTGTGTGTGTGTGTGTGTGTGCGTGGCCTGGAACTGTCCTGTATTCATTTTCTTGCTTACACTTGCAAATATGAGCAAATATACTCTCCTGCTTACTGTGGAGATATTTGAAATTGTCTCTGGTAATGCTGCTGTTAAAACAAACAACACTGACCTGATTAAGGAAGCAGGAGGAATGTTAATGATTCGGTTCTATCCAACATGCGCCTCAGTTTCCCTTCATCTATAAAAGTGACATCAAAGCATTGTGGTGTCCACAAACCTGCTCACGAGAGTCTACTAAAAATTCTGCATGCTCTTGAAGCACATGCGCTGATATTTGAAGACTGACTTGTTTACCGAGTGGATTCATTGCTATTCACTTGTTTTTTGTATCACTGAGCGAGAAATGTCTCCATGGAAACCGACCCATCACCAAGCATTAGTGACAGCGTGGCATAAAAACACAATGATGCTGTTGTAGTCGTTCCAAAACGGCTGTAAACTCTAGTCTGGTTTTTCAGATAACACCAAAAATGAAGCCCTTTAAGATTTAAATTATTCATGAATTGAAATTTAAATAAGAGATTTTCTTTATGAACTATGTCCTCCATTCTGTAGTGAAGTAAGGTTAAATGCCATCTCTCTTTGTTGTTCTGCTTTATATTATAAAAACCAAAAATGTAATTCCTCCTATTTTTTCAAAATATTTAAACTGAATAACAACACTTAGATAAAATTAAATTACAACTAGACAATCTCTAGTTTAGTGTGAACTATGCAGAATTTTCCTAAGAGATTGTAAGTACAGTATTTCATTGTTAATGAATTTTAAGCATTGTATGGAAACTCAGTTCTTCAGAGACTCCACACTTGCCTGTATTTTCCCTTTTTTTTACTATTATTTAGAATAGTATTTAAGTATTCTGATGCAATTTTTGTGAAGTGTCTTTCGTTACTAGGATCCAGCAGTGAATTTAAATCAATAAACAGAGTGCAACAAAAAGTCTGAATGTCCTATAACGAACAATTAATCAAGATATCAAGCCTAAAACTCAAAAACCAGAAATGGAGATGAACTAAAGAACTGAAGAATCAAAACTGGGATACCTGGAAACGAGGCATGAAATAAGTAGAATACTAGGGGAATCACAAGGGGGAGAACCTGCGATGAACGGGTGAGGGCAGGGGAGGGTTTGTAACATTCAACAATCAGGGAGACGACACACTAGGAGTCAGGGTTCATGCACACAAACAGACAGAGAGAAGGAAAAGGAGGCACACAGGGAAAAAGACGAAACTAAATCTTCAAAATAATAAAGGAAAAAACTTATAATCCCCAAATGAATTCAACAACAAAACAGTACCATGGCAATTGTGGTTGACAGCAATTCTGGAGAGAGATTGGTAATTGTTGACTGTCATTCCTAAACTGTTAACGACCAGGGAATGTACTCGACCGTCTTTCTCACTTAGTGCACCTTTGACATCTATGCTCACTATAAATAGGGTCGGTTCAAGGATTTTTCCAAAGCATGGGCCATAAAGGCACTACAGTTTACACAGAAGGGCCAAATATAATAATAATAATAATACTACTAATAATAACAATGTATCCTCTATTTATCACATACAGCCATAGACAGAAAAAAAAAACATAGTGAAATTACTTTTCTGCATTTGACCCATCCCTGAGGGAGAAGTGGCCAGCCCCTTTGAAGCACTCGGGGAGCTAGGGTTTCATGGTCTTGCTCAAGGACCCTACAACAAGTAGACCCTGCAGGGATTTGAACCAGCTACCTTCGGAACTTCTGATTGGAAGAGGGCCCCTCTACACGCTCTGCAATAAGGTAAGTTTCCTCATCCAGTCAGATTTCTTCACCAGTCATTCCTCGTTTGCCACTGGATCTATAACCTTGAGAAAACCCACATAACAAGATTTATTTAGGACAACCTGAGATAATGATATGGTCCACGACAAAAGTGCTTAGTAAATAACAATTCTAAATGGTTATAACAGTAATGTAATATTTACTCACTTTGCATGGTACATACATTCAGGACAACACTCCAAAATTAGTTCTCCGTTCTTTGATGGATCCCTTCAGAGCTGTGGGCAGACCCTGTGAGGTACCCGAGGAGTGCATTAGTGTTCAGGGTCTTTATCAAGGACCAACAACATCGAGACTCCTGAGACGGTCCAGGGATGGAAGAACCGATGTTCAGATCTGGGGACAACCACCTAACCTCCTGACCGACAGCTGCCCAAAAATCTGGGCTCAAATCCAATGCCTCGAGGATAAGAGTCTCAGGCTTTACCGACGTTCATACAAACAGTTCAGGGGTAGAAAAACAAGAACCCCAGTGAAAAGTCGAGTTTATTTTATGTATAGGCCAAATCACTTTGAAAGTGTGGGAATTTCGAGCCAATTCCCACGGGGGTAAACACTTGTTGTCTTTGCCTCTACCAGTACCGCTTGAATCATTGGGAGAGTCCCAAATTAGGAGCAGCTGTCCCAAATCCTGTCTGATTTGCCTTGAAAATCCGACCATTTTGATTAGTTAGAGCCTTACCAAACATAAGTCATCTGTTGGCTGTAAATAGTTGCTATGTTGGGAATCACAGATTGGCGCTGTTATGCTCATAGCCAACGTGAATTCCGTCTGTTGTAGGTTGTTTAAAGCTGTTTACAGGAGCGCTGTCAACTGATAAACTGTCACATATGATGTTCTAGAATTAAAATACTCACAGAGGGAATTTCTGGTCGCCGGCCAATAACAGCCCAGACTGCCAATGCTGCAGTGCTAGATTGATAACACAGAAAGGAAGTTTGCAGCTAAAACTGCTAAAAGCAACCAACAGACAGTAGTTTACCTTCAAAGCAGCCGTACTGGCATAAGTACATAAAGTGTTCTTCTGCTTTAAATTCAATCTGAGATTTGAAATCTTACTTTTAGTGTTGGGTTACATAGCTTTGAAAAGCGTAAAGCAAGCAAGATGAGAACATTTTTTTTTAAATATATAAAATGTTATTTAGCAAGAAAGGCCAACTATTATTATATTGTATCAGAAAGGTGACACTATTGACAATGGGTAGCTTGCTAATGTTTGTCCTATTGTGAGGAATTGTCTGCCCGCTGAGATTGATAAGATGCTTAAATTTGGCCTAAACATGTTTCCTGTCACTATTGAATTTTGCAATGCACAGCCACCGAAGAAGGACAGCAATGGGTGAGAAATCAATACTACATGTCTTTCTCTCCATGTATGTACCCGATGACATCGGGCTACCTTCCATGCATGTACAATATTTGTATCTGCCTATACATCCATCAGCCATAACATTATAACTACTGACATGTGATAATGATGGCAACTGCCAGTGCTTGGCATGTATTAGGCAGCAAGTGAGTACGAAGGTTGGTACAGGCCACAGCGATGGTGTTCCCTCTTGGCAATAGCCGCTTTTGGCTTGATAATAAACCCTCCTTCACTGCAGAAATGTCTTTCAGGAATGGTTCGAGGGACATAACATTTAGCTCAAGATGTCAACTTGCCATCCATATTCCTCAGATCTCAATCTAATCAAGTATCAAGTCCAATCCATGGAAGCTTGACCTTACAACGTAAGAACTTAAAGGGTCTGCTCCAAACATCTTGGTGCCAGATACCTCAGCACAAGGTCATGGGTCTTGTGGAGCCCATGCCTGAATGAGAGAGAGCTTTTACAGAGAACAGCATGAAATACACTTTATGCCCTTATGTTAATATTCCAGGTACCGATATTTGGCTTTCAGCCTGAGTAATGTTTCACTGATTGAAAGTCCAAACAGACCACTCTGTGTAGTTCAGTGTACCAGGGGCTAATTGAATAGCACAAGACTCCAATAGCATTGAACTGCAGAAATAGCGAGCTGTGGGGGAATAGTGAGATGGTTTCAGCCTGCAGCAATTAAACAGAGAAATGATGTGTGAAATAGCGGAGGGGAGGGGTTTTGGAAGGGAAGTGAGAGTAAAAGCGCAGAGACCATAAAAGGTAGCAAAAAGTCTAAAATTTAGGAGAAGCTGCTTGAGTAGACAAACAGAGATGACGGCGATAAGAGATTCAAGCTGTGTAAAAGGAAACAAGATAAAAAGCAAGATAAGAATGGAGTACCTGAAGGTGGCCATGCTGCCACACCAACTAGAATTCCACACAGAACAAGATTTTATCATCCAAGATGCAGCAAACAAAGCTGTTAAAAGTGGTTACATGCAGATTTCCTGAAAACACTGAAAAAAAACCCATAAAACATGTGCAACATGTATTACACAAAGACACACAGCCAACTGTGGCATTGGAGGAAAGTATTTTAATCTGAGTGCGTATTCACTCCTAACCTGGATTAGTTAACTTCCATTAGTCAATCAATCAATCAATTCATCAATCATTCAGACTTTATTTGGTATAGTGTTTTCATACAAACAGAGTGTGGCTGTAACAGTGCCTCACTCTGCCGGTCTCCTGCTAGAGCCTCCTGTTATAATTCTGGGAGGTCCGATTTGGGATGTACTACTCACCCATTCGGTAATTCATCGCTGTGTGAATTCATTGTTGGAATTGCTATTATTATCATTATCATTATTATTATTAATAATGTTAATAGAAAAAAAAAGTGTTTTTAAAAGGCCATGGTTTCACATGTGGGATTAGAAATAAAATGCACTAACTTCAGTCTGAATGAATATGTTTGAAGTGGGCCGATGCGCTGATCTTGACACTTGGAGGTTGAGTAGTTGTGTTGACAAATTTCAACTGATTCCAAAGGTTGGACAGAATGCCTATGAGATGAGGAGCTTCTTTTGAAACGCTGGGGAAAGTGATATCTTACCTTTTCCCTGCATCTTCTCACAAACGTTTGTTAAGAGTGCACCCAATGCTCTATCAGCAGTCACAGCTGGATATCTGCCGAGAGCCTTCCACACATGGCCTTCAGGAAATTAGGAGTTGGTAGAGTGGGTTTTAAAAGGCATAGTGTGGAGATTCTTAAAATGCACTTAAATGTCAGCGACCGGAGTGATGTCAAGGTCCTGGATGACTTCTGCAGCTGCCACCATACATTGAGCCTGTAATAAGAGGAGCTCTGCGCGGCAGCAGTGTGGAGAATCATCCTAAAATTGGTCTTCAACTTTCCAAATGTTACAGGAGTGAGAGGTAACTTTAGCTTTAAATCAAATTCACACCATTTCCACAAAGCCATGCTCAACACTTCGGTTTATGTGCAAATGAGACTAGATTTTTTATTTTATAATTTTAGAACCGTCCAATATGACACTTTTGCACGAACTTGCCAAAAATAAGGTCTTTAATCCAGTTTATAGACATTTGGCTGAATGCTCATATTTTTGTTGGCCATTGTGTCAGTGGAAAATGAAACATGCAATAAAACAGAAAAAAGACGCTGAAATGGAGAGTCTTCGGCTCACAGCAGATCTATAACCTCTGAGCGCCCTGGCTGCCCCTCATCCTCATCTGGCGGCCCTCCTCCCCCTCCATCTAATCCTGCCAGAGGAGTTTAATTTACTGCCCAGAGTTCCCTCACACAATTTCTTTAACAGAACATTTTATGAGACTGCAATTCCATTTCATAGGGGGGCCCTGTACAGTAAATCCTATTTGCAGAGCGTCATATGCGGTCACATTAACATGACAAAAGTCTCAGTCTGCAGTCCTGTGCCTTGCTCTCGCCCGTATTATAGCCTGCTGAAGCATTTTATAGGATACCGCCGTGCCAACTCATGTCCATCAGGAAAGTTGTAGTGGCTGCTGCAGAAGCCTAAGTGTCGACATGATGGGAGATATGAGTGCTTCGGCTTCACGAACGGCAGAAGACTCTTATGAATCAATAAAATCAAAGCCCTGTCTCTTAAAAACCATCCAAATGTTGCGTAGTCAAATTCTTTGGTATTAAGCCATAAAAAAATTGAAGATACTCTAAATTAAAAACTTCAGTTTTCAATCAGCACCCATGCCCTCTAGATGGCCAAACCTTTATTTAGTGATTGCTGACCCACTTTTGGGTTGATTCTGAGGTGTACCTCAGATCATTGTCCAGTCTGTGGGTCCAAACGCGGCCCATTTAAGGGTCCTGACAGATTCTTTTTTAGTTTTACATCCAATATCTGCTGGTATTTGATAAAGTCCATGGAGGCCTATCTTTTAACAAAATGCCCAAGTCCTTTGGAAGAAAAACAGCCTCACAGCATCAGATATCCACCACCAGACTTCACAGTGTCTATGAGGTACTTTTCTCTATGAATTTCTGTCTTGCAACGCCAAACTCATTTCAGATGTTTGTAGCAAAAAGCTCTACTTTGGTCTCATCTGAGCCATGACCCTGTTCCATTGAATGTCCCAGTGGTGTTTGGCTGACAGCAAAGGCTTTTTTCTTGCTACCTTCCCAAACAGTTTGTGTTGGCGCAGGCGTCATTTAATGGTGATCAGTGAGACTTTCCGAGCCCGAAATTTAAATGACATCTGCAATTTTGTACCTGTAATCCTTGGAAAGTCTCTTGCCAGTCAAAACATCAGTCAGTTTACAGAAACATCCTCTTCAAGGCTGATTATAAATACCTAGAGTCTCTTTGAACTCCTCGATTATTGATCTGAAAGTTAAACCTGGCACTGTTGAAAGGTTTATTTTACCCGTTGCCAGATTTCTGCAGTTCTACAACTGTCATTCGCACATCCTTGCTGTGTTCCCTGGTCATTCCCTTTATGAAAAACATTAAAGATAATTAGGTCTGTGCTCATATTTATACCCAAGTCAAAGAGGAAATCATTGTTAAACACTTCAGAGTTCCTAGGTGAACCTAATACTATAGAATAGGACTGGAAATATGCATTTTTTCAATTATTATATTGCTACTTGAATAAAAGGTTAGATTCTTGTGAATAATTTGAATTAAAGATTGTGGGTATAGACAATAAAAACATTTTTGCCATCTCCTTTTTTTCATTTTCTCCTATTTTAAAGTGTGCCAATTGTTCAAGATCTCTTCTTTTTCCATCCAAGTGGAGCAAGCTAAAGTAAAGAAAGTAGCATGACATCATCCCAGGCCTCGAAATTGCTTTTAAAAATTAGGGATGCTACTGATAATGATTCTTTTTAAGGATTAATCTGCAATCCCTTACTTGATTATTGAATTTATCTATAAAATGTAAGCAAACAGTGGAAAAATACCCAACTCCTGATCACAAAAAGTTGTCATTATTTCTCTTGTTTTGCCTGACCCTGCCTCAACTGTGTCCTACATGTTCAGTTTACCATCATTTAAAACGAAGAAAAAGGAGCTCATTCAAATGTTTAAAAGTGTTGTAAGAAGTCATTTTACAAAGATGCTAACTTCTTCAAACAAAGAAAATAGTACATAACATACCTTTTCAAAGTCACTTTTATTAAATGTGACCTTGATTTCAAATCCAACATGATATGTCCATCCATCCGACAATTCATTCATTAATTTTTTTGTAATAGGTTATCCTGTTCAGGGTCAAGGGCAGCCGAAGTGCCCCCACCCCTTTCTATATGCAGACTAAGCGCTTGTTTCGGGCATCATGGTCAAGGGGGGCACCATCAGTCGAAGGCAATGTGTGGTGGTCAATACAATTTGAACCGCAGGACAGAGCGCGAGATTGATAGAGATGCAGAGCTTCACTTGCAGGTATGTAGAAATAAAGGTCTTTAAGTCAAATTATTTCAATTATTTAAGAACTTCAAGTTCATCACAGCACTACATAGAGAAAGGAGGAGAGTCAGTGCTACCACTAGTTTTTGATATTCATTCATACATTTATTCATTCATTTTCTATAACCACTCATACTGGACGTTCATTGAAGCTGATTTTCCAGAGACAGTCTTCATTGTCAATCAATGATGTCAGCTAACAATTTTTTTCTTCATTCTGCATTCATGTCTGATGAACAGCAGCAGCATACTGACAGCGGTCATAAGTTGGAATTTGTGGTCAAACATCAGTTTATATTTGCCTAAAATTGGATTTTTCTTTTTATCTAAATGTCAGTCGATAGGTTTAATTCATAACAGCCATAGGTTGTACAACACATTACATGTTCAGAGAATAGTTAGCGGATTAGGACACTCACACAATAAAAATAATAATCATGTTATTATGGATATTATTATTTTGATGTTATATGTTCAGTTGATAATGATGATGATTTATTAAATGAATTATTGTTAGGATAATAACAGTTAGTTATTTTCTGTTATATATTTAAAAAAATATATACAAATGATAGATAATAATTATAAGTGAACAAAACAAAAACAGCTGTATTATATGCATTTTTATATTAATGTATGTTATAGGTTGAATTTAATTTAACTTAAATTGAAGTAAGTTAACTAATTGCTAATCAATTGGGCTGGCGGCGGCCCTTCTGCCTACATCACGTCCCGCATCAGTCAAGGCATCCTCACAGACTGTAGACTGTTTCACCTAACCCAAGTTCACCCAGCACACACTCAGTGGATTTAGCTCTTTCTTCCACAAAACATGAACCTCGACCCAGTTTCCAATCGGCATTATCAAGTTTTGCACCACAGCAGATTTTGGATCCGAAACCATCTTCATTTAAAGTGTTAATTACAACTCAGTTTTTTATTTCTTCCCCAAAATGGCATTTATCTGCTTTTGCAAATTGACTCTTCAAATAAAAAAAACAACATTGATCTCGGGTCATGAAAGTCCATTCCATAGTTTACTTCTAATTCACGGAAATTGTTAATAAAGCAGTGAAAATCTATGAGGAGGAGGAGGTTTCGGGGTGCTCATAAAGTTTAAATTATTTACTGTAATATAAGTCTCAAACAAAAGTTGAGGGGATCAGGAGGAAAAAAAGCTGCTAATCTGTACTTAATTGAATAAAAACTAAATACATTAATTGAACAATAAATTATTAGCTTCCTTGCTGTGACTAGCAGGAACTCGCCGTTGTCCTGACGTACCATTATTCTAAAAGCCCATTTGTCAGACAAGTTTGCTTTCCTGACAACAGAAGCCAGCTGCTCTGGTGGTCCAAGATCAGACACTCCCTGGAGATTTTTCCATTACTGTTTTAGTGTCACGTTGGGTGAGGGTATGTCATTTAGTACCACCAATTCAGCACCGGGGATTGAGCCGACAGGCTCTGAAATAACAGCTGAAGGGAAAGAGTGTATATTTGGAACAATTGATGTTTGCTATGGAATAACAGGCTGTCGGACAAATGGGTTTTCACTCACTTGGCCTATTGCATGGCCTATTTTGGCCTGGTGTGGTTTTTGGAATACCTTGCTGTTAGAACAATGGCATGGCAGCTTGACAATAAGTGAATGAACTTGAAATTTACGTAAAGGTTTATAAAAAGTCGAATCATCAGAGCTAAGTCATGCACAGTAGTTTTGTTTTCTTTTGTTTTCTTGGGGTTTTTTTCCTGCAGCTTCCAGATGGGGTGAACGGAAGCAGTGAGCCGAAGCCATATGGTCCTGTTACTGGAAACCCTTTCTTGCCATTAATGAGCTGGGATTGATCGTATCATCAGCGCTGCAGGGCCTGCCACAGGTATTAAACGGGAGCCAAACAAAGGGTGTGAGGAGAATGAGTAACTCTTGACCCCTTTGTTTGATCTCTTATAGCCTTAAATCCAAACCAAATCGAGGTAAGATACAATTGTCAAGTAATTCAGATGATATACCATTTGGATCTTAATATTTTGGGATTCATTTAACTTTAGAAGATAAATACCTTTACATATACAATTTTAAAGACACATTTCCCCCGGGACATAAATGAAGATCAGTTATTTCCACCAAATAGGAAACACAAGCAAGCAGTTGGTTAGTTTATCTTTCCAAATTGACTGGGGGGGAAATTAAGCCTCGCTCTGCGCAAAATCAACAGAATTACTTCGGATAGCATCTCGCTAATTGACAACAAAATCTTGTTTGTTGCATTCCATGAAGAAATTAAAAATAAATAAAGTTAATTACACAAAACTAACTAGTTCCCGTTTTTTTTTTATTAAAGGGACAGATTGAAAAGATCAAATTTTCTTTCACCACAGATATGCTCAGCCTGTTTAAAATGTGATAAATACAAGATCAATCTGCTGGAGTCAATTCATATGCAACACATTTGGACCAAATAGCACTAACGCTTAGGATGTTATGTCCAAAAAACAGAGTTTTTCATAATAAAAGCTCCCCTAGTGAGTAAAATATAGACTATTAGAGTAAAATACGAGATGTAAAAGATAAATCGCTTCGATTCATATGCTCCACATCTGACTAAAATTAGATGAAAGAACACTTTTGAAGATAAAGCTCCCTGTAGCGCCAAATATACAACTAACCTTTCGCAAAATCAATCCAGTTCTTCCTCGCACTGAGGTCAATATGGGTGTAAAATTTGAAACGGCGCACACGTCAATAATGATTCCACTGTAACCCTGACTTTTTCAGGGTTATAACCAAAAGTACTTATTAGTTTTAGTTCCTCATTCATTCCTCGCTTACTAGTTAAGATTTTGTATCACATTCTTATCAAATTATCAAATATTTATCTTTAAAATTCCAGACCAAACTCAAACTCCGGGATCTTTGATAGACATCCAACCACGCGTTGGTTTGGATGCGTGATGTTGATATTAAAAACTCAAATATTTATTTTATTTTTTATTATATGAGTAGACAGTCCAGATTAGTTCTCAACTGTGAACAATCCACAAAATCTGATTATACTTGCAAAGAATATGGGTTATTCGTTGCCTCTTCATGAGGTACTGCTTTGGACTTATTTAGAGGTTTTTCTGAAAAGAATACAGAGACAAACATGGCGCCCTCAGCCAGCAATCAAAAGTTGGAAAACTGCTGCCCATGCAAGTTTACAATGGTAACCTTCCGACGTGTGACAGTATTTACATAAAGGATTCAGGCCTGGTTGGAATATTAATTATTGATGCGAAGTGTAATGAATGATTTATAACCAAAGCCAACCAGAAGCTGCTGCCTCCCAAGGCCACCTGAGGGATATTATATATTTATAACTCAAGGACATGCTGTCATTGTTGAGGTCTACGTACTCACTCCTTGGTTCTGGTGGAACAAACCTTTTGTTTGCCTCTCCATTGTACTTTGCCTTCAAAGACAGTCGCTATTGGCTGTTCAGCAGAAAATGTACTCAGGAGATAATGTGTGGCCTTCCTTTTAAGTGTGCTCTTGCAGAGTGCACACAAACTGTAATGCCAAAATTTTGCTGAACCCTTCCTGAAATAAGATTTTTGTCCAAGTATTGATAACCTTTAATGAGCATTTTTATCATTTTCTGTTTAATTTCATTTGATTCAACTTTCTCTACATGTGTTCAATGAAACAAACATTCTATTTAACAAGGAATCAAGGACGCAGGAGATGATTGATGTGTTGACAAACAGAAATATTTAACCGAGTCAAGTCTTAAGTCTATTTCTATTAGTCTAAATGAGAATGACTCTGCTTCAGAATATATTTAGCCCAGTACCACACTCTGCATTTAAAAGCAAAAAAAAAATGCAAAGTAGTTTTGATGAATGTCTTCTATTAACAGAGAGAGTGAAACAAGGTAACATGTTGATGTTGGCTGGAGGGAAATACGTTGCTTGGTTCAAAGTGACTCAATCACCCATGGGAGTGGAGCAGATTGATTGGGCCAAGTTGATCGTCGCTTGGAATTAACCCCACTGATTGGTGGTATTGTAATTTGAGGTCAGGCGGGTTGCTGTAATACACGGCGTTCGGTTGATAATTATGAGCTTTCCAATATGTAGAGTAAATTAATCGCTTTTTGATTTCCTATCAATCAGACAAACCTCTTTCTGGATGAGGCAAATGGATAAAGTATGGTTTGCAGTGATGATTGCCTCTAAACATCACTGTATATGATTATAATTTCAAAGTAATGCAAATTCCTAAGCAGTCCCACTTGTCTAGGGGGACTTTGGCATTAAATGATTCTGCATTTAATATGAATAATTTTTTAACTTGCTTATTGTAGTCCTTGAATCTCGCACAGACAGAAATCTAGTTACGCTTTTTGAAGTTCAATCAATCGTCAATCAATCTTTATTTAAAAAGCGCCAATTCATAAGAACAGTTCGGTGTCAAGGTGCTTTCCAGAAAGAGCAGGTCTAGACCGAACTCTTTATATAATTATCAAGTTTAAATATCTTGTTCCCTCTCTTTTCCTGACGAAACAAATAACAGTGCCTTTTTTCTATGTCTGTGTATTGGTAAGCGAGATAACTCAAAATATCTTGAATGCATTTCAATAAAATGTTATAAAGTTGGGCCCTGTGGTGGTGAGCATATGATTACATTTTTATGGTAATCCAGAAATGCATTCTTAGATTTACAAATCTACAATTGGTACGACCTGTCATTCCGAGCCAATCAGAGGCAGAATACGGTGACTCATGGTGTCGCCATAGTTGAATTTGAAAATTTCGATTTGGCTTCTCCGAGTGCCCTCAATTCTTATAAGTGTTCTCAAAGTCATCAGTTATTTAACCAAAATTTAACAAAAAACAAGATTTGTTTTTCCAAACTAAAATTTTTTTTTTCTCATGATCTCCAAACAACAAGGTTAGGTTCTGATTTGCTGAGCCTGTTTTCAAACCAAGTAGACTCACTAAAACTTCTTTATTGACTTTAATGCAGAACAGAATATCTACAACAAGATAACCCTATAAATATAATTGTATCCAAAAAGTTGGGGATATATTTTCCTCACTGGAGTAAATTTTTAATGAAAACAATGTTTTTCGGACATAACTTACTAATCGTTGGTCTGATTTAGTCCAAATTTGGGTCATATTAATTGACCCGAGGAACTCTACCTTGGAAGTATAATATTTTATTGTATATGAGTAGTTTCCTTTAGTGAAAAACGCTGCTTTTCAGATATAAGTTCACATTTAATTTGATGGGTTCACTCAGGGGGATTGTTTGTACAAAGCAGGTAATTTGGGGCCTTTCCGGGGATATACCCTTGCTGTCGGGGACAACAGCGTAATTCTGATTATAATGCGGGACAATGACTGGCCTCATGTGGTCCGAGTGTGTCAGTTCCTGGATGATGAGAGCTGATGCCATCGACTGATCCTCATGTACCTCAGACCTAAATCCAATGGAGAACCTTTGGGACATCATCCAGGACAGTAGTTCTTTTGTAGCTTGTTGAGGCCCAATTACAAAAATTTCATTGACTTTTCTTTTGCGATGTTCAGACTTCCAAGCTTGGATTCGAGCCAGTGCAAGAAGGCCAGTAATTTTTAGATACATCCAAATAAAATGTTCCCTGAATGCGTCACATAAACTATTTTAGCTACAAAAGTGGTAGCGAGGAAGAGTAGAATTGTGTCATTTATTACAATATGTCCAAAACTTGGGTATAACTGCTTTCCTGATAGAGCAGGGAAAAAAAATGATTGTTTTGTGTTCTGGATAGCAGTTAGACTCTTGTCGACACCTATTATGCAATTTTCAAATCCAAAACAAGTGTTCATACATCTATCTGTTCTATGCTGTACATCGAAAAAATGCAGACTGACTTTGGCTGACAGAGGTTCGCTAATGCACTGCTGCCTGTGCATTATCCTCCTACTGCCTCACACCCACACATACAGTACAGCAGACTATTGTTGAGTGCTATATTTTTTTTCAAGAGTCCTCTTCAAAGAAGAAATCATAAGTTTCAGTGGTGTTCCTCTGTCCTGTTTTGATGCTTGTTTAGTATATACTGTAGTATAGTTTTATCTCTTTCATCAGCTACATTACTGTGCCAGGACGATTCAATCAACACCCATATGCTAAAAGCATGTCATTCTTCAATAGTACACAAGAGATGTCATTACTGGCTGGCGAGAAGAAAGTAAAAGCACCCACATGCAACAATCTGTCAATCTCCCTCAGAAAGCCTCTTTCTCAGTCATAAATCAATAATTCTCCACCATCCACCGTCACACTGAAAACTGCAACACTGCATGATGCTCGCCAAACAGTGGAGTTCAAAGGCTTTGCATATTCCCGAGAATTACTCGAGCTTGTCCCCCTCATGGCTAAGCCTCAGTCTCATGATGGTGCTCAAACCTATTCTAAAGGATGCTATCTGAAGAGGGGGGCTATTGAAGTGGCATTGGCAGGCGCTGCACGCAGGAGCTAGGTACCCATTGGAGGAGATAGACCGACCCATTGTTGAAGAGCTGGCCAACAGTTCCTACTCGCTTTGTTTGGACATGCTTCAGACATGATTTGGCCCTCTGCTCAGCTTCACATTTCAGTCGCTTAACAGTGTTTGTATCCATGGCAAAAAGAAGCGGCTGTGCACGGTATGCATGAATGAAAGTAGGGTACTTAATTTGCAATTGTGGTTCCATCAAACTAAATATGTATGGCATTTAAAGAAAAGTATCAAAATATGTGTATGAAAACGGCAATAGCTTGCACGGTGACACTAAAGGGTGCCAAGTGTGAAATATCACGGCATTCATGAGCATTAAAGTACTACATTGAAGTTACTTGGGATGGTGTGCTTGATGATGACTGAGGAGACTGGGGCACATCCTGTGGGAATGTGTGCTTATAGCAGAACTAGCTTGCAGGTTTAGCTCCATTTGTGATTCATAAATATCCAGTAATATATAGTCAAAACGTTGCAATGTTGTCCCGTTAAACCACTTTGCTCACTTTGTTTACAGAGCCCAATTCTGCAGCCCGTATCTCCTCTACTGGCTCAAACACAGGCTAATAATGTACAGGTGAGCGCAATGAAGGTGCAATATTATGGCCCTGAAGAGGCTTTGTGACAGGGTAAAGTATATTAGACTATCCAGCACTCGCATAAAAAGTAGTGTATTTTCAACCACATTTATATTAGGCACAAAGCATTCAACATTCTTAACTAAGAAATTATAAGAGACTCTTTGTCTTTCTACGCTTTCTGAATCTTATGCAGCAAGGCAGCGCTTGTCTCATTATGCAGATGATTTAGGGAAATTATTTTTTCGTCAAAGGCAGTAATGGAAGGGGTTTATTAATAATAATAATACATTTTATATATTGGTACCTTTCAGGACACTCAAGGTCATCTCACAGATGCAAAGTAAAAAAAACAAGACAATAAATATCAAGACTTTAGTAAAAGGATATGCACTAAAGCTAAAAATAAAAGTTAGGCCAACACAGCAACCACACTGAATAAGCAGGTATTAAAAGGTGGGGTCTTTTTAATCGAAAATTCTGATGCACTGTATCAGAATTCTGATGCACTGTAAAAGCAATTCACCTGATTGAACTCAAAATAAATTTGAAGTTCGGTCTGGAATGTATTTTTCCTAAAAAGCTCCCCCTAGTGAGTAAAATATGAACTAATAAGGTTAAATATGGTGGAAAAGATCAATCTCCTTGAGTTGATTCAAATTTACCAAATTTGGAGTGCAAAAATGTAAAAATGTGGTCTAACTTGGACCGAGGGTTGAGAAATTATTGCCCTTAAACTTTTGGAGATAAGGCTGCCCCTAGTGTTAGAATTATGCAATCGACCTTTCCCAAATCCAGTTCTTCCATACACTTAGGTGTATGTTCGAAGAAAATTAGACAATGAGCCATGATATAACTTTTCATATATTGATGGACGAGCAGCGACGATCCCATAACGTCCCAGAGTTTTTGGGGATATAATTACAAACCAAGTGGAGTACACAAGAGAAAAAAATAAAGATAGAAAACATCTGAGCAAAATTAATTATCCTCATAATCCATAACTCATTTGAGACAGCAGCATCCGTCATTGTCATTCTCGCCTGTCAAATTGCTGATCCATTTTTCAATCTGAAAATGCAGTTTTAATCATGAAATAAAGTGATGCAGCCGAGATAGGGACGCAATTATTTTGGATTAAATATCATATTAAGAATTGAGTAAAAAAAAAATCGTTTTCCCTAAAAAATTCTGATAGCAGGATTGTCATGAAGAACTATCAACTGATGCCATCATTCAAAGTATTGTGGTTATTGTCACATGGGAAAGCAACAACACAAAATCCTTTGCATTCTAATGCGCCCAATACCTTTGATACTGCTCAACTGGAGTACCATTAGGCTTCGTTTTGGCCCTCCTATTAATAACATTGTTTGGATTACCATGGTTAACATAGTCTCTGTTTGCCCCCTTTTTCTGGCATATGTTATCTGCAGTTGCAGCTGTATGGCAGCAATCACAGAATATCCCCCATCTGCCGACCCAGTCTTTCTTTCCTTTATTTCCTCCCCGCTCATTCTTTCAAGCCCACCTGACAAACCCAGCAGGGAGGCTAACCCGCTATAAAAATGGCTGTTCCACAGCATTGGCAAGAAACAAAACCTTTCCATTCTTGGACGTGGCTGTGCTGCGCTGATGTGCCTTGCAAACTGCATGGATTGGCTGATGGCTGCACTTACTTCCACTCCTTTTTGCCAATGTGAATAACCCCCTTCTGGAACATCTTTGGAGTATGTGCCAATGTCCCTGCTATTACTTCAATGGCCATAAGGGTATTGGGCCAAAATTTCTGCCGCTTCTGTTGCTTTGGACTATACCAATTTGTTGTTCTATGGCTTAAGCTACCATCATCACTGAGTGATTTCTCCAGAAAAATGTTATTGGCTTGGTATTTTTTACATTATTACTTTGGGTCTACTTTCTTTTTGAGAAAATATAAGACACAAACAGACCAACAGACAGTGCAATCAAGCATCCTATGAAAGGCTCAGATAAATAAGCTGGATATTGTGCCATTGAATATGTTTGCATTCATAGAGTACTATTATACCATAACTGTTCAGATGTACAAACCCTCCAATATTTGATCGATTTCATAACAATGCCGCTAAATAGCTGCAGATTCAAACTCCTCAGTGAGACAACCCTTAAAACATTCAAGGCTATTTTTTTATGCTCTTACATATGTTGAAAATAGAGCAGTTGTTCTGAGCAGGGCATCCCATGTGCCCAGCGAAAGTTTACAACTACAGACAGAAGAGCTGATATCCCTGTTGGAATTAGTTGCTTTGTATCTTAGAATTAATGTTCAGCATGGACAAAAACTTTCCTCTCATGAAGCTAAATTGAAGACAGAGGACCTCTGGTGAAGAGGAAGTTATCGTGTTATTGCCTGCATTCAGACTTGGAACCGAGCAAAGTTGTTTGATGCTTAACAGAAAATAACAGCTGGAGAGGAGGGGATGTAAGGGTTTGTTGCAAAGTGGCAAGAGAGTGAGGGAGAAGAGTAAGAGGAAGGTCCTGGGTGAAGGTCCGCCAGCAAAGCCGGAGCCTTTGGGGACCCAAGTATACACCAGGCTGCAATTATTCATGTTGAAACGCTTCCCCCCTCCGCCCCACAGCCCCGTTCTGCACTCATTTCCCAATAGTGTGCCCGACACAAGAGGCACATACATCTTGCATTTGCAAAAGATCTAATTAATAACCAGTAGACGGGACATCACTTGTCATTATCAAACATATGCATAAGTGCCCCCTAATGATTTTCATCACCCATTTCCCTCTTTCAGCCTTAACAGGCATTGTCTTAAAGGCAAATAATTCATTCATTTCATTCAGCAGCATGAAGGCAGATGGGAGGTTAGTCTACTGAAATGGAACAACTTTCTTCATTAGTAGGCAAGTGGAAGTGGGTTTTCCATTTCTCGAGCAAAGGCGGCTGATGGAGCGACCAATGTCACTGTAATAGGCATATTTAGCACTATAAAGCTGAAGCAAGAGCCATGAGAATATGGAAATGAATGAATTCAAAACTGTAAATTACTCCTTGAAGTACTTTTCTACAACTGACCTAGTGCGTTGGTTAAGTGTCCTTTACTTTGGCGACTGGGTTTTGGAGGAGTTTGGCCATTTCACATTTGTGTGTGGTTAAGTCACTTTGCTGCTCACCCTCACGTACAAGAAGACACATAAGATCATGTCAGTAAGTTGGAAAATGTTCTATTCACTGATACATTTTTTTTTTAATTTGCATTTTTTTAAAGTTGATAACGACCTCCAGTTAATTTTCAATCCTCAAAAATCATATTTTTCATCATAAAGGTTATTGAACACATCAAAGTGGTACTAAGCTCAACGAGACTGTCCTCGGAGAGCTAAATTAAGTAAAATGTTATGAGACAACATTTCAATACAATTTCTGAGTTCAAATGTTAACCAACTTCACATGTTCTTGCTTCTTTAGTTCATAGATTAAGGCTATTTTCCCCATTCCCAAGATAATGTGCTTTTCTTATTATGAGGAATGAACTTACAACCAGGACTAGTCTAGGCTGTCACTCTCAAAAGCAAGGGTTAATCCCAAAAAAGCCCCTAATGAATGTGCTGAAAGATTTACAGTGCAAACACACTTTTTTCACGTTTTCTATCTACCCAAAGGAAGACGATTAAAGTGTTGTGCCGTTTTGCTGTTTAATTTATTTAACCAAACACCTCAGTCTGAGAATCTGTTTTGAATAACTTCATACTGAGTTTCACAAAATGTCAGCGAAAGAGCTGCATCTCACACAAAAATGACCTTGGATTACTATTCATCATTCACCCAATATCCTGCTCAAGGTTGGGAAGGGCTGGATCCTATCCCGGCTGACATTGGATCTATCTCTCAATGGAGACCATCGTTAAACTCAGAATCCGGGTTACCGGTCCATCTACATTGCTGGTTTTTGGGGAGAAGAACCCAGAGGGATCACACAAAACGTAAAGAGTATATACTAAATGGCTTCAGGCTGCCAGCAGGATTTGAACCCAGAACCTTTGTACTGTTGGCAAGTAACAGTACTTTAAATCTTTTACAATCATTGAAATTCCTTAAGATTTTTATAGTGTGTGCAACCTTGTGATAATAATTATAATAATGAGTAAGCCTACTCTGTTAACGTACACAGCAAGGGTGTATATCCTCGAAAAGTCCACAATCCACTGCGTTGTACAAGCAATCCTCCTGATCAAACTCCTCAAATTAAATCTGAAGTCTTGTCTGAAAACCCTGTTTTTAATTTTTTTAAAAAGCTAACCCAGTGAGTTAAACTAAAAGTAAACTAGTGAAACAAGTCGATTTAAAGAAGAAATATGCAAGATCGATTCATATGTACCAAATTTGGACTAAATCTGACCAACAGTTCAAAACTTGTGGCCAGAAAACTTTTGGAGGTGAAGCAATCCCTTGTGTCATAAATATACAACCAACTTTTCCCAAAATAAAAAATCTAATTCTTCCTTGCACCAATTTAATGTGGGTACCATATTTGAAAAATGATCCATGTAATAGTTTTTGAGTTATTGCGTTACCTTAAAGGATCTGCTGTGGCGTTGATTAAGATTTCATAATATCCCTGATTTATCAGCGTTATAATCCAACATATTGATTGGGATAAGCCGAATATATTAAAATAGCCATTATCATTCTACGAGCAAAATCTATAGCTATGCTGGCACAACTATGCATCAAGCTAAATGCTATAGTCAAAGCTAACATGCAGATGTGTAGCAGATGAAATTTTTCCAAAATCTACAGTTCTATATAATCGGCTTTCTGTCCCCAGGGTCAAAACTGAGATAGTTTAGTTTTGTTGCCCCACATATCTGGAACGACACTTTAAATCAAGGTTTGTCACTGCCTTCAAAACTCAGTTATTACAATAACTGTGCTTCATTCTCGAGATACAACATACTTCACAGGTTTCATTTACTGACATTCCATCTGGTGGTCGTTTAGATAGTCCGAATCAAAGTGGTGGACCAATTGACCAACTGAAACACATCTTCAGTGGCTGATCACAACAAACTTCCCTCTGTCCACTATTCCTATGGAAATGGATAGTTTTTATTAATCTGTTCAAAAATTGCCGACAGTTTTCATGACATAGGTCTTGTGAAATACTGGCATCCATTTTTTTCACCTGGAACACCAGATTTCAGGTAGTAGCAATACTTTTACCTGAGCAAACTAATCCTATAACCTTCATCTCATCCTGTAACTACCCAGACCTGTTCTCCATCTGCCTTTTTCTTTCAGTCCACCTCTCCTCTTCTCCCCTGTCACTCACATGCTCCAACTACAAAGGTGCCCAGATGCCTCAAATCTCCAGCACTGATCTCCTCCAGCAAAAAGGTGACCCATGTGGGATCCGCCTCACTAATCACTGCCTGAAACCACACTGGGCTCAGAGGCTGAGAGATAAAGACAGCCGTGAGCTTTAGTGAGATTTAGCAGGCATCAGCGGCTGTCTCTGTCGAGACTGACAAGCAAGACCGTTTCTGAGGTGAAAAATCGCCGCCGGCCTACTGCGAGCTGCATTTCTATCTCACTATCCGAAAAGTTCCGGCACAAAAAGGAATGTCACCTCTGAGCCGGCATGACGCACGGCTCCACAGCAGGTCAGCACAGCAACAGGTCTGCATGCAAAATAATTTCATTTTTTAATGTTTATTATCATTATTACTTTACCCTTTTTCCCCCAAACTCATGAGGTGTTTGTCTGATAAACGATGAACTAGAGATTGAGCCTTGCATGGTTGCACCGAATCCACAATTAGCCATTTCATTAGCAACCATTAACATTTCATTTTACCGTGTATATGGGAGCAACAATAGAGGAGTTGAGTGCTCACAGAGCGTTTTTTCATTGACCCGTGAATCTACATGAACGCACTGTAGTGGCACACTAACAACAGCTGTTGTTTACGCCTATGAACAATGAACATAGCCAAGGGAGGGGAGTTAACTATTCAGTAAGTTTAAGGGAGAGTTGGGAACATTGGAACTGTTAAAGTGTACTAAGTAGGGAGGATACATATTTTATTTTACAAGGTTAGTCTCATTGAGATTAAACACAAAACATGAAGGCATTTGTTCCCCAACTCAGTCCAATCTTTAGGAACAGTCATTAGTAGAGTATCCTGAGACATTAACCAATAAGGGTCAGGCCTTTGGGACAAAAAAGCAGGTAAATTACGTGGGAGTCTACCAAGAACGCACCAAGACCAAGAATATATTTGATGTTAGCTGCATCTCTAATTTTCCATTTTCCCTGAGTCTCACTCTGACTCTGTGGAGTCTTAGAAAACGCTTCATGACCCTTTCTTGACTTCTTCCTTACCTCTACAAGTATTTATATTTATTTCGGCATAATGTGCGACTCATGATAGTTATCATCCAACTCCGGATGATAACTATCATCCGGAGATGAGAGAGAGTACACACCTACTATTCTGGCAGTGTGCAAAATATGAAATACAAAATACAAGTGAGCACAAAAAAAAACATAAGGGCAAAGCACTAAAGGAATACTGTAAGGGAGTTGCACATAATGTACAGAGTTTCACTTGGAGAAGTATTCATATTGCACTTAATGTCATTACGTTCACTATTGCACTTAAAAAATAAATAAATCGATCCGTTGCGCTATGAATATAAAAAATAAAATAATAATAAAATTATATAGACTACCTTCGGAAGCACGGAAGGTAGTCTATATAACTGCCCGGCGTCCCTCCGGATGATAACTATCCAAGTGAAAACTCTGTACATTATGTGCAACTCCCTTACAGTATTCCTTTAGTGCTTTGCCCTTATGTTTTTTTTTGTGCTCACTTGTATTTTGTATTTCATATTTTGCACACTGCCAGAATAGTAGGTGTGTACTCTCTCTCTTTTGCTTCGTGTTTCATAAAAGAAACCCAGTCAGGCGCTGTTGGACTTCACTAGCCATTTATTTATCCTGGTAAAAACACATAATTTCACCTATAAAAAGGTCATTAAATACAGAAACAATGCATTTATCTATCTTCTTTTTACGTAGCAACTCTGCGTGATTAACTCAAATCAAAACTGTGAAGCACTCCAATTCCACCTATATGACTTCTAGCACCAGTTGGGTGTGCATTTCTGGGGTGCCCACCTCCGATAGTTTAAAGACACTCCACTGCAGAGATGACATTAAGGATCCATTAATTTCAGTAGAAGCCTGGTTATTACCAAAGTAAACGCTGACATTTCAGGGAGCGTGTTATTTTGACTGACTGCCTATTAGAGGGTGTAATGCACCGCGCAAATGTATACTTCAAGCCTCAGTGCTCCAGCAATGGACAGGGAAAGCCGATGGCTCAATCCACTGTTCTTTATTTAGCAAGGTCGCCTAGGACGTTGTTAGCTTTGGACACAGGCGACGCAACTGCCCACACTCACATACACACACACTCACACACACACACAAACACATTCACACATCAGCACTATCAAAGTCATGTTGTCAGCAGAACTCCTTACTTCTGAAGAGATATCACCTGTCACCATTTACAGTATACTGCTCCCATTTAAAGAAGGTACACATTATAAATCCATCTTATGTGGCGTCCTGTAAGCCTTTAATTTAGGGTAAAGGTCTGTAATCACAGTTTGTCATCATCAATCTTGGCCCATTAAATGAACCCGTCTGCAGATCACGCAGACGGAGATATAAACTACCAATTGTTAAACAGGGCAGCAGCTCAAGAAACGTAAACGACAATGGTTCACAAAATCATATTTATGGACTTTACTGATCCGCATAATCCATCAATCCTATCCTTAAAGTCCAGGATATTATGGAACTGGCATTGCCGCGTCTGTTTCGGTCCGCAGATGGAGACACTTTGTGTTAACGCGATACCTCAAAAACTATTTCATGGAGTAACCTTAGTGTGAGGATGAACTGGATTAATTTTTGGAAAGTTCAATTGTATATTTCTGATACTAGAGGGAGCTCTAGTCTCAAAAGTATTCTGGCCATAATTTCTCAACCACTGGTCCGATCCAGTCAATATCGGCTGCATATGAACAACGGAAAATACATACTTTTGCTTTTAAGTACTTGACTTGACCTGACTGACTTGATTTGTTCTTGTATAATCCATATTTTTCTCTAATAGTTCATATTTTACTCAATTTCTTTTTTTTCATACGGAAAACACTGTTCTTTCAGTCATTACTTCCTAACCATTGGTCCTATTTTGTCCAGGTTCGGTGCATGTGGATGGACACGAGGAGATCTATCTTTAATTTTACTCAAATCATTTTTTTTTGTTTTTTGTTACGAAAAACAAAGTTTAACAGACATTTAATTTGAGGAACTAAATCAGGGGTTGCTTGTACAGGGGATTGGGGTTTATTCGGTATATACCATTGCTGTCCAGGATAACAGCGTAGGCCTAGTGTTTAAAATGGACACTCAGCATAGAGTGGTAATCAAGAGTTTTGCCAAACCTGTCTCTCATCATTGATTTAAACCAAAAATGTTATGCGTTTCAGAGCATCTGTTCAAGCCAATGTTTTTCACAGGGCAAGCACTGCTTGCTTTGTTTCCCAAGAGGAAGGAAAGGACTTCTAACATGTGTTACCCTTTGGAGGTGTCTCATAATCCTGGCCTGTTTCCACCTTGTATATCAGGTGGTCAGTTAGTCACGGAGGGCTGGGCACACGCCTTTTAAAGGTCCTTGTTCAAAAAAAAAATGAAGAGTTTTTATGGGTCTAATTGGAACTTGGCAGTGCGGCTATGTCAGCTGCTGGTAAGGATTAGACCAGTGGCTCAGTTGGCTGACTCCTGATGGAACACTATGGACCCAACACAGACGCTTCCCTTGTCATGCTGGAAGGAGAGGGGCAGTGTGTTTGTGATTCTGTGTGTGATTCTGTGTGTGCGTGTGTGTGTGTGTGTGTGTGTGTGTGGAGAGCACAGGGAGAGGGAGGAGGCAGGAGGATACAGCTCTGCTCCAAGGCGATTTGTCTCGACCAAAACGTTCCCTTGTCCTTCACAGATGGCTGGTCACCGTTAGTGGTGGAGGAAGAAGAGCAAAAGGAACCGAGGAGCAGTCGACACACCTGTGTGGGCACTTAACAAATAAACTCAAGCTGTGATGTATCTATGGAGTGGATCTCTTTTATTCTAAATGTAATACATGCTCCATCACTGACACACAGACATCATAGAATAAAAGCAGTGTGGGATCTGGAGTGAAAAGTAACTGAGGCAAGCAGAATGCTTTGGAAGAATTAGCATTTTTCCACCCCAGGGTGGAAAATGAAAGAAGAAGAGACAGTTTAAGTAAGGTGGACAAAATGTGAAGATAGCAGGGAGGCAGATGGATGGCGAAGGCATTTCGCAACACTGTCAGGGCTTTTTTAAGTTCACTTAGGTAAATGCCTTAACCCTTGCGTCTCATTAGAGACATTTTTGTCTTTTCACCATTAAGTTTTCTAATCAATGTTCCTGTGATGATGCAATAGGCTTCAATTGTGGATATCTTGTTTTGGGTGTCATTTCAACTTCTGATCCCGTAAATGTCTATAATTGTCTATGTAAGCAAATTGTTTATGTATGTTAAGGATAAAAATGTGTCAAACTCTTTAAAAATCTGAAAATGCTTCTTTTTTTTTTTGGCACATGTTGAAAACACAAACTACCTTAAATCCAAAAAACATGACTTCCTGAAAAGTAGTGACTATTTGATAGTAATGAGTAGGGACTGATGTAACTTTAAAATTAATTAAGTAAAAGTATAAAATACAGTTTCAGGAAGGGAACATTTATTTCTCTGGGTTTATAAAGGGGATTAAAAAAAAAAATCTAATGCTGAACTCTGACTTTCCTATCATGCTTCGATAGATAAATGGTAAGCACATGGCACCAATATCGGCCACTGTCATTATAGAGTTTATACTTAAACATTGATTTACCTTGTGAGATATTTTGGCTTTTGCTCATGACACCAGCATTAACTCCTTGTTTTCTTTTGCGGTTCCAGTTTCCAGCCGTTCCCCACCACCATTCACCATTTCCTCATCTCAAATCATATTGAAGTTCATTTGTATGTATCTAACACTACAGAGAAAATTAACTTTGGGCCATAATTTCTCAAACATTGGTCCGATTTATTCCAAATTTGGTGCATGTGAATCAACTTGAGAAGATCTACCCAGTTTAATCATATTTTACTCTAATAGTTCATAGTTTACCCACTAGGGGGAGATTATTTTGGGAAACAATTACTCGGACATAAGTTCCCTTGATTTAGTCCAAATTTGGTGCATATGAGTCGACTCGTGGAGATCTATCTTGAATACATCCTGTTTAACACAAACAGTTCATATTATACTCACCGGGCGGAGATTTTTATAAAACACGTTTTTTTTAACAGTGTTTTCTTACCGTTTGTTTGATTTTGTCCATATTTGATATGAATCGATTCGAGGAGATTTATCCAGTATATCAATTTTACAATTTTCCAAATTTACACTCTGGATGAAGGTTTTTTATGAAAACACTGTTTTACAGACATAACTCAAAAACTATGTCATGGATCATTTTCCAGTTTTACTTAGAGCTTAGTGCGAGGAAAAACTGGATTTATTTTTGGAAAGGTTTAGTTTCAGTTTAATATATTTGAGTTTCAGTTTAATATATTTGACTATAGATGAGCTTCATCTTCAAATATTTCGGCCCATAATTTCTCAACAGCTTGTCCAATTTAGTCCTAATTCGCTTCATTTGAATGGACTCGCACAGATCTATCTTGTGTTTTATGTTTTCTCTATTAGTTCATAATCTGCTATTAGTTCATAATCTGCGCTGCGGCGGAGCTTTTTTTACGAACCACACTTTTTCAGATATAAACACTTAATTGTTGGTCTCATTTAGTCCAACTTCGGTGATAAAGAATTAACTCAAGAGCGTCTTTCTTCTCATATTTAGATAATATTTTACTCAAAATAAAGCATTACGAAAAACACTGGACAAAACTCATCAATTATGCTCAGGAGTTCAATCAGGGGCATGGCTCTTACAGTGCAGGGGATTGGGGACTTTTTGGGTAAGTACCCTTGTTTTTGGGGAAGACGGCATATGCCTAGTTACCTGTAAGAGGATCTGATTCAAACTGGACTAAGTGAATCACAAGGGTAAAATCATTTTTGTAACAAACAGAAAACAAAATGTAGTTGAGCTTTAATCAACCAGGTCTGTTTCTATAGACCTTACAGGGAAGAT
Organism: Lophius piscatorius; assembly: GCA_009660295.1. Lineage (NCBI taxonomy): Eukaryota > Metazoa > Chordata > Actinopteri > Lophiiformes > Lophiidae > Lophius > Lophius piscatorius. The sequence goes on from VRLP01000234.1 coordinate 169,855, forward strand.
ATTTTCAGGTTGATGCTTGTGAGTTTCAATTATGGATTATTCATTCTGGCAACAGATGACCATTGACTTGAAGAGTTGACATTTTATAAGAACGGACTACATCATTTCACGAGCATCTCAGCCCTCTCTCTCTTTCCAGCATACCTGCCTTGGTTTCAGTGTTGCTTACAACCCACCTGGAAGGAGTTCTCCCTGCACTGCAGATGTTGTACAGCTCTATCAGTGTAGCGCTGGTGAAGGCAGCTGGAACAGGCATGCAGCTGAGAAGAATGTAAATGGAATGTAAATGGACTCTCCTTTAATCTACATAAACACCAAAACAAACAGTTATCAGCATTCTGTGAGGAAGAGAGACAAGAAATTGAAAAAACAATACATAAACAAACTTTTGGGCTAATTCAGACTGCATAACAACTTAATGATATCGCAAATGTCGATTAAATGTTTTTCTAAACGCAAACAAGTTTGGGGACTCTATATTTTCCTACCAGATAAACACTTAAACAGCTATACTAGAAGATTAAATATTTTCAAATTAACTGAAACTAAAATCTGACAATGGTGTTTGCCAATTCTGCTTGGTAAGAATTCTTAAAACAAGCATCAAAGTCTATTAGTATTATAGTAGGAACGCATTGAGCCAAAAAATTAGACAAAAATACTATAATTGATTTAAAATGTGCTTCAAAAATTTCAAAGTTTGCTTGAGTATCTGTATTTTTTTTAAATATTATTAATTTGTTGTCATGGCTCGTCATAAAAAGTAGTAGCAAGTTTTGGACTCCGTAATTACTCTCTATTTATATCCCCGAAACGTTAGGGGCATATTAGAATCTTCGTCCCACCACCATAGATCCTCCATGATAAGGCAATAACCTCAAAGACTATTTTATGGATCATTTTCAAATTTTATACTTCTGATGTCATAAATATGGATTGAAACAATATGGATCAGAAATTATAAATGAGCCACATTTAATTTGAGGGATTCAGTCCGGGAATTGCCCATACTTTTCAGGGGATAAGGGGCTTTTTGGTGATATAGCCTTGCTTTAGGGGACTTGTTGAGTGTGTCTCAAAGACTGTTGACAAGATTTTTTGATATGAACAACAATAATAAATGTAATAAATGATCATAAATGTGCAACATCAAAAGCTTTTATAGATAAGAGGCCACTCATCTTATCAATGACATTTTGTTTTCATCACTATCATTATGAAAAGCTTGTTTCGATTGGACCTGTTCATTGAACAGATGAGTTAGAGATAGATTATGACATTTATCAGAATCTCACTTCAGCAGTCATAATTCCTGACCAGTGTTTCTTACTGGTTACATATACGGCCCCTCCAACTGACAGCAAAACCAACAGAAGTGTGAAATCTAAACTCGTTTTTTGCCAACATAACAGCTGAAGAAATTATACATCAACTAAAATGGAAAACACAGTAATATTCATTGGCTTCTCTCCGGCTCAGCTCCAGGATTTCAATTCTGGCTGAGCCAAAGTAATTCTGGCTGTTCTTTTTAGTCAGAGAGAGCGAATTCAGTTTGCCTTCATTTGACAGTTTTCAATTAGTTTCGCTCAAAAGAAATGATCATTGATTGGAAGAAAACAGACACAGCCAGTTGATGATGACAGTTGATGACATTGAGACACTTTCAGAGTTATCTTATTATTCATCGTTGACTATTTCTCATCGGGTATATTGGCTCAAATGATGGGAGCTCAAATTATGGGAGGAATCAATACCAATGGATTTAAACTCTTCTCGCTTTGAGGTAATAGAATTACCCAAAACCGTTCTGTTACTAGTTCACCACGGGGCTGAAACATCGAGACAGACATTCATACATACTCGTAGTCACTATAAGAGAGTCACTATTTCACCTGTATTGTGTGTTTTTGGAAAATCCCATGTAAACTCCACATATGAAAGCCTGAGGTTGATTTGAACCTAGAACCTTCTTGCTGTGAGGAAGAAGAAACAGAATGAAAGAGATCAAATGCCGGGTGAGCTAGATTGACTTAATTCAGCTTCTCTCAGTGGAAACAGTAGATTTCAAGCCGATCTGGAGAAGTGAGACAGGGGGTTTTGGGTTTTCTGCATTTGTTGAGTCCCAATAGTGAATGCATTTGCTACTCTGAAATTAAGTTACTTGATTTCCTGTCTAACCTCTAATAGACATATGCTGCACAGCTGGAAACTGCCACTTCAAATCTGTTAATAAAGCAGTATCTCTTGTGTCATAACAACAAACGAATATAGCTGTAATCGGCAAGATCTTTCTAAAAGTTGTTTTCACTTAAACCTTAGTAGAAGAAGTGGCAGATTTACACAACTGAAACAATAAATCTACTCATTTATGGTTAGGGACTATCTCACAATGGTCCTATATGGGCCTGACCTAATGCATACAGGGCCAATGTGATTGGTACAGATTTCACTCATGGTATCAGCTACATTACTGTTGTAATTTTTGGTTTGAAGGAAATTAATCTTTCCTTTTAGTATTGTTGTTAATTTGAACATTGATTTAAACAATAAAAAAAAGAAAAGTTTAGACAATATATATTATCCAAGTCATTTAGAACAGGCCAGCTGTACAAGTGGGTGGGCCAACACTTGTGAGGTCAACCTAACTTGCTGCACTTGAATTCTCTTCTTCGCCAGTAAAACTCAGACACTCAGATTGACAGTCAATCCAATAACTATCAAACACGTAGCTGTGAAATTTAAAACGTCGGTCTTACACAATACCAGCTCGAGAATGTATAATTCAGCTAAAAAGATGGATTAAGTGATATCACTGGCTTCTCTCCGTCTCCCCTCTAACACCCACTGAAATTATATATAACTTGCAGTGAACAATACCATCAGTTAACTGACCTAGCTTCTCATAAGAGCCTGTCATTTTTTAAATGGTCACTCTTCTTTTCTGCAGAGGAATGCTTCCTAGAAGTGGGTAGAAAGCAGTATATACTGATACTATTCACTGCTGGGAGGGGCCGTTAGGGATATTATTCCCAATTACCATGCATATACTTGAACGTTTCCTCTACCAAACACATATGAAAACAAACTTGTTTATGTACTTCCATCTATTTCAATTTATTTAAATATAATAAAAAAGTTTTATAGAAATCCACGTGACTATGTTAATTATGAAAACAGTTGCATCAAATCTGTAAAAAAAAACGGTATATAAAACACATTTGATTTATTAGAGTAATTAAAAAACAATGTTTCTATATAATTTTCTTTTCTTCTTTTATTTATGTTTTAATGACGTTAAGTCCAATAGGTTGTTTATGTTAAAATGATGTAATCCAAATGCATGGCAATTTTGCATGTAATCAAAACATATGAGTCTTAAATATTAGACTACCTTTTGAGTGTGCTATACTGACCACACACGTAAAATGCAAAATACAAGCCTTAAATGTTGTACCTTCTTGTTAAAGGAGTGAATGAATTCATAGTTGAAATATTTGTCAGGAGAGAATCATTTTCATCGATACATCCAGCCTGAGCATGAACATTTTATGACTTGCCCTTAAGCTAACGGATTTCTAGGGTGTTTTTATCGCCGAGCAACAACTCCTTATATTTGTACTCTATAAGTATTAGTGAGCGTTAAAATCCAAATTGTGTACTTACATCGCCTGATTACCTTGAATCTTATTCCATCGGCTGAGATAAAGTGTCCAATTTTAAAAAACAAGCAACCTCTCTTTTTGCAGGAGAACCACCATCTCAGGGAATATCCGTTGTTTTCATTATTTGACAGTTGACAATTCCTGCATCTCAGAATGCATAATTGTTATGGCACAACGCTAAGAAGAGAACTTTATCATTATCACGTTGACCAGGGTACTCTTAGATGCAGACGGTCGTTCACAGAACATTCTCCTTGTCAATAATAATAGAAGGTGGTGTCATTGTTTCTAATTTAAACTCACCAAAAAGTAATGTTTCACCCAGAAGAGTATAGTTTCTCAGGACATTGCCGATCACCGTTTGTGATTATCTCAGTATGTGCTTTGATTGCAAGTTGTTTTCCTGACTGGGTGACTGAATATATTAAATGGGTGATTTTCAGTTAAAAAACCCCAAAAGAAATAGACCTATGCTCTCGTCCAACAGTAAGAGTATAACCCCGAAAAGCCTTCAGTCCCCTGTGTTGTACAAGCAATCTCCCTGATTAACAATTGCAGTAAAATATGTTACACAAGATAGATCTCCACATGTTGACCAATTTTACACCAAAACTGTTCCAAAAAAAATTGGATATTCAAACAAGAAAAACAGTGTATTTTTGGTTAAAAAAAAAAAAAAAAAAAAAAAAAATCTCCCCTGGTGGCAATAACATTCAACCAACATTTGCCAAAATTTATAGAATTCTTCCTCGCACTCAGATTTACGAGGATAGTAAATGTTAAAATGATCCATGAAATGGTTTTTGAGTTATAACGAAAGATCTGCGGCGATGACAATTCCAGCGGCAATTCCATAAAATCACAGATTTTATGGGGATGGAATAAACAAATAAAGTACAAACTGGGCCCAGGAGCATCCTTACCACAAAGCACAAATCATAAAGCAGTATATACTCTGAAATAAAGCTTTAATGGCATTCATGACCTTAGATATGTGGAAAAAATATGATGCTGGTGAACTGAATGACAGGACAGTGATGGCCTGAAAATAGATGATAATCGAGAGTTCCCCAGTGGGGCTTTTAAAGACCATCAGCAACGAACCGTGTAGACCGAAGATATACAATACAAATCACGGTTGACATCTCATAACTGCACAGGTCAGAACGGCTAATGGTTTTACCAGACAACAATGTGACCAAAAACAACTTAGAAAGCTGGGCTCACATTCCATATCTGGACCATTTCCAAGTGTGAGGACGGTGTCCTTTGTACAACTGAACTGATCTCTCCACTATTTACCGGTCAAGTAAAGCTAATGTAATTGTATTTGCTGAGAAAAATGTTGTGACAAAAGAACAAGAGGAGATACAACACAACAAATTATTTATCGGGTAAAGGCAAAAACAAGACTACATTTAAAAGCCATTAGGCAATGATGTGCAGGGGAAAAGCTGCATAATCTAATATGTTATATGTTGGGCATCTTTTAGCTACAATTTTTGTGCTCATGGTGAAATAAAATAGGGACAGTTGAAGTCAGTCGTGTCACTGATTGTGTGGTGAAAGGTGACAGATGAGACGATGCTGCTGAAATCCCATCTGATTCTCCTTATCTCTTAAAAATAAGGGGGGTTAATTAGCTTAACTGAAACAGTGATTTAAGAAGAAAAAAAAGACGGTGGTCATGATGTATCAGTACAGTATAATACAGTATAATCACAGCGAAGATAAGCACAACATCTATTAGTTGTGTCCAACATCAATCCAGACCTTCTGGCAGGGATACAGAACTGATCAAAGAAAACAGGCGACAAAAGGCGGGGTGGTGTGTTCACGGTCAGTAATTTACACCACCATGGTCATTTGTAGAAAATGCATTGACACAGTGTTGCAGGTTGAGGAAGCAGCTATTTATCAGTATCACTGATGGTTGGCATGTGATAGGATAGTTTGTCAAGGTAAAGATTTTCCTTTTGAAAACAAGGATTGCTTTTAACGGTTAACCCAACACACTTAACTACTTAACTTACGTCCTACTGCTACCACCTGCTGTTATTTAGTCCACAGATCATTTAAACACATTTCCACTGCAACCGCTGTGAGCGAGTGTGCATGTTAGAGGCTGCAGATACTTAATGGCTGCACCGCTTCTTCCTCAGAAGTTAATTCAAATTAAGTGCATCTGCAACATCCTAGAAGGCTGCTCAGTTGTTGGAAAAGTCACTGGATGAAATATCCCTACGGCAGTGGTGTTATGCTTGGAGAGAGCCTCCTATGTCTCCCTGAAGCGTAATCCCAATATTTAGAATTCATACACTGCAGATGTGGTCGGCTGTTGTATAATAACATATCAAATAAATTGTAATTAATAAGCAAGAATGACAAGAAATCCACATCTTAAGGTCTTAAACAAATTCATTTTTTTTTCGTCTTCCACGGCAAAATGGAGATGCATTCGGCTGTATTTATATTTAAAGACAAACTAAAGCATGAATATGTTATTAGTAATGATACCTAATTAATTTCCTTCATCAGCTGAATTACTTACATGTGTATTAGCTCAATCTGCTCAGCTTTCAATTATCTTTGGTGTCTTTTGATTTGCATTTCATTAATTTAAAGTAACAGAGAAATTTAATCAGAGCCTCTAATAGAATTAATGAAGTGTCTCCATTTCAATTGAGGGTTAGAATGATTTTTGATGTGTTTATTTGTAACAGGAGCTGCATCATTGTTTTTCCTCCGTGACCCTCAGATGATGCCTTTCTCCTCATGTGGTAATTTTTTCATTCTGGTTCCAAGTGCTAACATAGAAGTTCGAAGAGTTCGTTTTCCCAGTGTCACATGTGGGGTGATATCAAATACGACAATCTCAGCAGAATGGACTTTTATTTATTTATTATCATTATTATTATTATTGTTATTATGAATGATATTATTACCAGACTCATTATTATATCCCCGAAAAAATGGAATTGCGGCCACCACTGCCGACACAGATCCTTTCTTTTAATGTGGTTACTCAAAAAAACCTTCATGTGAGGGAGAACTGGATTGATTTTGGGAAAGGTCGGATGCATTTTTCTGACGCTAGGGGGAGCTTTAACTTTAAATGTTTTTGGGCCATCATTTCTAAAACGATCGGATTTAGTCCAAATTTGGTGCATATAATTCGACCCAAGGAGATCTTTCTTGTATTAATCATATTTTTGTCTGATATTTTATCTCTTTTAATTTAGAGAGTTGATCAGGGGGATTGCTTGTCTAACACAGAGGGTTGTGGACTTTTCGGGGGTATACACCCATGCTGTTTGAGTTAACAGTGAAGGCCTTCTCATTATTATTATTATTAGTAGTAGTAGTAGTAGTTGTAGTATCACAAGGTTGAACATACTATAAAAATCTTTAGGAAGTTCAATGAGAGTAAAAAACAACATGTTTATTTTCAATAAAAAACCTCTGGATTGGGCCAAATGGCGGCATAGTGGTTTGTACTGCTCCTGCTGGCAACCTGTAAACTTTAAATGGACCCTGTATGTTGTGAGAGTTTTTTCTGGGTTCTCTTCGCCAAAAACCAGCAATATAGATGGATCGGTTACCCAGAATCTGAGTTTAATGATTGTCTGTATTGAGAGATAGATCCAATGTCAGCCGGGATAGGATCCAGCCCTCCCCGACCTTGAGCAGGATATGTGGTGAATGATGAATAGTAATCCAAGGCTATTTTTGTGTGAGAGGCAGCTCTTTCGCTGTCATTTTGTGAAACCCTGTATGAAGTTATTCAAAACAGATTCTCAGGCTGGTGTTTGGTTAAATAAACTAGACAGCAAAACGGCACAACACTTTAAATCATCTTCCTTTGGGCAGATAAAAAACATGAAAAGGTGTGTTTGCATTGGCAATCTTTCAGCACATACAAAACACACTCATTACTGTGACCGTTGTATTCCTCCTGTCAGAGTATTTAAATAATATACACATTTTACTAATCCTCTGCAAGGCCAGTCTGAGACATTTTCATCAAATATAAAAAAATCCTTCCTTCATTGTTTTTGCTGGGCATCACAACTATGCACAGTATTTAAGATTCATTTAAAAAAAAAAAAAAAAGATATTTTGAAACCATTTCTGTTTACCGGTTTGTCCAACAAGTAACCTTAGCCTAATGGATTATTCTGCCTCACTTCTCTTCAAAAGAAAGCTAAAGTGTCTCTGTGGTGCGCTGTGTCTCGAAAATCTCAACATGACCGTGAAGATGTCAAGTAATCCAGGGTTAACAAGTGCGGTCAGGTGAAAATCCTGTTCAGATTGCAAAGCAGCATGGGTGTCCGTCCTCCTCCTACGCATGTCTGTAACATGATAGGAGCTGCCAAACACTGTGTGAGCCCCAGTATGCCAGGTCCATTATTACAACACAGCGGAACCTGATTATGGGTGACAGCTGGGCACAGGTAAGCGCAAACTCTGCAGCACCGCTGTGACTCTCAACTCCTTAACTTTTATTTGTTTGGAAATATCATGCAGAATACCCGCAGTCACCCACAGCAGCTCCACCTGGCAGGAGGTGGGAAGGATAAAGAAGCTCTTCAAGCTCTTAATATTTCTTCACAGAGAGGGAGAAGAAAAAAAACAAAAAAACAGTCAGTTAATTACAATTAGACCAGACCATTCGGTGGCCTTGGGGTGTTTCGGAATTGCAACTCCATCACTGGAATGAGACACACAAGAGAATTGGGACAACAAACCATTTCACAAAATGGAGCCAGACGCCCTCAGCCCTGCAGTTTCACCTGAGCTGCGTGTGATCATTCTTTCTCTGAAATCTGTGTTGGCTGTTTAGTGTGATGCAACGGTCGCCAGATGCTTTGAACCCTTTGAAAATGGATATAGGTCTTGAGGAACTAATAAAACGAACCAATAAAAAATGAGAGAACTTGCTTACAATTACATTTATTGTAAGAAAATAAACTTCAGTACTTAGGCCCTGGCAACAAGTAGACCACCTGTGTGGTTTAAATCTAAGATATTTCCGTATTATAAATTTCAAACTTTCAATTATTTTTCTGTGACCTTAACCTGTGCTGGGAAGCAGAAACACTGACAAATTGGTCGCAGTGCTGGCAGATGTAGGAAAACTTTTCGTATTTGTACGATAATTTCAACCTCTGTATGATTAATAATGCCAAAAATCCACAAATGTACGATTATTTGGCCATTTCATCACTTTTATATTTATAGCCTATTTATCTCATTGGTCTCATTATCTCATTATTATCTCATCGGTTTCCGGGTCCTCTCTTTAAAGCCAATCGTTGCATCCATTTTTCAATGATGTTTGTTGAACACTGGGCGTCTTTATAACTTGTGGGACACACACAGTCTAACAATATTGGTATCAGTCTGATGCCACAAAGAGGATGATGTCTGATTGACAGTTGTTCATTGGGACGGAGCTCCGGCTGAAGTCCAACCACAGAGATAGACGCTTTTCTGTCAGTGTTGTGGAAATTAGAGATTGGAGAATGAAATAAAGAAGTAGCACTGAACTTTTTTCTTGAGTTTTATTCTTTTTCAAAGGTCATTGATCATACATATTGCCAAACAGTCTAAAGAATCTGCCAAAAATATTAACTGGGAGCAGAGTTTCTACATGCAGATAGTGGACTTGTTAATATCTTCTCAGTAAAGACATCCGTAAGGCTCAAATCGGGTAAGACCAGTTCTTGTAGTCAGAACTGCGACAACTCTGCGTCCTTGAAAAGAACTGTGTGTACAGAAGAGGGAATACTGTTGAATATGATAATACTCTGCTCAAAAAAATTAAGGGAACACTTAAATCACAACAGGGATCTCGACGAAAGAAAAATTCAAGTTGAATATCTTCATTGAAATACGTTGTGTAATTTGTGTCTACCAAATGGCTGCAAAAATTATTAAATCAAAATCATTAAACCATTAAGGGCTGGATTCTAAATCACACTAAAAATCTAAGTGAAAAACTGATATCCCAGACTGATCCAACTCCAGTGAATTTAATAGCAACAACTCATAATGTCACCCAGGAGTGTGTTTGACCCCTAAATGCCAAAGGGACCTCCTGAAAATGTCTGTGCATGCGCCTAATGAGATGGAGGATGAGGTCCTAGGGGATCTCAATCCAGACCTGATCTGAGCTCCTGGACAGTCTTTGGTCAGTGATGGTGGCATCTGATAGAGCGAAATATAACGTCTCACAGGTTCTCAGGTGGATTCAGGGTTCGGAGGTCCAGTCAATGCATTAATACCTTCATCCTGCAGGAACTTCCTACACACTCTGACCACATGAGGCCGGGCATTTTCCTGGATCAGGAGGAGCCAAGGGTCCACTGGACGAGTGTAAGGTCTGGTAGTGGGTATAAGTTTCAACCTTTACCTAACAGCAGTCAGGGTACCGTTGGCTAGCCCGTGGGGGTCTGTGAGACCATCCAGGGATCTGTCTCCGCAGACCATCACTGACCCAACACCAAACTGCTGGATGATGATGCAGCAGCATTACGTCCTTCACAGCGTCTACAGACTCTGTCACGCCGGCCACATGACCTCAGTTTGAACCTGCTCTCATCTGTGAAGGGAACGGGGCACCAATGGAGAACGTGACAATTCAGCTGTTCTCTGGTGAACACTAATTGAGCTCCACATTGCTGGGCTGTGAGCCCAGGTCCCAGTAGAGGACGCCGGGCCCTCATACCACCCTCATGCAACCCCCGTGCAGTCTGTTGCTGACAGTTTTGTCAGAAACATCACACCAGTAGCCCGCTGGAGGTAATTCTACAGAGATCTGGCAGTGCTCCTCCTGTTCCTCCTCACATTGAGGAGCAGATACCAGTCTGGCTGCTGGGTTGTTGTCCTTCTATGGACCTGTCCAGCTCTCCTCGTGTAGCGGCCTATCTCCTGGCATCTACTCTGCTCTTGAGACTATGCTGGGAGACACAGCAAACTGCTTTGCAACAGTAAGCAGGTATAATCCAACCTGGAGGAGTTGGACTACCCACAAAACTACAGAAGATACAGTCAAGAAAGATAAGTAGCGAGAAATGGAATGTGGCCACTACCTGCAGAACCAAACCCTTTTTTGGCGGTTGTCATGCTTCTGCTTTTCCATTGCACCTGTTGTCACTTTAATTTGCAACAAAACAGGTGAAACTGATTCACAATCACTTGTTCTTCATAAATGGACAGAATGATATCCCTGAAGTTTAACTGGCTAGGTGTCACACTGCCATGATAAAGTGGTCCCTTCATATTTTTGACCAGTGTATTATGACATGGTACTTGCTGACATGCAGAGCAGTGAGGTAAGGATGAAGAAAGGCCTCAAGCAATCGTAAGGCAGTTATAGTAATTTTTATATAACAGTCAGCGGCAATATTCCCTAACTGTTATGTAAAATGAAATCTGTGGTATACAGTACAGTAGTAATAGGATGTAACACTGAGCTCTAAGAGGAATCCCGAGGCCAATTTGAAACGTACGTTCCTCAAAATACGATAATTTGGAGCCCCTGGTTAGACAATACAACAAATCCCATCAGGCGACACTGTTTGGTCGAGAAGGGGGATACAGGCTGGCCTTCAAAAGCTGCAGCCAGATGTTCGTTACTTTGGTCGTGCACTGTTCTGCATTTTGGGAAACTGCTAGACTTGATGTCTCTACAGATAACGAAAAGTTCTTCTACTTACAAAGAAGTAGAAGAAAATTAATGACACATAATGACAATATTAATGACAGCTCACCTTATTAAATCAGTTTTCTTACTGTTCATATATTTCTAAGCACTTAGCCATTGCTAGTTAAAACTGTAAACTCTAGTTAATGCTTATTGCAATCAGTTATTATACACTGAAATACTTATATTAATTAAAACACAGTTTAATATTCTTATTTCTTATCAAATTCTTATCAGCTCAACATGTCTGAAGCTGGATAATGTTTGGACTGAGTCAGGCTGGTTTCATGTTGCTAGTCTTTGTTCTAAGCTTAGCTAATTGGTTGCTTGTTCTAGATTTTTCATCTGAGGAAGAAGATTAATGTTTCATATAATGAAAATACTCCTTGTACATTCCGCACGTTAAATGTCCTATGGACATTTGTAAGATTCCTTATGCAGGAGCCACCTGTATTGTCAAAGGAATAAAAATTCCTAATTTAGAAGAAAAAGAAGGGGATCATACACAATAGTCTGGAACAGTCGAAAAATCCATCATCTTTCTTTAACTTCATTATCACGTGTTTTAAATAATTCTGGATAAGTTCTCTGCTTGTGATTTTGAATTTGTGAACTTCTCATTGTGTTGTTTCAGTTCATCTTTCCTTTAAAGCACAATGAATTGCCTTGTACAAAAGGTTCCTTATAAATAAAGCTGCCTTTTCGAGGAATAACAGCATGGAAGTTTTTGGGCCATAACTTTTTGTCAACCATCAAGAGGATCTAATTTGTATAAATCATATTTTACTTTAAGAGATCATATTTACAAAAAAGACAGTTTTTTGGGCCTTATATTTAATTTCAGGAGTTCAATCGGGGGATTGCATGTACAACGCAGGGGATTGGGACTTTTCGGGAATATAGACCTTGCTTTCAGGTACGACAGCATAGGCCTTGATTCTCGCGGATTTTCAAAAAATTTAAGGATTTCCGTTTTTTTTTCTCTTACAGTTGACCATACGTCGAGTTTCAGATTCATTAATTAAACACTCTACTTACGAACAAAACTCTGGCAGATTCTCTATCGTGTTCAAGGACGCAACATCCTGTTGCATGTCCCAGTGTACAATTGCAATATAATCCACTTGGGTGTTTTATATCTCTTTAAGGACTGATTTTCAAAAGGAGGCATGAATTCAAGAGAGGTGACAATCCTAAAGGGAATAGGATTTTCTTTTTCCTGGTCCTTCTCGCGGGAATTCCTTAAGGCGGCTATAATTCACCGGCGGCAAACACCTACATCCGCTGGAGTAAAGTCATGGAGCACCAAATGTTCCGAATGACTGGAGAGAACAAGAGCAACACAAAGTCGGCTTTACCAACACATTCATCATTCTTCGGTAACCCCTACAGATACACAAACATAAACACACACACATACACACACACACCAGCTTGATAAAGTTGTGAATTGCACTGATGTGAATTTGATGCAGAACTAGAGCCGGGATAGCAGAGCGCGCTATTTTACTAAAATCTTCTGGCTCATGTTACTATGTTTGGCTTTGTTACTTGTGTACGCTGCATTATTTTGGGAGAAATGAAAATAACAGTTGAGTTAATTAATTATTGTGCCCCATATTTCATAACGCTGTATTTTTAAGTCAGCTGCCCACCCCTTTTCCCTCCCACTGGATGCATCTTAGCGGAGATCCGACTGGTTAATGAATATCTATTTTAGTCATACACACTTATATTGTCCCCGTTACAGTGGAAACTGCTCCACTTGTCCGAATGAGGTGTAAAAAAGAATGTCTAAGCCAATTTTGTGTGGAAGAGGAGCCTCAGGAACGTGTCGCTGTTAGATAAGTTAATTACCTCATATCCTACGGCTACGCGCTCACTTCTAAGTCCCCCCCCAAAATACAGGAGGAATGAAAACGACACTCCTACATGATCAAGATGTACTATATGCTAATTCAAATAAACTTTCCACTTTTATTTTCATCATGCACCTGGTTGGCTAATCAAAGAGCCATCAGCTTTGTGTTTCTGCACTGCAGCGTACATCAGAGGCCGCATTTATTTCACGAAGCAGGATTTACAAATGGGGAGACGGTTGTGTTGTGAGGTACTAAATTCTCTATCTTTCTCAAGATAATAGAGATTGAGTGACATTATAACCACTGACCGGTGAAGTGAATAACATTGATGACACCTGTCAGGTTTTGTCCTCGAATGAGGATTGGTATTGTGGTGGTTAGACGACTGGGTCAGAGCAGGTGTTGGGGGTTCCCGGTCTACAGTTGTACAGACCAAAGTGGTCTGATGAGAGACAACGGGGCCATTGGCTTCCAACACTCATTCACTGATTATTTTCTTTCAGGATTTGGATCTGAAACAAGGGTGTCATCAGAGCTCACTGCAGTGCATAACTGCCGACTTGTCAGAGTGTCCATGATGACCCCTATCCACAACCAAACAAGCCCACAATGGGCATGTCAGCATCGGAACTGGAACAGAGAGTACTGGAAAATGCTGACCATATCTGATGAATCCCATTTTGGATGTATGTGTGTCCCTTACTTGTGTAATAGATCGATCCAGGATGGAAGAAGGTGAGCCAGGGGAGGCAGATGTTATGCCATGCCACTTGCCTTACTAATTTGATGCGTATCACCTACCTAAGTATAGTTTTTGACCAAGTCCATCCCTATAAGGAAACAGTATTCCCGAACAAAAGCAGCATGATGCATCCTGCCTCACCAACACAAAATATTCAGGAATGGTTTGAGGAACAGTGAACAGTGAGTTCAATGTGTTGAGTTAGTCTCCAGATTCCCCAGTTCTTAAACAAAACCAGCATCCGTGACAAACATGTCGGCTCCATGGAGACCCCTCCCCACAACTTACAGAACTCAACCTTCTGCTTCATGAATTTTTAATTAAGGGGAAAAAAATCTTTCACCCCCCCTTTTTGGTAGCTTAGGAGTCGCACATCTCTTCCTGAGTAGATTTCAAAATTGGATGGGAAACCATCAGAGCCAATCAAGATGAGCATCTTGTAGCCCCATTTCTTTGGTTTTGCTGGCAGGTATTGTTTGCTCTACCGACTGACCCCTAACTGGCTCTCAAACCTGATTCTGGGTCAGCTCGACCTCACCGTCACTCTCAAGATCACAGTACTCTCTGTCTGAAGGAATGAACCAAACAGCTCCATCAGGTTGGCTTCAGCTCATAAAATGCTACTACATCTGTGAGTAATAGTAGATAGTACAGTAAAAACATTTTTTTTTCTAAAGGTTATTTAAAGATAAACTTGCTTAAAAGCTAGATAAGTTAACAATGCCGAACTAGAGCTGGGGTAGCACCTTATCTCACCTTCTGATGGCATGATGTACCATGTGGCTTCGGTTCCTGAAAGGACTGTTGCAGCCCCAAACAGTAGGTCAAAACCCACTTCAGCTCCTCATTTCAGTGGTCACACCCATGTCATGTTACTTTTTATGTGATAATATATAAGAAAAAATTAAAGGGGCAGTGTGAGGGCTAAAAAGTTGGTCTGTTGCCTCAGGGCAACTCTATGTCATAGAAGGTTAAAGGATCTGCTACCAGATACCGCACCTACCAGCTAGAGTACATGAGGCAGGTGGTTATAGTGTTATGGCTATGGTGTAAATCTTTTTTTAAGTCGCTAATTGCGGGATATCCCTTTTGGGCAAGAAAAAAATAAATCCCTGTTAACCGCTTCATTACAGTTTTTTAATGAGGACTTGGCTTACATTCAGAGTTAGAGAAGAAGTGGTTCCGGTTAAAATGAGGGTAAGGAATGGAATGGAAATATGACTTTGTGTGTACGTGTGCGTGCATGTATGTGTGAGTGAGTGTGTCAGCGTTGTGAATCTGCTAGCTCAAAAATAACACAAATTCCAGCACTTTCAAATGTGTGATAAAGATCTGCTAGAAGAACAGTAGATGAAGAACAATTATCAGTCACTGCATGAATGATTGTCATTCTCTAAATAACAACATGTCTATTTTCGCTGCCCAATAAATCCACTTGGTTATCCTTTCACACTGGATGCAATATGCTGTTTGTTATCACCATATGCGTAGTGAAAACATTTATATGACAACAATTTTACATGGAGGAATAAATAGCACCAATCTTCATCCTCTGTCACCCCATTAAATATAAATGTGTGTGCAATGCACCATATATATATAATTTTCAAAAAAATGTATTACACATTAATAACATCCCACGCAGAGTAACAAATTGGTGTAAAATTAAAGTTGACCACTTTTCTGTTTTCTGAATGCATTGTCCATTAAAGTGTAAACATTTTAGAAAACCATATACCATTACTCTGAAACAAGTGTTGTTATTTTTCTTTTTTGAATTTTTTTGTAGGAGACTGAAACTTATTTATACTTGTGTTCATACTCAAAGAAATTAAAATTACTTCCACACTACTGCATTTCATATAATTTTACAACAACAACAGAAATTTAAGATAAAGCATATCACTTATATGCTTAGCCAGTATATTACTCTTGATGATCAGCCCTTATCAGATGTAAATAATCATCTGATCATGGATCACCTTGTCGTTTCAGCCCACTGGAGAACAGATATGGGATTCTCTTTGTGAAAAACCTCTTTTAAAATTCTATTTTTCCCAATTGCCAGCGATCCGTCACATTGGAAAACATCATCAATGGAGCTCAGAAACTGTGATTCACCTTCGTAACCAGTGGACGCCATACTCAAGCAGATTGAGCATGAAGTTTTAGGGGTTAGGTTGACAAAATAAGTTACCGCAGCATCGGACTCAGAGCTTAGCTTATCCCCCATTTTCTTGAACGGAAAACCCAAAGTTTCCCTCATCTCAGGCTCAAACAACTCAAAGTTTCTGCTAAGCCGGCTTCCTGAAATACCCCCCATCTGTTTTTCTGGTTCCATTTAAGAGCAGCTTCCCATAAAAGTGTGTGTTGGATTGTACTTCCTCCTGACCGTGAACTACGAACATGCACACCCATTCATTGATTTTTTTGTTAAGTACCAAATGGTCCTAAGTACCTGATAAAAAACTGAACCCAACCACTGTGACCAAACGTGCTATGTGTTCAAAGGACAATCCGAAGACCAGAGCAATTTGTCCAGATACCAAATACGACTTAAACACACTATTCTTTATACCAACACAGTTGACCATTAAGCTGGGTTTTTTTCCATTTTTTTTTTTTTCCCTTTGTATCCTTTTTTTCCTTTTCTTTGACTATTGAACTTTGACCATTGAACTTTGACCATTGAACTTTGACCATTGAACTTTAAACATTGGACAATGGATTTTTATATACCTCATCTCAATATATGGAGCATTTATCATTTCAGTGGTAGTATTACAGTTAATCAATAAATACAGTAGGTCACCACAGTTAGGTTTCCTGTAAGTATACAAGAAGCTAAAACTGTGTTGAAAATGTAAACTGTTGTCCCCGACAGCAAGGGTGTATCCCCAAAAAGCCCCCAAATCCCCTGTGTTGTACAAACAATCCCCCTGATTGAAACCTTCATATTAAAGGTGAAGATATGTACGAAAAACAGCGGTGTTTGTTTTATAAAAAAAAAAAAACTCCTCCTAGCTGTTAAAATGTGAACTATTCAACTGAAATATAATGTTTACAACAAAATTTGGACCTAATCTGACCAAGGGTCGAGAAATTATGAAACCAAAAACACACTAGTGTCGGAATTATACAACCGCTCGTTCCCAAAATCGATCCCCGCTTTCACAAGGATATAATATGATATTATGACTTCTAGGAATAACTTGTTATTCTTAGAAGTCATAATAATGTTTAAAAGATCATATAGTTGTCCTTAAATCAAAACTTTCTGAGGTTTTATCTCTTTCAAGTGAATCCTACAAAATTAAAAGCAATAGACTCTAAGTACCTGTAAATAATGCAGAACTTTTTCAGCTGATCTGCTGCTGGTTATTTCCGTCAAATTTGCAATTTGAATTTTTACATTGTAGGTTTCAGATTTCAGAAATATTCTGATAAAGAGATTATGACCGGGTGCTTCTTGTGCCTCTTGTGCCTTTTGTGCCGCTTGTGCATCTCTTTCATGAGTACTGGATGCACTCTCAGGAGAAATAGGCGCTTTTGTCCATTTGGAGAGGATGTCCCCATTATGTCTTATGTATCACTGCATCTGAGAATAAATTGTTTTGTTTTTTTTCCTCCAAATAATGGCTAAAAGAGACACTCTGGGCTTTCTGGTAAGATCCTTAGCTGTGGTCTAGGGATGGTGAGTTTTACAAATGTAGAGGGTTTTATTGTATTCATTGTGGAGGAATATTAAAGAATCAATACGCTGCACTTTTGGATCAACAATCATCTCCTCTCTCCACAATTGTTCACATGCATTAAAAGGAACAATCCTGTTTTCCATAGAAAGAAATAATAGTCAGTTGATGTCATTAGTATATATTTATATGGCGAATAATTGTTTCTTGCTATATTAATGTTTAAAAGATAATATAGTTGTCATTAAATCAAAACTTTCTGAGGTTTTATCCCTTTCAAGTAATCATACAAAATGAAAGGCAATATTTAGCGAGTCTGCGGTTTCTTTTTTTCTTCTTTCTCCCATCACTCTTGCAACACTAGTGTTAGAAAATCATTATCCTTAAGCATCAGCTCCTTGTAAGTTATAGAAGCACAGCATTTCTGTCGCTATGGACACAAACATACATGTTTGAGCCGCAGATGTTCAGCTACACAGCCTGTCCTTAACTGCCCCCCAGGCAGAGGGTTAGTAAAAGAGGTATTGCTATTTATGAGATGAACCATAGTAAAACAGGATCAACGATAAACCTCGAAACTTTCACGAACATGAAGAATTTCTTTTAAAGCTTATCACATCTTCTAAAAGTCTGGGATATTATGGAATTGCCGTTGGAGCAGCCACCACATCTGTATCCACTATGGATCCTTTGAGTTAGCCTGATGACTTAAAAACTATTTTGTAGATATTTTCAAATTTTAAAGCAACATAGACCTTAGTGTGAGGAAGAACTGGGTTAATTTTGGTAGGGATCCGTTGTATATTGCTGACACTATGGGGAGTTTTTTATCCAAAAGGTTTTCGGACCATCATTTCTCAACCGTCGGTGCATTTTTGTCTAAATCTGGTACATATGAATGGACTCGAGGAGATCTCTCTTGAAATCACAGTGAATTCACTCCCATAGTTCATATTTTACTCACTTGGGGGAGCTTTTTTAAAAGTAACATTGCTTGACAGACATATAGTCTAGTCGTTGGTTTGATTTATTTCAAATTCGGTACATATGGATCGACTCGAGGAGCGCTTTCTTGAAATCATTGTGATTTAGTTCATACTTAAGAACGGCCACTTTTCTTTTGTTTTTACACAAAATACACTCTTTTCCGGACCAAATTTCGTAATTGTTGGTCCTATTTAGTAAAAAATTTGGTGCATGAGAATCAACTCAAGGACATACATCTTGATAATAAAATAATTTACTTTAGCAGATCATATTTTACTCACTAGGGGGAGTGTTCTTTCAGAACATATCTTCAGATTTAATATGAAGAGTTCAATTAGGGGGGATCGCTGGTGCAAAACAGGGGGATTGGGAGCTTTACAGTGATACACCCTTGCTGTTGGGGACAACAGCGTAGGCCTAGTTTCTTTGTGACATGAACTATTAAATTATCCGCCTTTTTTATTGTTCTTGTTTTGAAATATTTCCATATGAAGTAAGAATAGACACCGCAGACAGGAAATCAGAAAAAGATTTATAGATGGACTGAAGTATATTGGCCAGTGGTCTTCTTTATAGGATATATATATATGAGAGGAGTATAGAGTGACTGAAAATATTGAAAAGAGGTGACACAATGTTGCTGATGCCATTAGAAATCAGTGTGGAAACACCTTAGCTGTGCAGTTGAACTTTCTGGCGTAAGTGTCTGAGTGTCTGCACTTTCTAATGAGTGGCCCCTGGTTGTTATGGAAACAGTCTTTTTTTCATCATGATATAATGCAGTCTGAACAGTTCTTTTTCAATAAAATAGAGAATTAAGTCAATTAGTCCTTGACATGAAACATTTTGGCAACCCCTGGTCGATGTTAAGCCCATTCCTCCATGCAGGTTGTTGAGTACCACACCAGGGAAAATACACCGATGGACTGTCGTTGGAATTACAGTAAATCTTGATTGTATATGTTTACAATTGGCATTCCTTGTCAATAAATTTAAAACCGCCTACAAGTGTTGCATTGACAGAGTCCCCAATTATTTGTTTCATGGCTTCATTCGGAGCTTGAGCAGCGCATAATCCTGCATGTCAGCGCTGCTTTCCTTGAAGCCGTCTCATGTTTTGTCTGAGTTATGCACTCCAGTCAGCCTGGACATACACCAAGAGCCCCTCAACTCACACATACACAAACACACACACACACCTTCCCACACAAATATGCTGCGCACGTGGAAACCCGGCGTGGGGGCTCAGCAGAGTCCCTGCGTGAGTTGTGTTTTTACTGGATTATCCCAACTCCAACTCACCTCTAAAAAGCTTTAAGTTGGTCGATGCTCCTCCCTCCTTGGATATCACGCTGGCTTAATGACTAATAAACCCCCTTGTTGGGGCTCAGAGTCAAAGGAGCAGCTACAAGAAGCAAAACAAACAAGTCTAATAAACACGGCTAAGTGCAACCTTAAGTGTCAGGGGTGAAAAAAGCCTGAAGAACATAAAGAATGTTTATTTTTCCTTTAATTTCAGCCCTCTTCAGTGGGCTCTTTCCAGAGCTTCAGCTGTGAAGCAGCCCTCTGCCTCTTTAATGCACCCTTAACCCCCTCTACTGGTAGATAAATGAAACAAACCCTCTGAGATCGACGAGGGAAGTACATCATATATTAAACATCTCCCCCACCTCATTGTCATGACCCAACACATTCCGTCTCCGTGTTAAACAAGGAGAAACAGTATCAAACTTGCTGTTGATTTTATTAGAGGACAGCGTTGTGACTCATTTCCAAGTCAGTGGCTGGTTCTCTCCTCTCTCTCGCTCTCTCTCGCTCTCTCTCTCTTTCTCTGCCTCTCACGCTTTCAATCAATGCTCAATTCAATAGTTCCGCTGCCCCGTGGAAAACGCGCTGAGGAATGTAAATTAAGGTAGCAGAACAGATATTAACTGACGTCTATTAATAAAATCAACCGATGCTATCAGGCCGAGCGCAATATTCAGATATTGCCTTGTCTTTTCTTTTTTTCCCAGCTACTCATCCTGTCTCTGAATTATAGCCACCCTCTCTCTCTCCATCCACCATCTGCCCTTTCCCTGTGGCTTGTATATACCCTGTCACACATGGCCTCCTCCGGCCCATTGTGCTTTGTTTTGTGTCACGCCTGTGGATACTTTGGTGACGGCACATGGATGATTTCAATCCATCTCAGGAAACCCTTTCCTCCTCCACCTCTCTCGCTCCCTCTCTCTCTGCCTTCATGTAGCACAGACACATTCTCCCTTTATTTCCCAATTCTCCACCTGTGCCATTGCAGTACTTCCAGTACCTCAATAACATTTCCTCCTCATGTCCAGCTGGATTAATCTGCATAAGCTTGTTAAAGAAAAACATGATAACCCTGGAA
This sequence comes from Lophius piscatorius, assembly GCA_009660295.1. NCBI lineage: Eukaryota > Metazoa > Chordata > Actinopteri > Lophiiformes > Lophiidae > Lophius > Lophius piscatorius. Next base: position 190,897 of record VRLP01000234.1, read on the forward strand.
AATCTATTTCTTTGCATATTTTATTTATTTGGGTCAGTTATTAATTTAATATCTTAGACACTCAAAATTTACCATTAATGCCTCCTCATCAGAGGCTCTTTTGACCTGTGGTGTCCTCCAAGGCTCAAACCTTGGCCCCTTACTCTCTGGCATTTTTTTTTTGGCCTTAAAAAAAAATAATGGATCAAAATTTGCTCAACAAAACAGTTGAGCGGGACATTTAAGGGTTAATGCAGAGTTTAAGTCTATACTTGCACGATCAGTGGTCAAAATGATCAGTTCATAGCAAGGAATGACCCACAGGCCTTTACTTTACGACCTGGCGTTAATAATTGCTCTCTTCAGCTCAATTTTGTCTGAGTTCTGATTGTATCTCTAATTAAAAATTAAATTGGCGGGGCTAGCTTATTACATCAAGGTAAGCAATGTCCGACAGCAATCATTTTCAGGGCCTAATTTTTGCAAGTGAGGACTTTTTACCGGCGGCTGACACCTTTAACAGGTCATTCTTAAGCCAGCAGCAGGAAGCTGAATAAGGTGACCTTTACCTTCCTTGGAAGATGTCCTTCTTTAAAAAGCAATCACTCCGTCCAGATTACATTCACACCCAGCTTAGATCTCCAAACCCCATTTTGATCACAATGTGTGTTTCGTTTTCTAGGTGATGGTGGAATTTCAAGACACACCTCAAGCTTTTTCGGCAAACACAGAAACAAGCTGGATTATATTCCTTTACCTGGGACCGACTGGTCCAGCAGCTTTCTGTCCATCCATTCTGAAAATGGAGATCTGATATATCCCTGGACATTTGTTTGAGCAAAGATGCTTGAGGCCTTTTTTTTAATCCACATTAAGTCAACATGAGGTGAGAATGGATTGGTGGAATGGTGCTAAATCATGACCAAGCCTTTGACTAATGAGTGACGCATTAATCTTCACTGTGGAAGAAACTATCTAGCTTTTGTCGGCACCATTCTCTTTTCTCACCATCTTTTGTCATTGCACACTGGTTGCTCTCAGCCGCATATGTTCACCCTTTCCCAAGGGGATTTAACTTAACTCCACTTCTTTATCAATCTTCTATCTTCTATCCGCCTCCACCACTCACTACCCCTCCCCCTGTCTCAGGAATCAGACACAGGTTTGCCGCTGCTGAGGAAGCAACCGTGGTAATCCTCGGGCTCAACTTCAAAAAGAGCCTCTAAAGACTACACTCTCAACGGTTCTGGCAACTCAGCCGGCTGCCTCTGCGCGGGAAAGTTTAGAAAAAGTAACGCACTTCCTCTCTCACCTGCCCGAATCTTCCTAGATTCCTCACTTCACACAGCTGGCTTCTTCATTATCAGCATCAAACTGGCATCTTCAGATATTTCTTTCTTCCCCTATATATCACTTCCCCTTTGCTTCCACCTGCAGCCCCATTGGCTGCAGGTGGAAGCCATAGTCCCTAATTTTCAAGACTAATGCTTCAACCCCTTTATCCTGAGCGGGAAGCCTCTCCAACTTCAGAATATCCATTTATCTGAATAGAATTGTCGCTGATTTAACCAAATCTGTTCAAGACTTTGGTTACAAGTTCAACTCGACACCAAAGACTGTAAATCACTGTAAGACTGTAAATTAATGTAAAGACTGTAAATTACTGTAAAGACTGTAAATAACTGTAAGACTGTAAATCACATATCGTTACCTAGACAATCTTGTTTGAGCTACTGTAAGGTCGAATGGCACGGCTCACTTTTCTCTGGTATAATTTGTTCTATACACTTCCATATATATTTTTTAATTGACTCTTAATCTTTTATTCTGTAGGTTTATGCTGTGGATTTTACTGGAGGAGCTGTACCGCCCGCCGCGGCCGCACCATTCCTCCTTTCACCATCGTTCATTGCCCACGTTTCATTGGCTTAATCTATCCCCGTTGATGGTGCGCTCCAGCAGTATGAATTCTAAATTATTTATTACATTACAACAGCCTTTTTTTCTGAATATAAAGCCAGGAATTGCGTTGTTCCAATTTGCTGACGTCACAAAGCTTAGCTCTCTGTAAGCAGTTATCTAGGTGTTCCTGCTCTCATTGAGAGGCGGCAGCAACTTTGGAGGCGGAGGGACTCAGACAGGCGCTACTTAAACATTTAAAAAGGATGAGGCCCACTTCAAAGGAATGGTCTGACACAATCAGTGTAGCCCGTTCTTCTCCAGTTAGAACTGCCAGGCTGGCATGCTCACCTAAGGGTTGGGCTGAAGTCCTGAAATATTGATGGCCTCTTCTCGGGAATGAGTGCAATTCTTTGCGCATGGTTCCCATGGGTAAGTTTATGTATTTAAGATTTTTTTTGACAGCAGACTACTGAGTGCGTGATTTGTTTTTGCGATCCAAGTGGGCGTGCATTTACGCAATAGTCGTGTACCACAGTACATTCAGTCAAGAATGTCTCAGTAAACACTCCTCGAACCCAGGAGCATATTAATCTTTCAGAAAAGATTAATTTATTAAATCAGACGAATCCCATGTCTCTCAACTTTATCTTGCTCAGAGTAATGTTTACTTATTTTCCGCGTTGTTTTACAAATCCATCAACAGCGTTTCACCTCTGGCTGTGGCATGGAAACTCAAAAAGGTAAACTCTGGCCAGAATAAAAGCCTTGCGCATAATTATTTTCAACTGTAATCTTGCACTCATCAGGGATGTTGAACAGGCATCTGCATAAAGAATAACAGTAGCTCCTATGTTCGACAGATGAAAAACATTTATCTTCCGAAACCACTTTTGAAAAAACTTTCAGCCTTTATCTTGATTTATTTTGTGGGAAGGACAAAGAGCCTATTAGTTTGGGATAATGTTTTGGGGCATAGGAATTAATTTTTAGATGAAGGTCTGAGTGATTTATTTGTTTTTTTCTTACAACTGAGTAAAGCTTGGTGTTTATGAAAGCTTGGATCTAACTTTGAAGGCTTAACGGACAGGTAGTTTGTATATCTTATACTTTTGAAGCTGCTTTGAGTGTAAAAGTTTTGACTTTGCTCACATTGTCTTTTTTGGAAAAGAAAAATACTGAAACACATCCAAAGCTGCAAAGTTCTCCACAGTGTGAACTTTGACATTTTTCGTGGAAGACACCTTCAGGTGGCATGCCAGGGTGTGAAGCCAAAGACAGGGAGCGGGGAGGAGTAGATGCATTTGATATTAGTTGGGGCTCAGGAGAGTTCAGGGCTTTTACAGTTAGTCATACGATGTCACATTCCTTTATGGAGCGGAGAATTGATGTGCTGAAATGCTTAATTGATGGATTAGAAGCATGGAATTCCCTGCAGAGAGAGAATGATCAAGAGAATGAGAGGAGCTGGGGTAAGCAGACAGAACGAGTAATTGAACATGACCTGGATGGTAGACTGAATTGGGAAAAAGTGAGGATATTTTATTCATATGAGGAATGAATGATGAAGAGAAGGTGGTGAAATGAAGAGACTTTCAAGGCAAGGGTTTGGGAAGCAAAATGAGCAATAAACTACGGATTAGTCTACATATAATAATATCAATAGCACAATTAATGAATGGAAGCAAATCCACAGCGCCGGTTTTACCATGTTGTTCGATGGTGGATGGACTAAAGCTGTGATTTCAAATCCGTTTCGGTCCGATATATGGGCTGCAAGACTCATTTCAGAGATGGATCAAATTCAAGGTTCGTAGGGTGTCGTTTTGCCATACAGCGGAGAGGTGCGAGAAACAAAAGACTTCTGAGGGCATTCGGAGAGTTGATCCAGAGCCAGAAGTTGACTGCCTTTTTTTTCTCACTTTGCATTTGCAAACTGGGGTACAAAGCATCTGGGTTGCCATGGCAACACGAGGTGCAATGTGGATATTACATAAATAGTCGTCTTAATGTAGGAAGGGAAGGTTAAGGATGAAATCAACTGAGCAGCAAGGATGAAAAGGAAAGGCTTTTAGCCGTCAGAGCAGGGCTAGCTATCAAGTTAATGCTCTATAGTATAGTAGTATAGAGCAAGTATAGAGTCTATACAGTAAAATAATTGCTAGCTTAACTCCAATTCTCTCTGCTAAATGGACCAGCCATATTGTCTTCATGGTCCCAGCCACCCACAAGTCCATATATGCACATGCCTCTTTTGGTAGAGGCACACAGGATGGCACAAATGATAAAGGCAGCTTGTTTCAGTCTTGTTAACATATCGCTAACAAATTTTAATAGCTACAAGGGGTCACAGGGTCCGACTGGCCATTTCATTTTTTGTTTTACACTTACATCGTAGGCACTACAGCCCTGGCTTGACCAATGAACCACACAATTTGAGCACATTGCTGACAGTTTATTTGTACAGTAGGAGTTGGGGTCAAACAACAAATTATCTAAAATCATAGTGAATGCCTAGCTTAAAACCATGAAGTTAGGGCATAGTAGCGGATAAAAACCATCATCAATAAAAAGTAAATCCAAAGCAGAGACAGAGATGGATGTGTGAAGCGGTGAAGGGAGACCTCCAGAGGAAAACGCAGCAGATCCCTGTCTAAAACTCGCCTTTCATCTGGCCCACACAGTGCCAGATCAATCCAACTCCCGCCCATCATTAGGCATCAAAGGCTTGTAGGAGGGGGATCTTGTCTGCACACAACTAATCCCTTATAAATGTGCCTTCTCAAGGAACAAAGCCGCCATTATATCCACAATGAATTTCTGGATGATCTGCATTTTTCATGTGATGCACCATGATCTTCAAAGCAAGCGAGATGGCAGGAAACTTACAAAAGAAGGCTTAAAAATAGACTAATAAGCTAGACTAAAAATATGGAGATGATCTCAATGACGACCATCTGATCAATCACGAATGGTGGTATCTTTCAACATGCTTGAATTTGTTAGTATTTCCAATAGATTCAAACGTCTCCGTTTTTTTAGCCAACTCCGGCTTAACATCGATAAATGTTCTGACATCGACTGAGGGGAAATGTAAAACAAAGGTCAGCATTGAGTGAAATAATTTCCATCGCCCTGAGATGACAAATGGAGTTGGTGTCTTGCATTATTGTCAAGAGATTCTCTCTTTCCCTCCAGTCCTCCCACTCTCTTCTCTGCACTGTGTCTCTTACAGTCTCTCCCTGAAATCCATGAATAAATAATACAAGCCAAAGAATTTTCATTTTGTGACTGAATATGATATTCATCCCCTACCTGATCTTGCCACCCACTCACGCACCCGCCGCTCTGAAGGAGAATATGAAGTACTGGATGTTTCTTCACCTGAGTCTCAAACAAGACTTTTTAAAAGCCCTCAACAGCTTTTTTTTTCTTTCGTGACACCGGGATCATCTCCTGAGTCCCAAAATGTTGACTACGAACCAATTGAGCTGCTGTGTTTTCTCTTAAGCTTCCTTTATTCCCGTCCATCCACTCGTCATCATTCAGTCCTCTCGTCTCTTCGTTGTCCGTCCATCAGCATCGTGCAAAGAATCTAAGACAGTGACAAACTCCGACAAGAAAGTCAGTGATCTTGATACCTCTGTGCAGCACCATAATGGAGCAACTTGATATGAAAGCTTTGTTATCAGGGTCCCATTGGCTCACTGCATGTTGCATCCCATCCGTCAATAGGGAAAAAGGGGGAAGAGACGGGGAGACACAAGGGGGAGAAAGAAGGAGTGAGGGGCTATGGTTCAGTTATCACAGAAATAGGATTAATGGATTTGTGGGGTTTAAATTGGCTTCAGATGACAGCGGAGGCCTCACCGTGTTTCTATCAGTTATCAGCAGGTTTCCTTCATTACTCAATCCCTCTTTCTCTCTCTCTCTCTTGCTCTCTACATCTTTTCCCTTATTCAGTTTCCTCCCTCCCCGTAGCTGAAATTTATTCCTGAAGCTGTAACCATTTCTGTCTGAATCCCCCACTCATCAATCATCTCACCCCTTCACTCTTTCAGTCCAATACTCCAGACAGCATGATGTCCAAATTAAAGAATTTGATGGAAGCCAATGAGAGAATACAGACCGCTGCAGTGAGTCGACTGCATAAATGGACTGAATGAGTATTTCCAATATTTGACAACTGCTGTTGAGCTGATTCAAATAGCAGAAATAAACTTGGGCATTACTTTCATAGAGTTATTTTATCTGATGTCTTCTACTTCGCATATCTATAGTAGATATCTTCCTCAAGCTCGAGTCTTCAAGCAGGGGCCTGGAAGGTTGAGGGTATCTTGGCTTTTCCCAGGATACTACTACTGAAGGCATCCCTCCAATTTGAGGGTAATATCCCCGATGCCACTATCACCACTTTGTCTCTCAACTCCCACATCTGTTCTATCTGTTCCTTCAGCCCCTAATATTTCCCGATATTTTCATGCTCCTTCCTCTAAACATTACTGTGAGCTGGGATTTCTAGATCTAAACAACTGCCCTCTTCTAATCATTTTTAACCACCACTGTGCCTAATTGGTGAGCCAGTAATTGCTTGACAGTGTGTAACTCTTGGCTCTATGGTTCTCCACCACTTTCAGTTGGGCCTCCTACCAGGACTTGGAGATTTTGAATCCGTACTCAGCAGTGAAGTTCCTGTACACTATCCAAACTTCACACTGTAGAGAGGTGATGAATGACTCACTCCCTCTTTCTCCTATTTGCCCTTCCAGCATTGTTAAATTTGATTTATTGTACCAAATTTGTCTAAGGCTAATTTTCATCTGCAGTCCCCCTTGGCAGGTTTAAAACATCACTTCAACAACATTAAACAACTAAACAATTAAGGACAGAGGAAACACACCACACAGTAAAACATGATAAAAACAACATATCACATGCACACACACTCACACACTCACACAAGTCATCAGCTCCTCCAGCATGAACAACTATAAAAGCCAGGCTTTCTAAGTATCTGATGAACTAGGCCTTTGCTGTCATCTCCGACAGCAGAGCCAGACCTCTGAAAATCCCCTCAATCCCCTGTATAGATAAAGTAAAAAAAGAACTTTTCAAAGCAAGCAACTTATGCGTTATTAGGAATTAATATGATATATACAAGATGCATCTCTAAACTAAATCGGACCAACTATTGAGAAATGATGGCCCCCAAAAGATTTTGAAATAAAGCTCCCCATTGTTTACAGCCAACCTTTCCCAAAATCACTCCAGTGCTTCCTCGCACTGGGGTTTAGGTAGGTATAAGATCTTTAAATGATCCATGAAACAGTTCTTGAGTCACCGGGATAACACAAAGGATCTGCGGATGCGGCAATGATGATTCCATAATATCCCCGACTTATCGGCGATATAGATAAACATAATGCAGAAACTATCAAAAGTTAATTATAACATTGTTGTGAATCTGAAGCTGATTTTTTTTGGTGCTCAAAATGATTTTTCCTGTTGGCTTCTCCTTCTCCTTCTTTACTAGACATCTTTTTCTTTCCTGGCTAGCTTGACCTTGGCTTACAGCTTTCGTCTCCATGGGTGGCACGGTCTATGTGTCGTTCTGGATCTTTGACCCAAGTATCTATATGTATATAGGAGCTCAGTTATAGTTGCAGGGGAGATAGTGAGATTGACTGACTGTGTGTTCATTCTGCGAGCATCATTGTTCCGATTCTGATGTAAGCCCATAGCAAGGGGGGCGGCTGCCCTGACAACTTGGCTACAATCTGGAGGGCTGGAATTACAACGACAGCGACTTATACCACTGGGCTATTTAAATATTGTATGATGATGCTGATCAGGGGGTTATTTGAAAAAATTATCCAGAAGAAGTACATTTTTGAAAAAGTTTGAGATCCACTATACTTGAGCGTACGTTGCATCCAAAACCGCAGAAAAAAACTCCATCAGTTGCACGACCACTTGCTGCTGCTCCAGCAGCTAATAAAGCTAATAAATCCAGTGAAACCCTGCTGAGAATGCTTGCTCTTTCTGTGATTAGTATAGTACATTGGTATTGGTTCAGGCTAATCTTTCTGAAAGAAAATCTGGCAACAGATTCAGAAGGAAATGATCAATTTGCTATCCAAAAACGTCCGTCAATACTCATGAATTCTAACTCTTTTCTATCTAAGTGATAAAAATTAAGAGAAATGGAGGAAGGCATGTCAATGCTATGAGACTGAACTCCATCCGGGGTGAGAACAAAGACCCAAAGCTTGCCATTTTCAGCTGCCTCAAATTCATCAGCACTACAAAACAGAAGACATCCTCAGTCTTCATGGCAGGCCTGTGTTGATCAGCCAGGTCCTCCATTTGTGCGCTCATTTCTTTATGGCCCACATCCTCTCTGTCAAAAAAGTCCCCCATCCGCCTCTATTTTCCCAAGCAAATCCTTCTAGTTCCAAAACACACATGGCCCATTGCAATTATATTTAGAATTAGTTGATTCAATTTGCTTGTGTTTCGTAGGAACATGGCACGCCATTCAGACATCCATGTGGATTCACAAACATCTGCTGCTAATGGGGAAAAAAATATACAAAAGCTCAATAGAATATGGAGGAAAAGTGCCCTGCTGTGGAGAATGTACTGCTGCTGGTTACCAACCTTCATTTCCTGGAGGTTCGAATGGTAAATCACTCTTTTTTTTAATTATAATTACACAGGCGTTTAGTGAAGACTTTAACAGTGATGTTGCAGGTTCCCTTGGGAAATTCTGCTCCGGTAAAAAGAAACTCAGAGTCACAACAACGAATTCCTAGAAACAATATATGTCAGGGCTTCATTGAAGGGTGTTTGAATGCTTTGTGACTGCTACAGGGTTTGACATGTTATAGAGCTGAGTTCATAGAAGTGGAAGTCAGTGTTTGCTCTTTGTATTGTGTGTCTTGTTGTGGGAATGGGGTGAGCTGCATCTATACACATGGTTTCCCCTCGGTGAAGGTGAAATGAAGACGAGGCCTCAGGGCAAACACAAAGATAGGAAAATCTTGGTGGAGCCTCGGATGACTGTAAACACACAGACACACAGACAAAAACACAAATGTAAGAAACGAGCATTCGAAGAAATAGAAGAAATGCACACACTCAAAAACATAATGATGAAAATCAACCTCATTCTAGTATTTCAGCACCATCTTCTCTCATAACTGCATTTGTCACCGTCAGAGTGGACCTCCAGCGAGAAAAATCATCATGTTGTGTTTACGATTTTATATTTTTATATTATTATTATTACTACTAAGCTTAATCAAGATCATTTTGAATGTGATCTTGTTTCCATCCGAGTATGCTTCAAAAGTGCAAATAGTTTTGTTTAGTTTACGGCTCCCGTTGCCTCTCATGGTGATTCAGTCGATATACCTTTTTCAAAAAAGTGCAACAAATTGCACTTTTTTCTATCTTTTTGTGCTCATGTTCTATGTAAAGCATGTTTAGGTCTCTTGAAAGGTGCTACATAAATTCAAGTTAATATTATTATTAACCATAGAAAGGATGTAGCTAGATATCACAATGCATCACTCTGCATTTGTTAATAGTCACAAAATTACAGCCAACTCAACAATACAAAACAATATTGGTATATATATGTATAGTATATTCAAAATATATTACGTAACAGTAGAATCACAGAATGTGCCATGTAGAGCCCAAGACAAAACCATTATAAGATCGGTAAAGAAAGAGAAATAAAGGGTAACACAATAAGACAAGAAGAATAATAGTAATATATACTTTATTAATCAGTCATAACAGCGTGAGTCATACACAATAATACATTTCCATTAGTTGTCTACATGTGACCCCTCCCTTAGGAGCGGTGGGCAGCCCCTGTGAAGATACCGGGGAGCATATTGGGGCTCAAAGTGTTGCTCTAGGATCTTGTGTTAAGAAGATGGTAGGAGCAGTCCAGCACTCCCTCCTGAGCTGTAAGAAGAAAGAGAATTGACCTAAATAGCGAGATACTATACACAGTAAAATCAAGTTAGAAATATAGATAGAACAAGATCGTTCTATCGTTCTATCTATAACTTTTAAGATCATTTATGTCTTACTGATAATCATGGCACGATTACATTTACTTAGTACTAAGTTTGGACTTAATTATTATCTCTTAGTAAATTGTAATTGCAGTTTGAAAAATCCATACTGTTGCTCTGCTACACTTGTTTACATTCTTGTATTTAATCATCTCTTATGGTGTTGATGAAGCTCAATAATTCTACGGGAATACTGCAATCACAATTAATTGATATAGAATGGAAATGTTATCCTAGACCATGACTGATTATAGGATAAATATGTCATCACAGATTGTCCCCAAAGGTTAATTCTTTGTTATTTTCTCCCTATTCATCTCTGCTTCTCAACCCACTTCTGCCAATGTGCTTCAAATCTCATCCGCTTTGAGTTTATCCAAAATGATCCATGAAACAGTTCTTGAGTCACCGGGATTGCACAAAGGATCTGCGGATGCGGCGATGATGATTCCATAATATCCCCGACTTATCAGCGATATCGATAAACATAATGCAGAAACTATCAACAGTAAATGATAAAATTGTTGTGAATCTTAAGCTGATTTTTTTGGTGCTCAAAATGATTTTTCCTGTTGGCTTCTCCTCCGTTGTGTCTCCTTCTTTACTAGACATCTTTTTCTTTCCTGGCTAACTTGATCTTGGCTTACAGCTTTCGTCTCCATGGCAAATACAATGAAAAAGAAGAAAACTTTATAATTCAGACATTGCAGTATATTCATTTTGTTGGCATTTATAGATAAAAAAAAAAAAGCACACAAGCCAGCAAAGCCATGCTTATTAACAGGATAAGACTGCATCTATAATAGTTTGAAAATCAATGTTTTATTTTTTCTAAATGAAAGGTGTCTGTCACTTTTCTTTACATCTAAGTAAAATTGAAAAGTTGGCTAAATATATACTATACTGTATATTTAATGTAATTGATAACTATGATATATAACTTGTGCACTTAACATGTCACCAAAGTTGTTCAGACTCCTCTTTTATCATTCTCTGAGAAAACAGTCTCTTCTAAATCATCCAAACTTCCTCCCACAGAAAAAAATAAAAGCAGAAAAACATACATTATCGCTGCCATCATTATTTGTGTTTGTGGATTTATTTCTCAGCCCCCATTCATCTCCCTCTGCCTGTGATTTGCTATGATTTCAAGAGACAAAACAAGAATATGGCACAGAGGGGATCAGGAATTCACTCCCCGATAGCATCTGTTACTAACTATTCCCCTCAGCGTGCAGGATCAGTCGCCCCTGTGGACCCATTCTCCATTTTTAGCTTCTGTATTTGGAGAACAGATTTAACTGTTTCATGCGCCACAAGGTGCACCTAGGAACGTTTGTGCATTACTAAACGGGAACTTTTATGGCCGTCCCTATCCAGAGTGGTAATTAGCTGGTGTAGGCTGGGGAAAACCAAGGAGCAGGGTTAGTATTCAGTGAGCTCTACAAAGTTAATTCACTTTTAAATTGACACCAGATGCTAAATTCCCTTATTAGTGCCATCTCGTGTCCCTGCTTTCATGACCATTTGATTTTAAAGGTCAACTCTCAAATGTCAACATTGGACCAGTAAATAGACTCACTTTTATGATGCTTTCACTGCGGCTTGAAATAATTGGAAGTGGAAATTGAAGCGCGGTCATAGTTAACTATTTCATTCTTTAGTTTATTTATCTTAATGTGCTCGGCACGAATGCAAGTCCTCAAATGTGAAGGCTTACACACAAATACAGAAAAGTCTGCAGCTATGAGGCTACTGACTTGCTCAAAGGAAGCATGATGGCTGTGCTTCACATCTACTTTCCAGATTTTGTCAGCCATCCAGAGTTGATTGGGTCACTCAAGCTGCCATATCATTATAACTTCTGACAGGTGAAGTTACAATCATTGATTATCCCAACAAGACAACATTTGGTCATGAAATTGGTTTGCTTGAATTAGGAAATATGGACGACGTGATCTGAGGGAAACTGACGGGGCCAAACCGTGTTGGCTTGATGAGTAGGCGAGAACATTTCCAACTGCAGGTCCTGTTGTTGTTCCCGGTCTGTGATGTTTAGTACCCACCAAAAGTGTCATGGGGGCCCACGGTTCATCAGTGTGCATGGGGAGAAATGCTATCTCTTGTTGTAGCACAAATTGTTGAACAAGTTAATTCTGGTTCTGATTGAAAGGTGACCGAACACACAGTCATCACCTGCAATGGGAATATCAAAATCAGAACTGAACCACCAGACAATGCATGTGTGTCACTTACCTTTGGAAGAGATGGCACCAGCGTGCACTATGGGAGGATACCTCGCTGGAGGAGGCAGTGTGATGCTTTTGGTAATGTTCTGCTGGGAAACCTTTGATCCTGAAATTCATGCTAATGGACATTACTTTGACACGTTCCACCTGTTGCAGACCAAAATCATCCCTTCAAGGAAACAGCATTCCCTGTAGCCAGTTAGTGGCTTATTTTAACAGATAGTGCACCTTACCACACTGCAACAAAAGAACATGAATGGCTTGAAGAACATAAGTCCATGATGTTTTGTTGAAATTCCACAGGCATTAATCCAATTGATTGGATCAGCTTGAGGAAGTTTTTTGGCACCACTCAGGATTTAGCCTCTTATTTAAATCGACATCCGCAGGCATTCTGTGGATCAGTGTGAACCCACACTCTGTTACAAACCCTTTAACAGAGTGATTTTAAAAAAACTTTTAGTCCAAAGTTTTAATTAATGTCTTATCTTTCCTGTACTTATCTTTTACGGCGTTTGATTAGATGCTTTCTGATTTTACATCTTTCTCTGAGAGAGCGCTGCCATTTTGTGACCTTGAACACTAAAAATAGTGGATCCAAGCCAAATATGATGAATATGTCAAAGATTCTGAAGAGCAAAGATGAAGTAATTGTTGCGTGCATTACAGCACACCGACAGAAAAACCAACTGCTTGAAGCTACTAAAACAAATCATAAATGGATTAATAAAAAAACAAACCCTCCTTTGGGATTCGATCAAAGGTCAAGGAGGAAACAAACCATTCATCAGGAAGGATGCTGGTCAGTAACAGCAAAGATTGTGATTAAAGGAACTAGAGTATTGGGAAATCACAATGATTGACGTCTCATGATGAAGACTGATAGGGTGCCCTGGTTTTTTCTCCACCGAGTCTGGAGCCAGAAAGGAGACTGTCATACTGCAAATCTTAATGTCTAGCCTCAGGCCATGAGCTGTAAGTTTTGACCCTGTGACTTTGGTCGACCACATAGCAAATACCACCAGAGGCCGTGGTGGGTTGACATAGACGTGCATGGAAGCAGCACATCATTTTGGCTCACACACAAAACTAAATCCACACAGACACAGATCCATTGAGCCGTCACAGGTGCTCTTAAAACATACCTCAGTATCGATTGCACTGATGTGGCTGGATGTGCAGGAGGAAACAAGAACAGAATGAAAATAAAAATATATGCAGGAAGTTGGGGGGAGGCGGGAATTTAACATAGCCTGGAGCAAGCAGACTGTATCTGTCTATTTTAATTTGCTTTCCTAATTATCTGATTACTGCCTGTGTCCATGGATTTATTCCATCCTCTAAATATAGGCCGGGATTGTTCCAGCACTCTGCTCACCAATTCTCTTTGATTGTTTGCTAGTGAAATGTTTCCACAAAGCAGAGAGGCCCCACTGAAAGAGCCCCCTTCTCAATAAAAAATGGGTCTCTGCAAGATGTTTTTTAAAGCAGTGATTAATATGCCTGGAAGGCAGTAGAGCTTCCCGGGCCTACACGGAAAGCCCCACGTCAGACTCTCCAGATGTTTCCTTGCACCATTTCATCCACCTGCTTTTTTGTCAACAAAAAGCAAAAGTTTTGTCTCATTAATTATTGTTCACTATCCGCCTGTGTGCGTCTCAGATGCCATGTTTGCTACCCGCAAAGCGAGTTTGGAGTCGTGTGCACTCGTCTGGACCGCGGGGAGGCTAATACGGAGAGAAGGTTTTGAGGAAAAAAATCAGATAGGAGGAAGGAGGAAGTGTCAGGCTTTGGCGAAGGAGAGAAGTAAGGAGAGATATACGAAGAAAAAGAGGATCATCAGAACGCTAACTGCTGGTCATAAGGTTGAAGGTAACAGGTTCAGTAAGTGGCAGCTGTGAATGCTTTTCAAAGCAAATTAAGGTCAGCATGTATTCATCTCCCCGGGACGTCATCGTGAAGTCCTAAAAGCTTAGATTATACATATCTGTAAGATTCCTTTAAATGTTGTCCTGAGCTCATCGATTTCCAATTTCTCTGACTTAATAGATAAGCCAGCCACATTCGTCCATTGCTTTTAGTCCTACTGCCAAAAAAAGAAATGGGCTTTGGTGGCGAGAGCCGGCACGCTTGTCTTTATTTGCGCTGTTGGAGACAGTTGCCTGTCTATCATTGTCTAGACAGAATCATGTGCCTGCATACAAAGAGAGGAGGTGACATGACGAAAGCTGCATTTGCCAGTATTTCCCCGCGACGCTCATAGGCTGTGGCATAGACCCTAAAAGTTAGTTTCAGCAGCAGAACTTAAGAGAGAGAGAGAAAAAAAAGACAAAATGGTCGAGGGATTTTAAGTGAAGATCAGCTTTTGAGCAAAAAAACACTCAGCAAACATAATAGCAATGTTGAGGGGATTATGATTATAAGGGTTAGCAAAGCGTTGAATCCTATCAACTGTATGCATACCCCACTGTGTCTCCTCCACACTGCACGACACGACTGATGTCATAAACAGCTCATTATTCACTCTTTATAAAGCCAGTTAAAGGGGAAATACTTTCAATGTTTCTGCATGAAAAGTCTGACACATTTTCTTTTCTCATTTTTTTCCATGGCAACTTTTCAATCCTCTGCATCTCCTCTCCATCTTTAATGGAATCTTTTCACACACCATCCCCAATCAGCCCCCATAATGCCTTACTCTCGCTATGCCCCCTGGTTATGGCTGTGCCACGCTATAATGGTTCCCCGTTATCTGACATAGTTATGCAAATATTAAGTTCCACCCGACTATGTGGTGACAGGAGTTTCTCTCCCTCTCCTTCCTCCCTGATTGTGCAGCGATACGCTCACTCAGTCTGGAATAGATGACTTGCATATAATCGTGATTAGTCATATCTCGTGTTTGCAGTGATGTGAAAACCCATCAATGCCTGGTCTTTATCAGCGACCGTGTTCCTGTTTGCGATGGACCCGTACCGATGCACAGTCAGAGACGGGTGGAGAAACTCTTTTCACACCATCGGTTCAGATATTGGGTGTAGTAAGTTCTGCACCACGTTTGCTAATTATGTCATGTTAATGCTAGTAACCTCAACAAGCAATCGAACATTTCTTTACACTGCAGCTGATCAGCTTCTCAGTCAGAAAGCTGAGATCAGACAAAGTACTAATTAACTAGCAGGACAAGTCGACACTCTGAAAGCAGCTCTCAGTTGTGCAGACATGGGCTTTGCTTTTTCATGTTTGTATCAGAATAAACATTTTCACACAGTAATGTTACAGCGTCACAATGAAGAACCTTCATTATGATGACGTCATTTGTTGTTTCGTACACAGCCGTAATAGCATCTATTGGGAACGCTTACATGTTTATTTAGACCTTTGACCTGTGATGAAGTCTTGGGTTAAGCCTAAAATGTTTCCGAGGTCGCATAAATCTGAACCGCTGACCATGAATTAAAATAATATCATCTGCGAGTCGACCTGGATGTTTTAATTCCCTCAAGGTGTTCTTGAAACAGTCCTCCAGACACGACCAGCATGGAAGCATTGGTCGTTCCATTATTTGCTTGTAAATATCGATCAGTGCAACTTTTCTTCCCAGACTTAAAAGGAAAAATGTTGATACATTGTGAATAGACGACCTTGTAGTTTGCATTTGCTCCCATTTTTTATCAGGTGACTTATGCTTGAATATTGGGAACCATAACATCCCACAAGATGTTCATAGCATATAGTAGGTCAGACAATATGCTCATGTGACTTTAGTCTGTCATGCGAAGCATTCGGGTCTTGAGATGTTCAGGTGATGGGGCCCCACAAGTCTGCTGACAGCGAGGCTGAAAGACGTACGTGACAAGGAAAATAAGCAATATCTTACACACGCACACACACACACACACATGCAGAAAGACACACACCCTGCTCTCTCAAACAAACACAAACTCCACGTCCCTGAGGGGAAGTGATCTGTGACTCCTCAGTGTTCTGTGCACATCTGAGATGACAGCACACACAACATGGCCAGCGCTCCAGTCTGGGTTCCACATGATCACCCGCAGCAGAACCGGACGGCAAAAAAGATACAACCACACTGGTGCAGACACAGAAACAGGACTCTGACTGAATTCAGACGTGTTAACCTTATAATTATGGACAAATACAGTTTGTGGTTTGGACTATGGACTTGTCTAATAGCACAATAATAAACACATACATATTGGTTTAGTTTTTAAAGATGCTTCGACGTCTATGAAATCCTTCTGACCTACGTTTACCCGTTAATGTTAGAAATACCAAGACAGGTCTTTGTGGTCGTCCATGACAGCAAGGGTGTATAATCGTAAAAACCCCAATCCCCTGTGGTGTACAAGCATGACTCATGGTTGAACGGCACAAGTTAAATTCGAAGCTATGTCTGAAAAATTGTTTTTTGAAAGAAAAGCTTCCCCTGGAGAGTACAATATATAAAATTGATAGATAGATAGAGTTCTTTAAGTCAATTCATAGGCACCAGAATTGAACTAAATCTAACCAACTGTTAGGAAGTTATGTAAAAAAAAGAAAAAGGTTTTTCATGAAAAAAAATCCCCCAAGTGACTTACATATGAAGTATTATAGTAAAATATTACATATAAAACATAAAGCTCTTTGAGTCGATTCATATGCAACCAGATTTGGAGTAAATTGGACCAAAGGTTGGGAAGAGGTGACTAAAAATTGTGCGGGGTTTTTCTAAATAAAATCCCAATATAGTGAGTATTAGAATACAATTTGATATATTTGAGTTAGATCTCCTCAAGTTGATTCATATGCACCATATTTGGACTAAATCAAACAAACGGTTGACAAATGATGGAAAACCTTTAAGATTAAGCTCCCCCAGGTGTCAATCAATCCAGTTACTTCTCAAACTACAGTTTATGAAGTCATAAAATTTGAAAATGAACCATGGAACAATTTTAGTTATCGCGTTAAAGCGATCAATCTGCAGCGGCAGTGACTACAATTCCACAACATCCCCAATTTTTTCGGGAATAAAATAAAACCATTTTTTATCCTAATAGAAAAACATAACGTCCTCTGTGACGATCAAGGTGAGTCCCGGTAAGTAAAGGAAAAAATAAATGCCGTATTTGGGGCTGGATGAAAATGCTAATTTATGCCAGGTTCTTTTATTCATCATTGGAACCAGGTGTAAATCAAGGATTCTGGCATTGAGATCAATATTTCATAGATCATAAATTTGAGTAGAATTTGATGGTAAGGATAAATTTGTGTCAGAGCACCTTTACAAATGAGCCCCCCGATACTCATTACAATGTGACCAGACACTGCATGTTGAATGAGGAGAGCATTCCAGTTCTATTCACCCTCATGAGATGGAGGCAGTGGGAGAAGTTACTCTCCACAGATATAATCAAGTGTTTGAGGGAACATGTGTTTGGTCCACATTTACACTGTGCGTCACAGATGTAAATGTGTGCATTTTCATTTCCATCGTATCAAACCCAAGCTGCCCACCCCACCCCCCTTTTTTCATATGAGCCGAGGAAAGAGAGGAGCGGATTCAATTTGAGTCGAGGTAGTGGATCATGAAAGCATTTCACCATTCAGGAACAAATTTGATATCCGTCTGGAAAGCAGCACCCAGAACGGTAGTGTTGTCAAGAAAAAGTCAAACCCTGCTTTATTTGCGAGTCCATCTCCAATTTCACATCATCGCTCAAACTTTTTTTGATCGTATCGTTATGCTTCTAGCTTTTTCTCAGATTTATTTTTCCACCACTTACCATAAATCCTCCCCGATCAATGCCATCTCATGAGGCTCGGACCATTTACAGCTACTTTTCTAATTATAATATCTTGACATGCCCGTAGCTGATACTGACCTGGTTATGTTTCACTACTATGATCAGCCATAACATTAAAACCACCTGTCGAATATTGTGTTGGTCACCCTTTTGCCGCCTAAACAGCATAACCCTTGAGGTTTGGACTCCATGGTATCTCTGAAGGTGTGCTGTGGTATCTGGCACCTAGACGCTGGTAGCAGATCCGTTAATTCCTGTAAATTATGGGGTGGGGCCTCAATGGATTGGACTTATCGAGCACATCCCAAAGATTCTCCATTGGATGAGGTCTGGAGATTTTGGAAGCAAACTCATTGTGGTGTTCCTCAAACCCTCCTTTTGAAGCACTTCCTGTGGTGTCCTGGAGAATTATTGTGCTGATGAGGATACTGTCATTAGGGAATACTGTTTCCATGAATGACTACTTGGTCTGCAACAATGCTGCAACATCCACATGAATGACAGGACCCCAATGAATCATCTTACCACGTCGCATTCTCTCGTTGCTTCCTGGTCCAGATCTGACGCCGGCGAGGTCCGTTCAGGTGTTTGTGTAGCAGTTGTGTTCTCTGTTGTGATGTGTTTCACAAAAGACACTCACTGCCCTGCATTTGGCAAAACACACATGGTAAACTCTCAACAGCCTCTCACAGTGCAGTATAAAACACAACATGTACACTGAAACAAAACATCCAATAATCAGTATTGCTGCCGGCGAGTGTTAGCTTCTAGCTATCATTAGCTTAACAACATAAGGTAATTTGCCAACTAAATCATTTTAACAAACACTTCAATAATTCCCTCACAATCTCTAAAACAATGTTTATCATACATTAATTATGCGTATTTTATCATTGAATGGAAATTAAAGACAATTTGACGTCAGAAAAAGGCAGAGCCCGGAACAATCAGCCTACCCCATTTTGGATCACGGCAGACGGTCCCATGAGGAAGGAGTTCGTAGAAAAGTAATGATTTCAAGCTCATGAATAAAAACATTTTCTTTCATTTCACAATTTAGATGAATAATATTCAAAATAATTTGTTTAATAAAAAATACTGACTAATAATTTGAATAGTATATATATATAAGTATATAGGTTTATAATGGTGAGGCAGATAAAAATAGTAAGTGAAATTGTTAAACCAGTTACATGTACAGTGGACAGGCAGCGCACTGATCTGGCATAAAATTTTAAAATGATCCATGAAACAGTTTCTGATATGATGTTAACAAAAAGACTTTTGCTTTTTGACGACAATTCCACAATTGACTTTTCAGGGATATAATTACAATATAGGAGATTCACAAACCTTACCGAAGGAGAAGGAGGGTCCGTATTAATATAATCAAACAGAAAGATATCATATATATATTCATTCTTAAGACAAGGAAAATAGTTGAACTGAGAATGTTTTCCTGCCCCTTAACACATCAACAAAATCCCAGCCACTGATTGCTCTCACTGCAATTAGATGATTGATGTTATACCTTCACTTGTCAGGGGTTATAATGTTATGGCTACTCCCTGCATATTTTCAATACAGTTGCGAACAGTGTATTGACAGGGATCCCTTTCATCTTGATCATCAATAACAGTTCTCTCTTATTCTACATCTGACTTTATCTTTCACGATGATATTTGCAGCTCTGGCGGCAAAAAAAAAACTATTGAACTTCCCCTAAAGCTTTTTCCAAATCCATATTTTTCCACAAGTGGGGCGAAAGAAACTAAATATTCTATTATTTCGGCGCATGCTTGCTCATTTCTGTGTTTAATCAGTTTCCCACAGCTTCAGCTGCGGACCTGACTCCCCCCTCTCTTTTCCAAGGTTTTACCCCTCTCATTCCTATCCCCTCCGTTTATGACGACTCAGCTATTATACAGGAGCTTTGTAATTTACACTCTCTCAGCTGCTGCACAGCTTTTGCCAAGCTCTTTTGTTTAAAAGCCGACCACTGATAAATAAAATGTTACCTTTGACCTACGGATATCGCAACAATGGAAACCGCTAGCAAAGCATAAAATTTATTGGACAATTTTGGTGTAATTACACACAACAACTCGCAGGAGAAGAAACATGGGGGCCTTTATGCTCTCAAAGCACACCTTTGTTCTGTTATTCCTTTGATATGTGCTCCAAGACTATCCCAGCTTTCCCCTGTAAATAAAAGTACCTCCGCCTTCATACCTCTGACCTAAAGGTTCTCCAATAACACTGCACACTACTGTCCAATGGTGTTTAAATTTCTTATTTTCTTGTGTAAAGAATGTAAACTCTAATGCCACTGAAGCTGTCATGCTGTTATTTTGCTAAAAGAGGATTAAACAATTGAAGACTATAGTCAGGGATATTATGGAATTGTTATCACGTCAAATTGTTTGTGTTAACGTGATAACTCAACAACTATTCCATGGGCCATTCTCAAATTCTATACCCCCCTGATCTTAGTGCGAGGAAGAACGGGACTGATTTGAGTAAAGGTGGGTTCTACATTCCTGACACTAGGTCGAGCTTTATTACCAAAAGATTTCAGGATAAAATCTCTCAGCTGTTAATCTGATGAATTCCAAATTTCGTGAAAATAGAGCGACTTGAGGAGGTTTATTCTCAATACATTATATTTTACTTGTTAATTTTCACTTTATTTTTTTCTGGAAAAATATTCAGACATAACTTCTCGTTTAATTCGAGGAGTTCAATCAAAGGGGATTGCTTGTACAACACAGCGGTTTGGGGGCTTTTAGGGGAAACCTACCCTTACTGTTGAGGATGACAGCATTGGCCTAGTTTATAGTAAAAACATGTCAGTGTGAAATATAGACATTTGCCTAAAATACGTAGCTAGTTGCTCCACTTTTAGTAGCAACAACTGTGTCCAAACTCTTCTTATAATTGGAAATCAGTCTCTGACATCACTGTGGTGGACCTTTGACCCACTCTTCTTTACAGAACTCCTTTGGTGCAGCCAAGCGGAGATATTGTGAGCAAATACTGCCCATTTCAGGCCCCTCAGCGGCATCTGGGGCTCAGATCCAGTCCAAGAACTTTAATTTACCCTTCAGAGGTGGATGTACTCTTCTGCTTAAGATCACTAACTAGCTGCGTGACCTAGTTGCTCTCCAGCTTCAGCCCACAGACTGATGACCTTGCAGGGCGTGGACCAGGTGCTACACGACGCCTGTCTTCCAATCAGTCCAATTTTTTCAACTTATCAGTCCATAAAATCTTCTCCCATAAACATCAAACTTAGGTTTGACTGAGTTGGCAGTCGCTATTTCTTCGCCACTCTCTTTTTTCATTCATTTTTTCACAATATCTTTTGAACACTGGAGCCATGAACATCGATCTTTATTGAGGTGCAAGAGGCCTGCAAGATGTTGGTGTTTTTCCTGCGTCTCTTGTGGGACTTCTTAAATGAGTCTTTCTTGTGCTTTTGGAGGAATTTCAGTAGGGCTGCTACACTGGTCATCTCCATTTATAGATGTGTGTCACTTTGGATCCAAAGAAATAGCTTCAGTCTGATGTCTCTTCTTCCTCACCTCCTCTGGAATGTCTTTTGATTCTGGCGAGGTGTGTTACCGGTGACACCCACCAGCCACCGTCTGCTCCTGAAACTGGTTTCTTTAAGTGCTTATTTGATTCAACAGGGCGGGTAGTAAACGGGTCCCTGTGCTTGTCATCCAGGTGACATCAGTTTCTAGAGTAGTTTGGGATTTAGTCTCCATGGGGGAAAATAGTTTTCCATACATAAACGGCTGGTGTTAGATAACCTTTTTGGTGCAATGAAAACAATTATTAAGTAAAATTTGCATTTAGTTTTTTGCTCAGGTGGCATTTTTTTTCTTAATTTAGATACCATTTAGTACAAATTTTACAATTTAATATATAAAAATACATAGAAAAACAGAAGAAATGTGCAGAAGGGGGGTCCAATACTTTCTCAAAGCACCATGAAGAGACTTTGGTCACGCAGTCACATACACACCAATGGCTGACATTAAAGTTACCGTTCATCCATATTGTATGACTTTTGGACTGTGGGAGGAGGACGGAGAACCCAAAGGATATCCCACTCAGTTATGGGGAGGAAAAAGATGCAAACTCCACACAGACAGACCCCGGGTCTGATATCAAGCCCAGAAACCACATAAATGGGTCATTGTTTTTAATTTCCATATTAGTACCCTCATATCTGATTTCCATGGTAAAACTTTTTCTGCATTTGGCGTTTTTCTACAGATTTAGGTAAAATTTTAGGGATTTTCTACAAAAGTCTTCCATTTGGGTATCTATTAAGGATGGCATGCGATATGAACTTTGGAAATGTATGTTTAAACAAATGTCCCTTAAATAATATACAATGATTTAATAATATTGCTGTATCCTCCAGCAATATTATTAAATATTACTAAATTTTGGTTGGACTAAAAGTTGCTCATTTGGTCTGTTTTGCTTCCTTATTTCAACCGGTATCTGTCGGTTTATTCTTTAATATCCTTTCTCCAGCCTGCTTGTCAAAGCTTGAAGGCAAGGATGCCAACATTGGCAGGGAAGAATCAGGTTGGCACGATGCCTGGGAGGCAGCGAGAGGGGAAACAGAGGCAAGTGCGGAAATGATTGAGCGAGAAGAGAAGACAAGTGAAAAAGGTGATAGATATGGAGGTGTTGGGAGAGTTTGATGATGCAAAATGAAAGCATAGCAACAGGACATAAAGTGAGGGAAGAAATAGGGTGTGGGTAGGATGTGTTTAACTGCGGCAGCACCGGTAGGATTGATGGGAAGCCCTGCAGGGCCACAAAGTTATCTCCAGGTCTGAGCGTTAGCTCTCCAGGAACTCACAGGTGTGCTGCAGCAGGGATGTCACGATTGTTGATTTTTCACACACATAAACCCACACACTCACACACACTCACACACATACATACTTGAATGAGCACTCAAAGATGCACAAGCTGAGAGAGCATCAACACGTGACCATTTTCCGCTGCAGACTGTAACCCTGCAGTCACTTCTTCTACATGTCATCATAAAAATTTACCTGTTACAATAAAGACAAGTAGCAATATTTTCGCCACTTTCCTCCTTTCTACCTGCTTTAAATGTAGAGGAGCTGGCTAGCAATATTAATGAAATATTTTTCCATTTGTGTTGTAAGGTGAGTCCTGTAAACACCATCCCTCATTACGAAGAAGAATACTGTATGTGCTGAGCCGGCAGCATTTGGCTGCCAAACGCCTGCCTGTCTTCATGCAGTTTCATTATTTCATCAGATACTGCTGCAACTGGTTGAGCTTTCTCTCCTTATTTTTGCTCATTTCTTTCTTAACTTGCAATCTTTATCAACTAAAATGGAACAGACAAACAATTTTATATAGATAATGAGCTCAGATGGGTCCCCTCTTCCTATGTGCTGTGAGGAAAAGATTCTACCCATTCTCCTTTTACAAACAATTAACGTATGGCTTTGTTTTCTTTTCATCTGATGAGGGACTCTAACGCCATTCTTGCTCACAATAAGCAGTCGTATATTATGGAGATGTTGGAGCGTGTTTGTGTTAATTAGAATTGACAGGATCTACTGCAGAAATAACGAGAACAGACTTCTCTGGAGTCTTAGGCCCCACCCCCAATACCCTGCACTCCCACACACACACGCACACACACCACCTTCATCGCGCAACAGCAGTGGGACATCCATAAGACGTTCCTCATCAATTATGAAGGAGCTCTCAGTACCATCCATTACATCCAATCAGCTGGAGAAATCACTGTTTTACCACCATTAGCATTACACTATTCATTAAGACACCGCACACACACACATGTTCACACACAAGCAGACAATGCTGCAGATGAGACAGGATGAATGTGGAGGAACTAAAGACTAAAGAATGCAAAAGGAACAAGTTCCAGTCCCTAGTTTATTCATGACCTGAATAGCATGCCTGCACAAACAAGCCCCGACTAATGTTAATTAAGCATAAAATAGGCTCGTTAGAGCGAGGGAAAGAGAGAGAGAATGGATTAATCCAGGGACGGCTGGAATGAAACATTCAATATGGAGTCGAAAGTTATAAGAAAAACATTTTCAAACTCTCAAGATTTTTTAATACTGAGATTATTATTCTTACATGGGAAATTTTTGGCACAGTGGGATCTTTAAGTTACTTAAAATGAGATGGGGGCCATTATTAATTCACAAAGAGAGCAGAATTAACGATCAGAAAAGTTAGTGGATGACATTTATTGCTTATTTGTAAATAAATAATTAAGGGGAGATAGGGGAATAGGAAAAGGAGATGCATGTGGTAACTGGACAAATATGAATACAAATAATAAATGAATAATAATAATAATTTTTTAAAAAAGGTAGTAGGAATCTAGGACACATCGTGAGGAGGTGACGGGGTTGCTCTGTGTTGTGTTGCTCTGTTATGACCACCCCACAAAAATAGCAGCTCTACCCAGGGTTACACTCTCAGTGTTAAGCTTAAATTTTTGGTTTATCAATACCATGTGCTGCAGGCTACTTCTAAGTAAATGGTTACAAGAGAAATGGGAACCACTGTACTCACTGCTTACACATACATCAGTATGAAAGGATCCACTGGCCATTTGATAACGTGGACATGCCGTCTTTAACCATTTCCCACTGTCTAATCCAATTTCCTCCAAGGCATCTCCATCAGATACTGCTTTGAAGTAAGGAAAATTGAAGATCAATTAAAGAGGTGAAATCAATATGACAGCGGTAGCAGCAAAGATGAAAAGATACCGGGAGCAAGTGAGGGAGTCCATTCTGCTCTCGGAACAGAGCCAGAGGTCCATTTATAGGCACTTTTTAGCTCCTTCCGCATCTTAGATGCGGCGGGGACGACGTGTTTCATTATGCATGCCATATTGAACCAAACCAATAGGTTATCGGGCTGAATTAAATATTCATTGAGATACGTATCGCTGGAGGCCGGTCGCAGCAACAGGGACACATCAAAGCCCGTGAATCTTGTGAAGGAATGCAAATCAGTGCAAAGATTTGGTTTAGCCTGCAAAGAAACAAATTCAAAGGCAGGAGCTCAAGATGTGTCATCTGGTCAGGCTACACTACGGATTCAATGTCTACAACTGGACATGTCCTCTGATAAAAAGCCCTTCCTCTTTTGTAAACTCTCGGTCTCTGAGTGCCGGGGTAAAAATCATTATCTGCTGTTTGTTGTGTTTCCTGAAAACGCTGCTGCAGTGAATTTTGGCGTGCTGGCTGTAATACAGACATTGGGCCCAGTGATGCAGCCCAGTGGTCAAACTGCAAGTAGAGTGTCTTCTACGGTAAACGAGTCTAATGTCAACGTCTACGAACCAAAAACAACTTTATCATCACTGTCTTTCTTCTGACTCTTTCCCTCTCCGCGTCTCACCAGAGCGCTTGCCCTTCACCCTTGGGCTATCTCCACCTCTTTTATATCCTCTAGCGGGGAATCAACCGCAGGCACATAAACTATTTTCTGCAGCTCCGTGAAGCAACCGTCTGTCAATGCAGTTGCAGGTGGTAATTAGTGGTAATTGTTGTATTTCTGCTCAAAAAGACTATTGAGGGTCATTATCTCACCATCAGGAAAGAAAAAAAAAGAGTTAGCTGCAGGGAGACGTAAGTTCTTATTAGATATGTATCGTGATAAGGTTCATCTCCTTGTGGTATTACATGATGAGGTTGGATGTTTTTCAATCCAATAGAAGGGGTTTAATATCAATTATACGATGGAGTGCTGTGATTCTTTCATCCTCTGGCTAAATGAACAATCAGACTTGATAAAAATATCAGTGGGTTGAACATAGGGGAATACAGTCAGATATGAAATAGGGAAAGATTATTAAGTAGCTATGGACAGTAAAAAAGAACAAGCTTTCATTGCAGAGAATATAAACTGAATAAATCAGGTTGTGTTTTTTAATAAGTTTAACTTGGATTATCTCTCCGTGTTTTTTTCCATTATACAAAATATATGCCAAATTTTTAGCCATTATATAAAACTCAATCCACAAATAAAATCTCAAAACATCTTGTCATTTTAGCACAATTGCTGCAGCATTATTAATACTTATGGGACAACTGTGAATTCTAGCTTTAATAGCACAATGCTAACACTTTGGCAGATATGCCACAAAGTCAACTAGTTACAGTTCGATTAGGTGGACGTGTACGGTGGCCCAGATGGTTAACAACACCAATGCAAGTGTCAAAATTGCAGCAGGATTTTTTCAAGCGATGAAAAAACCTACAAAGAAGACAAAAGTCCAGATTCTTATTGATAAGTATATATTATTATTATATATCTTATTGATACCTATATATATTTTCATATTTAAATTCTCTATCATCTAAAATTATTGGTGATATTATTAGCTTAACTATTCAAATAATATGATGAAGTACACCCAGTTTACTATTATGATATATTATTATTATTATTATTATTATTATTACTTAACTTAACAGACAAGAATGTAATTTACTAAAACTGTTACCAATGTTTTTGTCTCATCTCAGGTTTTGCTCTATGTTGATTCCCCTCAAAAAAAAAATTCACTTCTGGTTTTTAACTTGCTTTCATGCTGTCAAAGACAAGTAATAATAATAATAGTGAACAAGATGAAGACGATGTGTGATTAAACCGTCGGAATTCCTCAGTTTGACTCCTTAGACACACACTGCTGGTGGCGGCTGATGACACTGCCGAGATTAAAATTGCTTTTAAGATTAAGTTGCAAATCTGCTATGACTGGGTAGTAGTTGGAGGTAGACGGGAGTACCATTAAAATTGCAACATTATTATACAATGTACTGACATAAGCTAGCAGAAATGACTGGCACCCAGTTGAGTGCAAATCTATCAGTAATACTGTCGTTTGAGTTGGGTAATACTCACGTGTTCAGCTTTTCGTTTCTAAGTAGATTTAAATCATCTTTTAAAAATACACAACGTGACTTTTAAAAGAACCGAGAGAAAAGGTTCTTCAGTTGAATAAAATCTCTCTTCATCACTTTTGTCTTAGTCTTTTGCCTGTGAACTCCAGCCATGACCGTGCAGATAGCGGCATCAGATCTGGCTCAAATCAGGAATGTCCCCATTTTGTCAAATGGGGGTAGTCCGACCCCAGACCTGCCTAATTTTCTCTTGTGTGGGACCAGCATTAACTAAAATTAATCAGCTCAAAGTAGCCACTATGAGTCGACTTTCGGTTTTAATTCTCAAGATTACTGCCCGTCATCTCTCAGAAATGACGTATGAGTATACAATTATAGGGTCACTAATTATAACTATTATCAGACATTACTGTATAATTACAATGTAATAACTTTGTGAATACTTTGTGGCTGTACATGCAGTAAATGCTAAATTAAAGATATTTAGATATTTAGATATTCTGATATTTCGTCTAAAATGTATGTAAAGATATAAACAATGCACAATTTGACTAAACTCTTCTTTTTACTGATGCTTTGGTGCTTAAATTATGATCTGAAGAGATAAAACACAACTTGACCACCATTAAAATGAGCTAAAAATCCTATTTCTGCATATTGCTAATATCAGCAAATTGATCTTATACAATAATAATAGGATCTGACCTTCACTGATGGCTTGGAGAGTGTGTAGATCAAAAAGTAAGTATACCAAAACATCAGCCAAGGACACCTAAACCTCAGAGGGCGACCACTTAGCCGCTCTATGGAAACTTTGTGCATCTTTGTTGATAACTTAGTTTAGACCAAACAATCCGGAGATGAAGGTTACTTTGGATGGGCTGGCATTGTAGATTAGAGGGGGATAAATAAATAATGGCCTCACAATGAGGCAACAAATTATCCTCGTCTACCCAATTCAAATCCTTGCTTTTCAATCTATAGCAGTGTCCTTGGTATGGGGTGGTTTGGGGAGCTAGGGGGCATGATGGTGCACAACAAATTGATGACTGTCTTCTGCGGTCTGCTACTTAGTCGCTGCAGGGAGTTGGCCGCCTGCTTTAAAAGAGTCATCAAGGTCCCACAATGAACACAAAGTCAATACCGGGACTCTGCTTACAGGCTACCGTACAATTTTGGTCCTGCTGAGTTTAATGCTCAAGTAGAGAAACATGCCCTATAACACTAATTTTCTTTACACATTTTTCTTCTTCGAATGATTTCGTCCCCCCATACCAATGCTCGCTCCCGCTCGAAATAAAGCAGCTCATTGGATAGTGTTATGCAGAGGTCAGCTCGGCCTCACTGTTCATTCCACCTCTGAACTGGATGACTAAATGGAAATGACCGCAGGGTTGGCAGGTCCACCCTGATCAGCTCAGAGCTCATTCCCACTCCGTCTCTGACTGTCTGCCTTTTTGAAGGTGCTGTACCCTCACTTAAGTTCCAAAGACCCTCAATGACAGTTTGCCAACCTTTGGTTGTGTGAATTCACCAGCTGTGATTATATCAAGATGATAGTCTTATTCTTGCAAGTCTACACAGCTCAAAAAAGCTTGAGAGATTTTCTTTAAAGAATGGTCAACAACAGTGGCCAAGTTATTGGGAAATATACTCACTAGACTTAATTATGATCCGATCAGATGGAATCCTGGATTACCCATGATGAGACATGAGTGAACTAATCCTTCCTATCAAATTCCCACATTATTCAAACACAATGTTTGTAACGTGGTCATCAAAATGTAAGAATAATCTCAATGGCACAAGACTGGTTACAGAGGTTCAATCCAGAGCCACATTAGATACAATTAATAAAAATCATAAACCTCTGCTAAGGCACACGAGGCCACCCCTTGGTTTAGGAAAATGTCATGCAGATGCTTCCATTAATGTCTGAGTTAGCCTCTAAATCTACAGACAACTCCAATAAACTCTCTGAGGATCTCTCAAATACACTGTAGCTGTTCGTCTCCTGCATCATCCATTTCAGTGTCTCTGTTAAGCCCACAGAGCACTCAGCTCCATCCCCACAGGAAAATCAAAGGAATCAAAGGCACTATTGTAAATAAGCACCTAGCTCATCCCATAACAAGGGCAATAAAAGCCACATTGTAAACTCACTACTCCAAACAGCTTATTATTTTTTATTTTATTTTAAATAGTGCAAAACAAGTAGCATCACCATCATATTTTTATATTTCTTTCTTCTCGTCTGGACGTATGTTCATGGTTGATGTCACAATTGATAGAAACCATCTCTAAATAAAAATTAATAATTCATTTTTGCATCATCTTGCAGCAGATAGGTTTGTTTGTTTTCTTTGATTAAAATATGGTAACTAGAATATTCCAAAACCTACCCGGGTATAATTTAATTCTAATCATAACAAATCATAACAAACAGACAACAAACTCACAGGAGTGAAAACATAACCTCCTTGGAAGAGGTAATAACATTTTTCCGGCTCTAGACAGACTACACATCTTAATGATTTCTAAAACACCTAATAGGTAGGAAAAACGGGCAATTCGCTGAGAAATTTGTAGGCGGGATTATTAGCAGCAAAAAATAATCCATAGAAATGCTGCATTTGCAATTCTCAAAAGAGGAAGTGTGGTGATTTTACAAATCAAAGTCTATTCAAAGTTGTTGAGGTATATTAGTGCATAATAAGTGAAAAAAGAAAAGTGTTTATCCAGGCTTGGAACGGGCCGTCGAGGAACACTGGCCAGTGACCCCTTTGAGGCTGGGCTATGATGAAATATGTATCTGTCTCAAGTAGTGTATCGATCTACGGCCACATACTTCCATCTGTCTTTTACGTTATAATTGATACAGCTTTAACTCGTTTTTGGTTTCTATGGATTTTTTTGTTTGTTCATGGTGTCAGTACTACATGACTATGTCTACAGGGCCCCTAATGGTTTCTAGTGGTGTGTCTACCTCCACAAAAGACTTCAACAGTGGTCATAAACAAGCCTTAAGAAAGCAACAAGCTTTCCCCATCTCTGCAGCCCTTTCCTCAGCTCTGCTTCAGGCTAGTGAATCCAAGCTACCTGCGCTAGCGGCTATTAGAATAAACTCAAAAAGAATCTCCAACTGAGTCCCGGAATTGGGGGCAACATAGGCAAAACAAAAATTCACGTCGTAAATACTCTGTTGAAATGGTCTACATCCATCCACATATTCCAGCTGGCATTGGTCAAGCTTACATCAGGGACGGGTTTCCAAATCCATCACATATGCTGATCAACCATAACATTAAACCATCTGCCAAAAAATCTCTGTGATGTCACTGTGTGAAAAACTTTATAAGTTTGTGATTCAAAAACTGACTTCGCTAGCTGACGTCCAGTAAAGTTCACTTTTATTTTTTTTTATTTGAACCACTTTGGCAAGTAATAACCACTGTAGAACAGCGGTTCTGGAGCTTGTCTGACCCAGTCATCTAGTCATCTCAATTTGGCACTTTTCCAAACTCACCCATTTCCCCTCTTTATTACTGATCCTCATCAGATTTGAGGACAACATTTTCACTTGCTACCAAACAAATCCAACCAAATCACAGATGCCAAGGAGATATTGTTCAGACTTCAGTGGTTATAATGTTATGGCTGAATATGATGAACACGCAACGCAACATAGATAGATCCCCAAGTGGATTGGAACCCTCAACCTTCTTGCTGTGGGGCAAAAGTGCAGCAATTACAGTGTTAATGCTGAACCGCTCCATCTGGCAGTTTTATTAACCGAAAAAAGAAATTGATCTTCAGACAAATTCTCCAACTGCATTAAATTGGAAAGTTTCACATTCGCTTTTTTATAAGCTATGCTGCGACTCACTCCCTCCTTTCCAACAGTGGTGGGGGCAGGAGCTGATTGAGGTTTTAAAGACTCAATCCCAGTTGAATTGCAATTGCAGGGGCTTTTAATTAGATAAAGCTTGGCTGGTTTGAACATATACTTTACAGCCGTGTCAGGCTAAAAGGCTCCATGTGTCGTAAATATCATCCCAGACATTAATAGAATTGAGATTAGAGGGCAGAATGTGTGGATCAGCGTAAAATAGCAGCCAGCAGAACTTCATGCAGCGGGCTATTTATAGCTTCTGAAATGGACGGCTCCATTAAAATAAGACGTAGCCTTTCTGGAAATTCAAATCGCCGGCGCAGTGGCGGCATGTGTGCAAGGTGCAGCTGCGGCGTGCCCGGCGTTAACGGCACCGACGCTCTGATTTACTGCCGCCTGGGATGAGGCAAAGAAGATAACTTGACTTTTGTGTGTTATCCTCTTGGACATCTGGTGTGTTTTAAGTTAATATGGTATCTTAGCAATCCTTCCCTCCGGCTTTACTATGATCTAAGATAAGACGCACGGCCGCTAAGGATACATTTTAATTGCTCACATGTATTTGGAGGCTAGCGTGTCTCACTCGAGTGGAATATAGATGAAACCTGTCACTCATCTGCCGTCTGTCATGTTTGCCCTTGATGCATATAATATTCACAGAAGACAAAGTGAACCGAGGGGGGGGGCTGATCAATAACCTCCACATCTCAAAACTTCATCAGATTAAGTCCAACATGTCTTGTTTCTTAAAACCAGAGGGACTGCGGGTTTAATCGAGAGGCATCTCACGTCCAACCAGAGGGCTCACGTCTGTTCTTTTGAAATAAGTTGTCATTTTCATCTCTTTCTCGACTAAATCAGTCAACTCCTTCAGTCCCGCTCCCACACAAAAACGCTCTGTCTGTTAACTTAAAGCAGACCTATCGCTCTAGCCTCCATGGCCACTTTAATCCTTAGAGTCCGACAACATCGCCAGCGTGAAATCCTGCTTGACGGCGTCTCAGCAAGAAAACAAAGCTGTTTGAAGCAGACATTAAAACATTCTCAATTTTAGTGTGGAATCACTATATGACTTTTAACCGGAGGTATGGAATTATAAAGTTAGTCAAAAAATCCCTCTTAAAATCTGCTGCAATTGAATTGAATGATTCTACAAGCAGACGGACTTGTAGACGTCTTGATATAAATGTTAATGCATCTGACTGACTGAACTGTAAATATTATGGCTTTATCCCTCTTGACTAAATTAAGATATATTGAAGGTTCAATCAGAAAGATTATCTTCTCATAGTCTTAGGCCTCTCTCCACTCCTCCACTCTTTTATCTTCACCTTCTCATGGCCTGTATCAATCAACCTGCTTCACACTCTGGGGCCTCGGTTAGTATCAGCTGCACCCGTTTGGGTAGCCTCATCATCCAATCACTGTCACACCTGCATGCTCAGTCTCTCTCCATCCATCTAGTTCTCTTATGCCCATTCATCAGCCCCCACCACCAGTATCCAGAGTTCAATGGGGGGGGTTATCCTTGCAGCTGCCTTCGATCTCAATCTACCTGAAGAATCTGAGCGCCAGAGGATTTCTAATTAATTATCACACATGATTTATTGTAACAAATAATTAATCTTTTCTTCATCCCTTCTCTGATTGTAATGCAAAAACATACCATTCCATTTTCTCGGGTTTGTCTGGGACCAGGTTGCGGTGGCAGAAGGCCAAAAAGGGTGATGCTGACTGAATGTGAATGTAGATATTCTGCGTGACTACTCTCCATGTGAACAGCTCCCGTTGGCGGGACGTGAGATTGCGGTGAGATAAGGAACGGCTGTAGTCACATATGAATGAATCCTCTGCTCACTGGATTCATGTGTCGCACCTTAACACGAACCGTTCTCCAGGACTCAAACCCTTTTAACTAAATCTTTCATTTCTCGGTAGAGCTCGGGTTCAGCTGTGCCTGTGGCGAATGTCACAAGGGAGTCACACACTGTACCTTGGTTGTTGAGCAGACAATAAACGCCCATATTTTTCGCTTTGATGTCAGGTCATGCGTATTTGCAAACAAAGTACTAATTATACACACAACCGCAACGTCCAAACCATAGATTGGCCTTGTTAATGCGATAACTCAAAAATTATTCAATTGATAGGTTTCAAATTTTAGATCCCAATAGACCTTCATGTGAGGACCAACTGAATTGATTTTAAGAAAGCTGGATTGTATATTTTTGACACTAGGGGGAGCTTTTGTCTCCCAAATTTTTCTGGCGAAAATTTGATTTAGTCCAAATTTGTTCCCTATGAATCGACAAAAAGGAGATCTATCCTGTATAATTCATATATCACTATAATTGTTCTTATTTAATTCCGGGGTTGGGGCGGAGGATTGTTTAACTCATGAAAAACACTATCATATTAAATTTGATGAGATTTCTAAAGGGGATTGCTTGTACAACACAGCTGACCTCACCAGAGAGAAAAAAAAAAAATTATACAACCAAGTGAACAGAAGTGACTTTGTTATTTGTATTTGCAATTTAATCTAAAAACAATCAATCTTACATACTGTTTTTAAGTACATGATAAAAGATTGAAAGTTGGCATCCGTGTACGGACACAATATGTAATTTCAAAAACATTTCAATATAATGCTGTATCGATACAGTAGTAGAAAGAAGCCAAATATTGTTAATTATAATCAGCCCCTGGAGCATCCCACCGGCCCCTTGACTAATTATTAATCTCCCATTAAGGTATAGATTCACTTAGTTTAATCATAGACCAGCTGAATTCCTCAGGGACGGGTCGAATGCAGAGAAACAATTTCACTATGTTGTACTGTGAATGGCTGTATGTGATCAATAAAGGATTTCTTCTTCTTCTTCTCCTTAAAATACTCATTGTAAGTCTATTTCAGTAACTAACTGAATCTTTTTAAACACCACCTCCTTAAATGTTGCTTTAACTTCGGCGTTACTCTTTAGTTTTATGAAACTTCAGTCATTGTATGAGGTTTTCTACTAGAACATGTTTTGACTTTTTATTCTACTTTGAAGAATTCAAATAGAATTGGCTTGTCAGATTTCTTCTTTCTTTTCCAGTGTAAGGATAAAAAATTAAACTTACTTTGGAGTTTGGTACCTCTTTAAAAAAGACTACAAGTGGTAGAAGTTTATGAATGCTTTATAATTGTTTTTTATTGATTAGGTTGTGAAAACGTTATAGATCATATTAAGCTGCTCCGGCTCATAAACGGGATGACAAGGACCTGTTGTTTGCCAAACAGTTAACCATCATTTATCTATACCGCTAAGAGACCCGAGATAATCGTCTTCCTCAATCACCCAGCATCCCGTTTCTAATTCTTCCCCATTCATTGTGATCTTCCTTCATTTCTCACTTTTATGACCATCTATTGCTGAATTATTATAATTTATAGCTGAAAGGGAGTCTCTCCGTCAAGAGTTTTAGACATGACCGTTTATTAACGAGTTGGTAGCATCATTGTCAATACTTACTCAATAATTAAAAAAAAATGCACAAAGCACACTTTCAAAAAGCAGAAAAACATATTTTATTTAAATAATTCAAAACAAATCAATACAACTCGGCCGAAGTCCATCATTCTATGCTGCATGTTCATTTACCCTTTAAATAAAAATGACTTCAATTATGTGGAAAGTCACCCGGTTCGTAGATCAGACTTTGCTCTTCGGTCTCTTGGGGTTAATTACTTTGTAAATGTGTGCTATTAATGTCGGCATAACCGTTAATGTTCTCGCCCGGTTGATATTAACAATGTTACGAACTTTACAATAAGGCCGCCTTTAGCAAGTCATAAAATGTAGGGACTCATCAGTAGATCTAATCATCTAAGAAATGATGCCGCCACCCATCCATCCAGAATCTATGGGTGGACCACACGCAGTACGAACTCATGGTGAAGCAGACAGTTTAAATACAAAAATGATTGATGGAGTATCAATAGATAAAGTCCTGAGATTTAACAGATAGAATGACAAAAGTGCTGCAGTAAATCGATCGACTAATAGTGAAACCGCATCTGTAGGAAACCTTATCCTAACGTGTTCATTATAGACAAATACAACATGTAGTACCTAGTTAATAACCTAATTATAACCATTAATTAGTACTTTAAAACGAAAACACATTTAATTAACTTAGTTATGTCAACTGGTCCAATGAAACAAGGTTAAAGAAATGAGAAAAAAAGATTAGAAAAGTCACAGCAATTATATATTATATATAATTAAGCACTACAGTTAAGTTGAATTAAGTAACTAAGATGTTTCATTCACTGAACACAATTATGTTGCCTGACTGAATTAAAGACTGAATTTACTAAATACAATATTAGAATTCCAAAACCTTTTACTATTTACATTCATCTACTCAAACATCCTTATTTCAATTGTCAAATATGTAATTGTTATTTGAACATAATAAGAGTCATGTAATCCAAATAACCTCCATGTTTCGTTCCAAGAGTGTAATCGTATTGTAAAGTGTTATCAGGAGCGGTGGTTCGATTCAGAGTTTTACATCTTAATATATTTAATATACAATTGCAATCAAGTCCAAACACTTCCTGTCAAATGAAGGAAGAGTAACGGTGCCAAAATCCAGCCGTTATGTGGGAGAGTATAAATATGAAATTAACCCATAAGTAACATTCTTCACACCAGTGTGAGAAACTGCATCTGGCAAACATCAGAGCCGGAACACCAACAATCTGAACAAACTAATCCTTGGCTACAAATCTGACACCTTTGAGGAGGTGGTGGAGAGGAGGACACTGGACAAACTGTTATCATCATGGAAAATCCTGGGAATCCTCTCGACAACCTGCTGGACAGACAGCGGAGCTCCTTCTTCAAGAGGCTCTTCCAGCTCCACTGTCACAGGGACCGGTTCAGGAAATCCTGCCCAGAGCTGTAGTGCTCAACAATAACTCACTCCTCTCCAAAATAACCCGCCTACATTCCCCATAACCCACCACAATCATTGTTTGCACCTGTTATTGCTTTCATTCTGCACTCTCTACCTAATCGCTACTTGTTAACAGCCAAAAACTTGCAAGAGGAAACTATATGGAGAACAATTGTACTCTATTGTCATATTTATATTCTCTTTAATATTTTTGTCTTGCTGTTGTGTACGTGTAATCGTGTAGTCCAAACCGCTTCTGCAACAACTGAATTTCCCCATTCTGGGATCAATGAAGTAAAGTTTTACACACTGGGCCATTAAACTTACTCTGACATTAAATTTTAACATATTGATATAAGACATGTTTGGAAAGCACTCTTGCATTTCAAGATGCAAAATCAAACCATTAAAAAGTTAAAGTTTTGATGTGAAGAAGAAGCAAATAAAAATGGGGGAAAAACTGAAATGTTGCTTTTAAAATCAGGAAAATGTCAGATATTTATATATTTATATTCATAGATGTAACACTGCTGATTTCATACAAGCTTGCACAAAATAAAAATCATGTGTTCATTTGGTCTATTTTATGTCCCCTATAAATCTCCCTTTAGGAGAAAATTGGTTCTTGTGTTAAAATGATGAGAACCCACTTCTGATTATTGGACTATGATGGTTATTTCTAGGCAAAGCAGCTCCAAAAGCAGAATGATATGGTCAATGTCATCATGTGTAATGACCGTGCACCACCTTTTATTGAACTCTCCTCCACCATATGGTGACCTTGTTACGCCACTGGCCTCAGAGGGGGAAGGGGTCTCAGAACTGTTGGGCTGAATGCTCAACATGATTGTCTAGTTTTGTGGATAATTCTGGGATTTTATACAGAAATAAGCATTTACCCCTTATATTTAATATTCTTATATTTTCTTCCATCAGACAAAAAGATGAATGGAGCCGAGATGAATGTCAATAGGAAAAATTTACCAGGAACATTCCATAATCAGTGTTACCAGAGCAGTGAACATATTAATATGGCTGATGTAGACGAGGGGTGTTAGACACATATTTGCACGGCACCACCGAGGCCCTCATAAGAAATGCTCGGACCGCGCATTCACTAACGCGGTAACTCTCTGATTAGAATATGAGGACATGAAACAAAGGACAAGCAGCTGGCGCATGAGGCGTGATGAAAATAAAATGTTAATATGAATTTTTCATTGAGGAATCGGTGGGACAGTTGCCTACGTGTGCATCTTTCCGTCCGCCATGCATTATTCAGCGTGACTCGAGACGGTGAGTTTATTCTTACATTTCACTTGAGAGAATAAAAAAAAGAGTAGAATTTGATTAAATCCATGAATAAAATGAAGATAGAATTATGTTTAAATTAGCCGAAGATGGAGGATCTACACGTTAAAATCCACAAATGTGCAGCCGATGAGGGTTTTTACTATATGAAGCAGCAAATAATAATCAAGCAGTGAGGGAACAGCTAGAATCCCTTCACGATGCATAATAAACCTGAATGCAGTAACCGTGATAATCACCACATAACACTGAAGCTCAACACGTTCAGGATCCTAACGCCTCCATCCTCACATAAGGTTTCTTTTGTTCTAGGGCAGAAATAAGGATTTATGAGGCTATTAAAAAAAAACTCCAAGTCTGACAATTTCTCTCAAAATAATAGTCTCTTTCACTCTTTTTCACATTCACATCCTGACACTGTCATCTCCAGTCATCCCAACATCTGCATTTCTGTGGAAGAACATCACAACACTTTCTTATCTGGAGTTTTTGGACAAAAATAGAAATTCTTAATATTCGCCGCTCAAATCATGTCCATCTTTCCAGCATTTTTCCTCAGTTTATCCACTTGATGGTTGAAAGGCAGTGACAAATCCCCCCTGGAGACAAAAGTGCAATAAATTGCTCTGAATTCAAACTTTTTTTGCTAAATTTTGGGAAGTTCAGAAATTAAAAACTCAGGACTGTTGAATTAACATCTAAACTTTAACTGAACCAGATAATTTATCTCTCTATTTCTGACTAAGCCAAGGGGGTAATACATTTGACAGATGGTTTGAAACAATCAAATGAATTACCAATTAGCCATAACATTATAACCACTGACAGGTGTAGGATAGTGTATACTCAGAATAAAAACAATGCATCAAGGCCTACTGCATGTGGAGTTGCCGCCGAGATTCTCTAAATTGGGCCCAGAACTGGTCAACAGAACAACGGAAGAAGGTGATTTGATCTAAAGAACCAATACACGGACAACCGACCTTGCAAACATCTTGGTGCCAGATACCACAGCACACCTTCAGGTGTTTGGGTGAGTTCATGTTTCAAAAGGGCAGAGATGTTTTGGTAGCAAAAGCCAGTCCTACACATTAGTTAGGTAGTTATAATGTTATGGCTAATTTGTTCACGGTAATGTAAATCTGTGTAGTCTCAAAGACAGTTTTTTAATCGATGAAATACATTCATGTGGATCCAGGCTAGCAATTTTTATATTTCAAGATATTTTTCTCTCCCAAGTTTATGTATTTAATATTGATCTATTTGAAAATGTCAAATCTGAAGGTCCAGCTTGAACTAAAACTCCAGTTATTCCTTTATTCATTCTGTAAATCAAAATCACATTGTTTGGCGCCGGTGCTTAAACTATAAATCTAATAGTAACAAAAGAAAAAAGGGATAATTCTCAATATATATTTAAAAATTATTACAAATAAATAATTTTACATGGAATTTCCACTGAACCAGGAGTTCATATTGGATCTCAGCATTTTCAAAGTAAGTGGCGACTTAAAAGCCTGCAGCAAGCATCTCTGGAAACTTGTGAGTTTTGACAGGTGGAGATATTTTGGTAACGTTCTCTGGGTTTAGAGGAGCGGCCTATAAATCATATTTTGTAGCGCTTGGGTCAGCGCCGTGTCCAGCTGAGATCTGCAAGACCTTCAGTGACTCCTTGCAACGGTTTTTCACTTCCCCCAATGCATCAACGTTTTTCTGCGTATCCAAGTTAAAAAGCAAACCTCAGGCTACGATCCCCCTCTTCATGTGTATCCATCTCCAATGTTTGGACTTCCTGTCAGCCTCTTTCTTCCTCTCATAGTCTTATCGATCAAACTGGCCGCCCCAGATATAGATAGCCCTCTTC
Organism: Lophius piscatorius; assembly: GCA_009660295.1. Classification (NCBI taxonomy): domain Eukaryota; kingdom Metazoa; phylum Chordata; class Actinopteri; order Lophiiformes; family Lophiidae; genus Lophius; species Lophius piscatorius. Next base: position 229,913 of record VRLP01000234.1, read on the forward strand.
TTCCTGACTTCCTGTCAATCATCACTCTTGGCTCTGCAACCAGTCTTGCTCAGCACTGAGTTGAGTTCATTCAGCAGATTATGGGGCAAAGCACGTTCTGCACCAGCAGCAGGCCGCCTACCCAGGGTCTGGCAACCGCTTTGTGCAGGAACTGACAAAGGCACGGGTTGCAACGGAGTAGGGGGGCGTCGAGGCTGGCAAGTATCTACGGAGTATCTTCTGCGAGAGGCTTCTGCAGCCTTCAGCATGTCGATCGGCTTTGGGTAGTAGGCTATGGTGTTTGCCTTATGGGGAAGAACGGAGTTGATACTGGGCCGTTGGGTTCCATCATTAAAAACAATCCTGCCTTGAAGCTGTGGGCAAATAAGACAAATGGAAGTCAAAATGTTTTGTCATGTTAAAACACACAATAAGTAATTATGAAATAACGCTATCATCCCCGAAAATCCCCCCAATCCCCTGCGTTGTACAAGCAATACTCCTCAATTTACATGTGAAGTTATGTCCACAGTATTTTTTTTTTAATATGCTCCCTCCAGTGAGTGAAATAGGAACTATTAGAGTGAAAGTTTAGATGGATCCCCTATTTATAATTCATAAGCACCAACTCTGGAGTAAATCGGACCAACAGTAAGGAAGTTTTGTCTGAAAACTTTTGGAAGTTTGGAATAGAGGATGATATTAACGAGATTGAAACATATGCATTAAAATAAGTTATGTTTTCAAAAACAAACAAAAAAGCTCCCCCATGTTAGTAAAATATGAACTTCCTGATTAAAATGATGTTTTTTCCTGGTTTATCACTAAATTTGGAATAAATCGGATGGTTGTGAAACTACTTGCCGAACATTTTGAAACAGAAGCATTACAAAAAAATCAATCCAGTTCTTCTTTAAAGAAGAAGGTACAATACAAATAATCAGAGTAAAATATGATATATGCAGGATAGATAACGTTGATTCGATTGATATGTACCATATTTGGACTAAATGGGAACAACGGAAGAGAAAGTATGGAACAAAAACTTTCAGTGGTAAAGCTCCCTCTAATCTCGGAACATTACAAAATACTTTTCCCAAATTGTGGTCCACGTCTTCTTCACTCAAAAGTCTTAGTGGTTATACAATTTGAAAATGATCTATGATTTTTTTTTTTTGAGGTATCGCGCTAACAATAAGGATCTGCGGCTGAGGTTCCTTAATATCCTCATCTGTTTGGGGACATAAATATAGCAGATGTAGTTAACATTGGAGTTCAAGGCTGAAAGGACGGAGGTTGTTTTTCGGGTCCTGATCCACTTCAACAGTTTGATCAATTGTAATTAAACGAGCTAAATTTAAAATTATAGCTTTATTGCCATTGAGTTCATTTTGGGAATTTCGATTTACCTTCAGTGCTTGCAAAGTCTAATGTAAGATCAATCAAATGCAGTCTCAAGGCATAATTATATCCCGGGGTAGTCGGGGATGTTATGGAATCGCCATTCAGTGACGCAAAACGTTTGTGTTAACACGATTAGTCAAAAACTATTTCATGGATCATACACAAATTGTATACCCTGATAGACCTTTGAGTGAGGAGGAACTGATTCATTTTTGGAAAGATCAGCTGCATATTTCAGAAGTTCGGGAACTTTATCTTTGTTTTTGGGCCATTTTCTGTTAACTGTTGGTCCTGTTTAGTCCAAATTTGGTGTATATTATTCGACCTAAGGAGATCCATCTTGTTTCTGTCCTATTGTACTAAAATAATGAAATAATTATTACTTTATGCCAAATCCATGGGTGGGACACGAAACTGATTTCCAAACTGTACTGTATATTTAATTTGAGGAGTTCAATCAGGGGAACCGCTCGCACAATGCAGGGCAATAGGAGCTTGTTGGGGCTGAACCCTTACTGTCGGGGATGAGAGCGTAGGCCTGGTTTATTTCTCATACCACCCAGTCATTCACACTTTTTCACACATGCTCTGTCTTCATTTCTACAGCTATCTGTGTTTAGGGTTGTCAGTGAGATAATAGTCGTCTAAGCAGATTCATCAGCCACCACCACCAGAGGGGCATACATATCTTGCAACTGCTCAGGGCAGATACCTCTCGATCAAACTCTTCCTGAAGGGACAAATTAGACTTTCTGTCAGATCGATCATCACATATCATCTGCTGCAATAAACAATTATCTTTATCTCTCCTGATTGAAATTCTTATGCGCAGGACAAACCATGTTTTAACAGATCATGTCTCACCTTTAAATGCATAATTGATCATGATAGCGTGAAGCCAGATACAGATACTACTAAATGTACAACATTTTACATGCAGATCATTTTTCAAATAATATTTCACCTCTTTGCAGAGATTTAGGATGTTTATCGGAGTATGTCCTTCATTCACAGATACCATCCCTCCGGAGGATTTCTGATCCGCACCTTCTTCTGAGCTCACACTCTTTGAACAGAGGTCAGTGCCATACTGGAAATGTAAACAGACAAATACATACAACACACACACACACACACACACACACACACACACACACACAGGATTTGTTCTGTTCTTACTTGGCTTTTATTGACATCAACGAAAAATATAATACACACATACACACATTTTTACATTTGGAGGCGTGAACACTGCAGATGAGGTAGAACATTCTTATCATTTTCTCTTTCCAATAATGCTCATTAAGTTCATCATGTATATAAGATAAAAGTACTATAAAGGAGAGATGTATGTATGTATGACAAGATGTATAGGTAGGATAGAAACAAGCTTTTTTAAAAGTCATCCGACTGTGTTCTGATCTTCAGCTGAACTATCCCTTTAACAATTTCTCCTTTTATATCACCGTGACCCTCGGACCTATAGAACTGTCTCTTCTTAACAGATCCTTATTTCATTACTGCTAAGACCTGTCCTTGGACCCTGACAACCTCCCCCCAACCCTCACCAACCATGTCTATTTCACCTTGCTTCAGAATTAGGTCCTCTATCAGTAGTTGCTATGGAAACTGTCGGAGCACAATGCTCACTAACAGGTAAAGAGAAAGAAATCAAGAACACTGAATTGCTCTCCACTTTCTCGGCTTCACTTTCTCACTGCCCTTCCCACAAGCAACTGTGTCCTTCCCATAAGCCTCCTGTGCTGGAAGCTGACAATTCTGATATTTAGCGGATTTGGAAAGAGAATCCTAATATTTTCTGCTGGCTCAGGTCTGCCATAGATTTTGTTGTAGAGCTGTGAGCTTCCACTCTCAGTGAGCCCTCTGAAATAAACAGATTTAAGCAATGGACAAAAAATGGCATCCCCTTTAGATCCATCTCTGTGTATGACAGTGTTGCCCTTTCTCCCTCCATACCCTAACTGAGTCACTAAAAGGCTCCAACAGTAACCCCCTGTGAAAAAAGCATCTAAATGTAAATAGACACACAATAATGGAGCTTCAAAATATGAATATAGGGTTTGATATCCCTGTCTGAAAAGAGGTGTTATCCTCAGGTTATTTTAATTTACTTGTAAATGAGCAGAGAATAGAGAGTATGTGTTTAGTCTAATAAGGAAACCCAGTGGTTATTTCACTAAGCAGTAAGGAAAAGAATACCACGGTACAAAATAATGCAGCTATTTGACACGTCTGGAGCTTTTCTCCCTGTGTTTGCTTTGCCTTGCATTATTTATGTCATATGTGCTGTGTCAGCGACTGACAGCAACAACACTTAGCAACAACACTTAGCTGCATTTTGGGGCTAAGTACCACAATGTGATTGTTATGGTCGCTGTGACCTTATTCTAACGGCTTTTCCACATAATATGATTTATGTTGTTACTGAGTGACCACGAAAACTTTAGAGTTTACCTGTTTATGTATTTCATCTGCCTAACAACAAAATGGGAACAGATGATTGGGGGAAATATGATTTATCATATCTCCTTGTTCTGAGATATGGATTGTAAAATGTGATTTATTCAGGACTGGTGGAGTATTTTTCATCCGAATGTGGGAAGGGGGATGGATGAACCTTCAATCTGTGTGCCATATTCACTCATATTTTGGGGTTACAAATGCAAATGTTTAGAAAAAGGAATGGCATACAGAGCTGTGGAAAAAGAAGCGTTGCGATTCTTCCTGATTTCTTCCTGCAACATATAACCCTTTATTGTCCTGCTGAACTGTTTGGTTGAACTCATTATGAGTATTTATTTCTTATTGGAAAAATGGGACTTAACCTGTTTATAATGTGACTCGTGGCAGCATGTATATCCTAAAGAGTGGGGGTCCAAGGGTTGAGCCCTGGGGGACACCACAGTGCAAAGGTGTTCAGAAGACCCCACTTAAATATGTTCAATCCAAGGGCTGGATGTGGACATGGAACATCAACAGCCAAGAGATCTACAAGAACCACTTTTAGTTTGTCAGGAGGATCAGGTTAATGTGTCCACAAATATCCCCAACATTTTCTTTCAGTCAGAGGTAACCAGCGCTCTGTTGACGTGATTGCATTTTGTTGGCATTACGTGTGTCGCAGCAACTTAAAGAAAAAAAAGAAAAAGAAGGAAAAGTTTTGTGTAGTGACCTCCTAATGTGGCTATTGCTGCCTTCATTCCCTTAATGTTCCTTTGGGGGTTGGAGCTCGGGGCTCAGCGGGCCGAATAGAGATGCTGACGTGGAAGACAGAGCAGACGAGCGGCTACAGAGTATTTGAGAGACAGTCAGAGAGTTTGTTGGACTTCTCAGTAGATTTAGAGGTTGGCAATAACGCAGACGTTAATGGAGAAATCTTCATGGATTTTTTCTAAAACCCAGGTTACTGTCGTGCTTTTGCGGGGGGTTAAGTTCTCTGAGGGCTTTTTCTAATTCTTTTATATATTGATACCACTCTGATGTACACTATGTTGTATGTCTCGGATAATCTGTTGCTGCTGTTACACATGAATTTCACCTCCTGAGACGAATAAAGAATCTTATCTTATCTTAATGTCATCTTACCTTCATCCTGATGATGTCCATCACCCAACCAAGCTGCACTTCTCTCTTCTCGCAGCAGAAATGCCTGAGGAGGGAAAGGTCAGTCACATCATTCACTGATTTCCACGCTCCACCTTACACACTAATCTCAGCACTGTAAAAGGATTCATTGAGTCGCAGCATCGCTGGACTCGGTGTTTTCTTAGGGGCAGAACATTGACCCCTGTTAAAGAAGGTGGCTTCCATTCACTATCATTAAACAAATCTACACAAATAAAGCATCCCTGCACCAATGATTGATCTAAATGAGGTCTATCATTTAACCAATAACTGTCACAGGTTGAAATATCTATTTTATTCGGTTTGGAGCCGATTCTGGTCATTCGCCGTATTATACTATACTTTAATATATGCATTATTGAATATATAAATCAAATGCCTAAAGTAGACAATAGCTGTGGGATGTTTTCTATCAAACTTTTTCTGACAAATGCCATAAAGCTCTCATTAAAATAAGATTAATTCCGATAATGGGAATGTTATGAGAGTTACTAGCTTTGTCAAGGAATTTCATCTGTGAACTAAGAGGTCAGTTATTTATGGTTTAAATATAGGCCATTAAGAGAAAATCAAAAGAAGTGTCTATATGAGAGCAGCTTCTTACAATCACTATATATTCTACTTGCGGTGATGGCCCCACTGCTAACCGACATGGATCATTACAAGTGCTTTGACTTCAACTTTAGCTGTGTCACTTTTTCTTTCTGTTTTTGCGATACTCTAAGTGCATACAGTAAGAGTCATAAATTATTGAACAAGCGAACGGCGGCACTCACCACTGTTGTTTATCCGTGTAGACTGTGAAGCCCCAGCTGTTAAACGACAAAGACAAGGGTCACATTAGAGATTTTCAGTCTGTAAACTTGCATACAAATGGCCTTTGAGGGGAGTTAAATATTTTTGTGAAAGGAAATGTGGAATTTTTAAGTATCCAAATATAGAACCAATCGAGTATTTAAGAAAGGAAATGAAAAACATGAGAAAGTATTGTTTAATATGGCAGCAGCAAAAGGTCAAATGATTTCCATTAAAATGAAAGGAATAAAAAACAAGTTAACTACAAATGCTAAATGCTAAACATTGGAATTAATTCGATTAATTAGTGGACTTCCAGCCCACATGTTTATACATGTGCAAGCCTCAATACACTCCAGGCATAAGTGTATTATACCCCGAGCACGTGTGGCTTCTAAAACGGAAGTCTTTCCAAGAGGGAGGATTCTCATGCATGTTGTATGTTGCATAAATGATTCTGTATGAACTTGATTGATTTTATGATGCTACAAGCTAAACGAGGAGACCTTCTTCCCACACGGAGAGCTTTTTTTATGCATACAGGTTTGCATATGAAAATGTATCATATGCAATTCAGTACGAATTAACCTGCGCAGAGGCAGTATAGGGTGAAAAGACCACATTCCTGGAGAATACACCTTCACAGTAAGGCTGAACAGGAGCAGAGAAGTGCGGAAAGAACAGAGTGAGGGAGGTGGCAGAGATAGAGAGCCTGCAGCCTAGAGCACCACTCTTGTGAGTTAAGGCAGCCAATCCACCCCTGCAGTAGGCCGCTCACAGGTAAACCCCTGCTTAATGAGGTACTGGAGCGCTGACTCTGCTAACCCTCACTATGGCTCTCAGCATTCTCCCCAGTGCTCAGAATTCTTTTTTTTTCATTCACCCAATCACTTTTCCTACAGCAGCCTCGGCCTTATACCTGGGATATCATGCTGTATCCTTCTTTTTCTTTTGTCCCTCTCTCCCCCTCTTTCTTCATCTCCCACTCCCTCTTCCTAATCTAGTTTTTCTCCCCTGAAGGACAGCATAATGCAGACAATCGTTTGCCAGACTCATTTTTCAAGGAACCTCAGCCTCAAAATTCCGACAAGGGTAAAATTGTAATTGGGTAATGTGAAATATAGGGTTTGGCTTCTCAGAAAATACATTTTTCTTTGACAACTGCTGAGGGTTTGTCATGTGTCATAAACTGTAATGAGATACGACCATTAGAACTAAATCTGAGGCAGCAACCCTTTTGATCCAAAGCAGCAGAAATTGATGATTTGTGTTTGTTAAAATGCATTTACATTTAATCTGCAGCTTTACGGTGATACTTTGATGATTTCAGAGCTGGTTTGGTTATCTACAGGTTTTTGCAAAACATTAAGTGAAGAGAAAGGGGATATTTCTTTTGTGAGGAACAAACGTAATGAAACAAAAAAGTAAACTTAAAATGAATAGCGAAACAATATTATCTTCATAACATCTTAATAATATAGAGGCTGAATTTCCTATCATTGAAGAGAAGGGTGTTAAGGGTCCGAAGTATGAGAATAACTAACAAATGTAAACCAATAAGCTACAACATTAATTCCGGCGCCTGGTTCTAATGTTGTGGCTGATTGGCGTAAGTCAATGGTGAGAAACGCTGACTCTTTTTTTAATGTTTACTGATGATAAAAGAAAAACTTGAACAAAAAGAACCACTGCAACATGACAGTGTCAAAAATGATGAAATAAATATTATACACCAAACGGTAAAACACTAAAACCAGGAAGTTTTTTTTTCTCTTTGTTATATTCTATCTAATTTTCATGAAACTTTCTTCATCTGAGCTACTCTTACATTTATTTTCCCCTCTGGGGATGATTGAAGTTCTATCTTGTCTTGTCATGTCTTATTAGTCAGAAAAATATTTCCAAAAGCTGAAAATGTAATTACTGTACTTTTCACAAGTAGAGTTTTCTTCAATCCTCATAGTTATACCTGCTTAAAATTAAGCTTCAGAATATTCCTTTGTACACACAGACGAGAGTTTATTACTTTCACCATCCTGTCACTCACACTTTTCATACATGCCCACTCTTAATTTCCTGCTATCGTGGCTGGAAGGAGAGATCAGGTGTTATCATCAGCTGGTGGTGACACACTTTCATTATTAGTCTATCATATCAACTTCATCCTTTATATATGACTTTCTACGTTTAGCTAATTATTCCATGTGTCTGTTACGCGTAACGTTCACCACCCCGTCAACGCCAAATCTATCGCAGATTCCTCATCATTTCATCAGTCCCAGCAGAGTCATCAGCCACCACCACCTCTATCATTCAAACTATAAGGCATTTCTATTTGTCAATATAAGACAAAGGGAAAAAGTCAATCAGAAAGTTTGAGCTTCTACAAACATGATAAATCGTGTAAAAGGACCAGTACGCGCACACCAGGATGAATTCAAAGTCAACCTTTGATTCATTACTGCTATTATTGTAAGGATTTATTATTATAAATAATTAATATAATGTACTGAATAATTATTCTAATGAGCGAGGAGGACAAGGGAAGAGATGCACGTCACTGGTTGTACTACATCAGATGGTATCTGCTTATAGATATTGTTCCGCTTATGTGTACGGGTTTAGAAACTAATGGAGTGGATTCATAGCGGATATATTTATGACTAAAATATTGAATTTAGAGGAAGTTCTGCTTTTTTGCATGCTGAATAGAACTGAGCTCTATTAACAGCTCTGATGTCCAAATGCGTTCCTCCTACAGTGTCTAGTGAAGAGAAGTGAAGAGGTCTGCGCTCACTGTAGCTGATGCAGGGTAGTTTTCAAATACTGATTTGGGTGTCAGCTGTAGGCTTCGGCCTTCGCTGGAACAAATTCATCATTCAGCCACCACAACTGTAGAAAATGAAAAATGCTGCACTGCAACAAAATATTTACAAGGAAAGTCTGAGAATTTATAAGTATGACCCTTTAAATCGGTGAGTGACTGCTGATTGATGGCTGTGATGGTCGAAGCGGTGTTTGTAACTTAACGTCTAGAAGAAGCAGGTAGAAAATTTGTGGCATCGTTCTTTTATTGGTTGGGAGAGATATTTAACAACTTATTTAACCACCGTTTATTTACCATGTTTATCAACATGACAATGAAAGCCATTTAACTCACAGAAGCACAGAGCATTACTGCAAGAAGTAGTGAAGATATTTTGCACCTATAGAATATCAGACTCAAAAACCTACATGTCGGCAATTATATTGTTTCAGGACTTATTTCCACGCACCTATTTGTTTCAATTGCGCAATCATTACACTTAAGCTGTTTTATTGTTTACAGCTATAATCTTGTGAAATGACAAACACAGATGTTTATTTTCAAAGCAAAATGTAACAGAACCCACAGCTTGACTCCTCTGTCAAATATGGCTCCCATCATTGTATGATATGCAGAAGCACAGACTTAAATCCCCCCTGATAGATTTTGAATTACTTGAGTAGTACACTTTTAAATTATTCACAGACTTTCATGTCAGTTGACAGCGCATCACTTGCCACTTTATTTTAACTTCCATCTTGAGGCATGAGCATTATTCGAACCGTCCAAATGGAAACATCTTTTTGCACCGTTCTAAGTGACCCACAATCAGGTGTTAATTGTTGGCACTCACAGTGGGAGCACTTTACCTGTTTGGAGGTTTGAGCTTTTTCTTCAGGCCCAGGTAACATTTCACAAAGCTGAGCTGGATCGATCTCTCTGCTTTAGTGGGCTGCAAAAATAAACAATTCAATATATTTGCATGGACATACTTATGGAAAGAAAACATTTCCGTTTACCAAACGTTCCAAACATTAAACACAAGTACAGTGCAATAACCACAATATAAAATATACATATGCAGCGTTGCAATATGACAATATAAATCTTTTCCAACAAACTTCATCTTAAAACAACACAAAACCCACTGGTGTTACTTCCACTACAAAAAAACCCCAGAGTTGAATATGAGCAAACTGACAAGAAAACTCAAATATGCTTACAATGTGAGGATGATATATGACATATTTTATTTAATTCTGTCCAGGTTTGTTTGAGATGTGGATAGACCACATCCTCCGAATGATTTTCCTCAAATACCCCTAAGTTCAAATGTAAAGTAAAACGTATATATGGACAATGGTTACCCTGTGCGCACCTTGGCGGGGGGCATCAAAAATAGTTAACTCAAATGTCATGTCTCATACAAGTGACACCACCACATCTCAGCCCAAAACCCATTCCCAACATCATTTTCAATAAATTCGGTTAAGAAATCATGGCCCGAAAACTTCACTAGCACTTATCATTTCCTTTCTATCTGTTCGATAATTAAACACATTCTTGAGCAAAATAATATTTATAAAAAAACCCAAGCATAGACACAAAACGAAAAATCACCCCTCACCAATTCCCACCTTCCTACACTTCTACGCCGACTGCCAGAGTCACTGCACCGCCATCAATTATTAACACCTCTTCATACTATTTTACCCAACCCATGTTTCAATCGGCGGAAATGTGCTGAGGGGAGAAGTCCTTGAGGGAACGTACTGGTCCCACTCAGCGAGAGGAAAACTCCGCTGTCATCACAGGGATTCATTTCTCTCTCCTTATTTTGAAAATTTTAAATCCCCACGCTGTTCAAGTCGTCATGGAGATGAAGAACAGCCTTTTATTTAAGAGTCACCATAACACATTATGCTTTGGTTTTCTCATGTATATCTATGACCTTTAAATGTCCCACGCGACACGAGGCCCCCCTCCTCCATCCGCCCCGTCGCCCCCTGTGTTTGCATGAAAGAATCAAAGTGCCGAGAGTTTATGGTAGATGTGGCAGTAAATTGAGCAGAAAATACAAGTGGACTGACTTTGATGTCTCTGTACAGCAGCAACTTGTCCTCACGCAGTACAGCATATTTTTCCTGGAATTTGTGTCCTGATAGTAGTTTGGAGGATCCATCGTTGAACTTCAGATAGTCACCTTTTATATGCTGATTTGGATCTGCTGTGAAACACAAACAAACCCAATAATGAAGAATTGAAGTACCATTTAAGACAACAACTAGCCCTTCGGCTTTATAACGTGTTCTGCGTTGTTTTTTGTTTAATTAATATAAGTTTAATTTCAATTTCAAATTGTAAAAAAATGTAGTACTGTTACACTTTGAGATTTGATCCAAATGTAAAGTGCACTAAAAATTAAATGTATTATTATTACAATTATTATACACTACAGTGGTTCTGTATCTTTTCACACATACTCCAACTGCCTAAGAACTCAACTACACCTTCATCGACATTTCTCTTTATAACTGCAGCACGGACTGGTTCCGGGGCAGGTCTTTTTTCTGTTCCAATAGAAGTGAGAGTGAGCATCATTTACATACTGTACCTTCTCCACCTGCCACCCTTTTGGCTTCTGGAAACTTCTTAATGACAAGAAAAGCAGAACTCGGGCTCTCCAACGTACTCCAATGCAGCACTTGTTCAAGAATTTTCTCACTGTGATGAATTGGCCGCTCTGTTAGAAATAGAATATGATAGTCAACCACCAGCGACAAAGCCAATCTGCCTTAGAGAGATTACAGCAGACTAGAACCAATCCACATTATGTGAAACCTATGACAAATTTTATTTAGCAAAATATCAGAATAATGTTTTTCTTCCATTTGTTTTATCACAGAGTTGTGCTAATTATCTCTTGCATACCAGGAACTGATTATAAAAACACACACACCTACAAAATAGATCCATTATCTCTTCCTAATTGGTTAACAGGCTAAATGCTATCGGCCAAAAAAAACAAAAATCTTTGTTCCAGCACTCCATTTTCACTTCCTGCTCTGATGCCTCCCTCTGTACACTCCCCTGTTTCCCATAAACAAAGGAGGTATAAAGAGCAACAATGGCATAACTTATTCATAACACTGGGCTTATCTTCTCCCTGGAATCTCTGCAGACCCAGGCCATGGAATTAGTTCCTCATTTCCCAACAAATATTAGCTCCCAATTTCTGGCTATTGTGCTCGATAACAGTGTTTATCTGTAGCTATCCACCAAAATGGGTAATTAACACGTTTTCCCTCCCTTCTTTATGGTTTCTTTAGCAGAACCTGTCACGCTACCGCCTTCAAAATAGCTTGACTGTTTACTCGTCCACAGACATATTGTCTCGCTTTGGAAAATATGCAGAACCTTCAGCAAATATATTCAGTATTCAACGCACCTTCAGTTTTAGAGGAGAACGTTGTGTCCTCTCTAACTTTGTGAGGAGAAAAACAAACATGAGAGTGCGGTGTAAACTCTCAGTGAACTTATGAAGAGCACAGGGACCGCCAGCTAAGCAACTTCGCGACAAAGCTCAACTTTGACTCCCCCTTGCCCGCCGCTTCCTGCAGTGTGATCAAATGCGGCTGCGTGATGCACAGGTTGCCACCGGTGCATATTAATGCAAGATGAGGTGGGTCAGCTCCCTCAGTCGATCATCCCAGGAAGAAGGTAATTTATGACATATGATGGTAAAGATGATTAATTAATGTGCATATCATCAAACCGACAGTGCTGTACAAATTCTTCTTTCATGTTCATGAACACTGGTTCATTAGAGAGAGAGAAAAGCCATGTAGTTCTCGGATGACGGGATGTGGGATCTGTGTATGCCATGGATGAGTATATCCATATAAATGGTGATGTGGCAAATCACTCACTGGATATAATGTAGGTGACTAAAGAGTATTTATAGCCACAACTGTTATTACTATAAACTGTTGCCAGTGTATAACAGTGTCTATATACTTTACAGTCAATCATGCAACAGTTGTGTGTTTTAAATAATGATAAAAAAAAATTGGAATTTTCAGAGTCTTTAATGACAAGAATTTTAAAAGCAATAGTAATTAGTCCATTAGATCAGAAGCCACTCCTAATAGCAGCTGATATATAAGTTGTCTGGATAAGAAAGATAATTAAATCAGACTGACAATGCAAAATAGTACTGGAAATTAATTACATGGGAACTCAGGTCTGACATAAGGGTGGCAGCACCCTCTGTGGAAACCATGAAATCCACAAAACCTAGCATCAAGATTTTATATGTTTGTCATCAGTGTGGAATCATTTTTATAATACCTGCATATTGTGACAACCCTTTCTCTGAATGGAAATAAGGTGCCAGAGTGCATCAAAAAACATCAAAATAAAACTTTTTACGTAGCATAAATGAAACATCATAGTCTGGATCCCAGCAGGGGAGACCGCCTTTTATAGCATGTCATACCCCTTTCTCTTTCTGCAGATTTCCTGTCTCTTCTACTACCAGTTTTCAATAGAGTCAAAAACACTCTAAAATATAATATTGAAAAATTGCAGCAATGGAAGCGAACTGGAAATCCATTTTGATGTCACTCATCAGAATGAGTTGATTGTAGAGCAGAACCCTCGCTTTTCATTATAACCTACACGCAGCGCAACAAAACAGTGATGAAGTGCTAAATAATGACAACATATTATTTCCCTTCTGTTGAAGTATGTCCGTATTTTGTATTACAGAATAATAAAAAATAACAGGAAAAAAAAATATGTTTAGGATTTGAAACATGATGAAGCGATTGTTCGGTACGTACCTAGCTCTCCATTCTCAATGACTTCAAAGGTTGTCCAGTAGTCATCGGCTTTAAAGGGGACGTTCCTCATTCTCAAAGCAGTTTCTGTCAGCTCTTCAGACCGCACGCTGGGGGAGAGCTAACTCAAACACAGAAAGAGAGATAAACACATGCATTGATGAACAAATATCTTCTTCTTTCGGCTGTTTCTTTTCGGCGTCACCACAGCGGATTAACTGTTTACATCTAGCGCCGTCCTCTGCATCTTCCTCTATTGCACCCACCATTCCTCTCTCATCAAATCCAGAAAAACCTCCTCTTTGGTCTTCCCCTTTCTCTCCTGCATGGCAGCTCCATTTCCAGCATCCTTCTACTAATAGATCCACTATCCCTCCTTTTCACGTGTCCAAACCATCCCAATCTGGACTTTTTAAATGTTTCTCCAAGACATCTAAACTGGACTGTCCCTCTGATGAGCTTGTTTCTAATCCTGTCCATCCTCGTCACTCCCAAAGAACATCTGAACAACTTCAACACTGTGATTTCCAGCTGTAGTTGCCAAGTCATCTGACTGTTCTTCACTACAACCCAGAGGTCGTCTCAGCTCCTCCCTGTAACCCACACAGCAGCCTTGCTTTCTCAACTTCTACCATTGGAAACTCTCCTCTAGCTTTGCTCTTTTCCTCTTTTGTAACTCCAGTCAACCTACATTCTCCCATTCTATGCTGTCTTGACATGTTATCCACTGTCACAACCTTGCAGTATCCAACCTCTTTAAGATTGCATCTTCTGTATAGGATGTAGTCCACCTGTGTGCTCCTACCGCTTCCCTCATAAGTCAACCTGTACTCCTCCCTCTTCTTGAAACACATATTCACCACAGCCATTTCCATTACTTTTGCAAAATATATCAACATCTGTCCTTCCATGTTCCTGTCCTTAACACCATATTTGCCCATCATCTCTCCTCATCTCTGTTCCTCTCACCAACTGAGGTCTGCTCCAACCACCAACCTCATATCCCTGGGAAAACTCTCCATCACTTCATCCAACTCTCTCTCCAGAAACTCTCTTTCTCTTCCATCTCAAAACCATCTTGTGGGGCATAAGCACTTATAACGTTCATCATCAGACCTACAATTTCTATCTTCATACACAACAATCTGACACTCTCTTCACTTCCAAAACATATTCCTTCACAATCACCCTACCGCATTTGTCCTCCCATCTACATCACAATCAAACAACTCATACCGTCCTACCATTTAGCCTTGGAGGACTACGCCTACACTCGCAAATGGCAGTGGCCTTTTTTCAGGAGTATTATGCACTGCAGAAATGCTTCAAGAATTGCTAGAGGTACACACAGAGAACTTGAAATTGAGAAGAAATTTACCTCGTCTAAATCCAATCAAGCTATGCAAGCAAAGGACCAGTTGCTAACGACTAAGTGCCAGATACCTAGTTACACCTTAAGAAGCCTTATGAAAACCTTGCCTTAACGAGGCAGAGACACATTGGTTGCAAAAGTGGGACCTAGACAATATACATCAGGTGGTTATAATCATACGGCTAATCGGCATTGAGAGAAAGTCAAATATTAACATATCCGTATTCTACCGCCAAGCCGTGGTGGAGTGACTTGCAAAATTCAAAAACTCCAATTAAATTACATTACAATTAAATCAGACGTTTCTTTGATTAGTTCACTTTAGATATATTTCATTGACGGTAATCCCATCAGGTTGAGCCAAACGTCCCAGACTTATTCCATCAACCTCTCCACCTCTCATTCAACCAACTCACGACCCTCATTTCTCCTCCCGCTTCACCTGACTTCATCCTACACTCCATCTCCCGTTCTATAATTTAATTTCACCTTACAACCAGGTACCTGTGGGAAGGGAGACGTACACGCAGGCTTACATACCCAACATGTCTGCTCTACAAATCAACACAGTTACGCACACTCAGGCACACCCACACACACAGACACACACACACGTACCTTGATTAAACAGCAGTTCTCTGGCTCTCTCTTTTCCAGGTACACCTCGAAGATCAAGTCCCCAGCTGGAGAGAACTAGGAAGGGGAGAAAGAAAGGAAAAACACTGAGTAAGACCGAGAGATCAGTTGAAATACAAAAACAATGCAGCTGGATTAATTGGCTTTTTCCTCAAGTTTGTATTCCCGCCGTGTATGGCATCAATATTGAGAAAAGCGGGAGAAACTTTTAAAGGATTTCTGCAAAAGGGTTTTCTGAGAGGGAGGCATACTAAACCCTGGAAGTGTTTAAAGCTGGCTAAATAAAGAGTTCAGGGGGAGAAAGCGGGGAGCGTGGGGTGCATGTGTCACCTGAAAGTGAAAAAGCTCGACTCATGTGTTAACTTTAAGTGTGCCTTTAGTTTATAAATATTTTGAAACGAGATCGGTTCACTCCAGCTCTGTTTTTTTTTATTAAATTAAATACATATCATAGAGAAAAACACTGCATAGTCGTTTCTGAAAAAGTTAAAACTTTTGCAAACTGATACTTCTCTGTAAAGCAAATCTCAAATTTCTATAATATAGGGACTCAATGAAGTGTCTACATCAACTTATAAAAGCTGCATAAGCTACCAGAAGTTGAGGATGTTAAATATAGGATATTGTGAACAAAACTATGGTAACAGTGAACAAATTGCTGACAAAGAATGCAATTACACTGCCTCTGTATGTGTTGCTAAGCTTATTATGGCCACACAGTATAATATAATATTACTGTGAATATATTACTGATACATATGTAATACATATCAAGATATTGTTATTAAATATTAATGCAGGATACAACAAAAACCTCTCTACCCGTCTTCTATCCATTTCCAACATGGCAGCCTCCTCTTGTTACGGCTCAAGAGTAAATTGGTCAGTAAATTAGTAATACATGTGTAGAAACAATATCTTCATTTAAATTTGCCCAATGTCTAATTTTAAGATTGATCTTTTTTTGTTACGACTATGAAAAAAAGTCTGCAATTCTCATGCTCCGGTGTGATATCAAAGGAAGGGAAGGTTCCAGCCCCCCATGACCCTGTACAGGATGACCCGGTACGGATAATGAATGAATGTTGTTTATTAAACTTTCAATACACTGTTAGTATCTGAATTTTCTTAGCCTTCATTGTACCATCAACCATCAGATTAATTTGCTTTCTGTCTGTGATATATTGCACTCTTTTGTTTGTCTGTTAACTATGCAGCTAGAGCCGGGAGGCAATTAGCTTAGCCTTGTAAAAAATAAAGACCGTAAGCTAACCTCGCTCTCTCTGAAGAAAAAATAAACACCTACCAGCTCCTATAAAGAGTGCTAATCTACCATTTGTACGCACTTTCACCACTCTGTAACTGGAAACCTGTTTTCGCTTGCGGACACAGAACGAAACCCAGTCCATTAATTAGTAGATTTAAGCTTTGGAGATTTTACAGAAACCAAAACTTTAGAGTAGGGATATTTATTTAGCGTTATCTACTTAGAAAAGCAAAATAGCACATCAAACCTCCATTCACACAGATTCACAAACAAACAATCATTCAACGAAGTACAACAATAAGGGAATTAATAGTACAGATAATCATATTAATACAAGAACCAGACTCTTTCCTCCAAAAAGGAAAATAGAAGATATATAGAAGATATAGAATATATCAATTGGAAAAAATTGAACATACCTGTATCACTGAGTTTCTTTTGAAATACCGAGCCCTTGTAAGAGATCTTTAGCCTTCAATTCAATTTCTAATTCTAATTTTTCCTCAATTCATTTTTGCAATTCCACATCCAAAATAGTATCTTTGCATATTATATGTGACAACAGGGAAAAGCATCAACATCTTTCCAACTAGTTTAAAAGCGTCTGATAACAATATATTTAAAGATAAATACTCTTCATCAACACATTAAACAAATCCTCGAAGCTAATGGAATCATTCACTGTGTAGATAAGAGGATAAAAGATGAACGAGAAAATATTTACTTTGATTAAACATAGCTTAAGTTGTGAGGAAGACTAAAATGGCCTTTCTGTCCGACATTCAATGTAATTGCTGTTGTACCTTCCTCTCAATATCACAACAGCAATTTCCTGCTATATAAAATCTTTTTTGACGGAAAAAAAAAAAGTTACAAAAGAAAGTATAGCTCTTCTAAGAAAAAGGGTGATAAATGAATCAGCAAATCTAGATTTCTCCAGAAAAAAAACCAAAAGGAGCAAGGGAAGCTTTATTAAACTGAACTACCTGGAATTACGGCTTCTTTCCCCCTTCGCCTTGTCATTTTACTGTGCAGGTGAACCAAGGTTCATAACTTGCTTGAAGAGAACTATTGCAAGATAAGACACGGGAACACACTTCTCACTCCTGTGGCCTTAAAATGAAACAGAAATTACAGCCATTCCCAGCAGTGGAGTGAAAGCTGCAATTGTGAAAATGTGACAAAGAGACATGGGGCCATCTCAATTTGCTAAGTAGACTTTTCTTCTTTCTTCTTTATTCTTGTGAGGCAGGGCAAAACACCAAGAGCATTCAACGTAGATTGAAAAGGGAATATAGGCTGGAGAAGAGGCAAATGAGCTACAACAAAAAGTGATTTTACAGTTCACAGCTGACCAGACTTCTCAGCCAAATGCCCTCAAACCAATATGAAGGCATTTCTAATCTGTATCAAAGTTGCAGGCTCTCTGCGTCCGCCGTGGCTGTAAATGAAAGTATTGATTTTAAAGTGCCACTTCTAACTTACGAGGCGTGACATTGTCTTACACCTCATTATATCGTTGATTAACTTACTGCCTCGGTCTAGCTTGGCTGTCCACTGGCAAAGTGCAGGCCTCCTTGACATTCTCTGCCTTTAAATGGAAACAGATGAGGTCAGAACCTTCACCTGCGGGTCCCGAGCCCTTAGAGCGAAGCTTCCTGCAAATGTCAAAAGCGTGCCGTCTCTTGGTATTCAAGGGCTCAGCCAAGAGCTATTTGTTTGTCGACGTCATCTCCTTTTAATAACCTAGCCACACTTTACAGGGTTACAATAGCTCTTATTTTAGTTGCCAGGGCAAGCTTCCATATGAAAAACACAATTTTTTCACACATAACTTCATAACTGTTTGCTCAAATTAGGTGCACATGAGTTGACTGCGATGAGCTCTATCTTCTATATATCGTATTTTACTATAATAGTTTATGTTTAACTCAGTATATTTGAGGAGTTCTGTCGGTGGGTTTGATTGTACAATGCAGGGGATAGGTGGCTTTTTCAGGGATACACCCCTTGCTGTCAGCGACGACAGCGTAGGCCGAGCTTTAATTTGCGATTGAGTGCAGAAACACGAGGGAAGGTATTTTTTGTGAGGATTACTGAAAGCTTAAGTCACAGCTGTAACCTTGAAATGCTGAATTTAAGTTGCTCCTTTCTCTCTATTTGCTGCAAAAATCCATTCTGTTTGTGCGGGAAAGACCTGAATCTTAGATCTCAGGGCCTTTCAGTGACAAAATTCCAAGTTTGTGAAGATATTTAAGAGATTTAAAAGACTGAACTCTTGTCCGACTGTGTCAACAGAAAAACACTCTGGTTATTGCACAATTTAATGTGCAGACACACTTACGTAATGGAGGGAAACACTTCAGTTAACAAGCTGCACAATTCAGCATCTGACCTTTAGAGGGTCGTAAGAGAATATCATGGATACAGTGCCTGGTAAATCACTGATTTTAAAAGATATCTTGTATACTTATCAACCTCTGATACTTCAGTTTGCCGCAATAAAACATGTAAGTAATTCCTCAAAATATATTTGGTACCACCTTGGATTAAGACTATACTTACTAATGGTGTATGGCAAAAGCTCAAATAGATGATACTTTCAGAAGCCAAATGTTAAATTTGGTGCATAAAAATGATTTTACTGAAAAAAAGCTTCCTTGTAAGGTACATGTACCTGATGTATTGGTTAACCTTCAAATTTTCATTCATAACCAAGATATTGCACCATTCTTCACCTCAGGTGGTTGTAATAGTCCCGGCTTTCCATCCAGTAACAATCCGGCCCCACTGCGGCATCATGTTCTGAAAGCCGGTGTACAGGGTGGACGTCGGAGAATAGGGGGCTCGGGCAACTTATTTCAGACCGCAACAACAGCAGCAGCATCTGATTTAATATTTTCCCTTGTTATATGAATCAAATGTTTTTCTTGTCCGAGGCATCCAGGCATAAAGTACCTTCCATAAAGGTTAACAGGAACAGAGTCCCTTTTTTTTTCTCCCCGCTGTTTACTCCACCTTCCTTCACCTTCCCCCCCGCCTCTCCAATCCCCTTAATTCTTGCCAGAAAAACAGGAAACTTCTTCAAATGAATGTCTGATATCGAGAGGCCCCCGACACATGCAGGCAAATCAATACACACACAAACAAACAGAGCACCCGTCTGAGATTTCCATTTGGGTTCTGTGCGTCGGCTTACTGTGGTGTCCTTCTTGTCGTTCCAGCGTGTGATGAAACTATTTTCTCTCTCCATCTGCTGCACCCGCTCTTCATTGACCTGTAGGAAACATCGCAGACACACAAACAAACACACACAAACACACAAATTCCAACTCAGCAAAGAGAAACTTTCTGATCACGTTAGCCGTACTTGAGAAACATTAAATTTCCAAATAGAATCATGAAACAATTTTCAAAGGTGATATTAACTTCAGCCCTCAAATGAAATACATGGAAAACTGGATTAAACCACAAAAATTGGTATCCTCTGCAAACTGTAGGGTCAGGTCATTAAGTGAACACTTGTAAAAATCATTCTGAAGAGAGAAGTTGGCTGTGTTTGACAATGCTCAGCTCCATGTGGGAAATCATATTTTCATTCCAACTTTGTTTTATACAGCATCATCATTTTCAGAGAACTATTTGCTTTGTTGGACTAAAATGAATGGCAGAGACGATTGGTGGAGGAAAGACTAACAAACTCACGGCGTGTGTGTTCAGCCCTGATAATGGGCTCTGTCAACGACGTTTTGCTTTAATGAGTGGGATGTCTAACTTTTCTTTCCCCCATAACAGCATGTATTTACTGCTACAGGACTCATGATTTGTTGAGCATAATGGCTGATTGTCATGCCAATGATGGTGTCCCAAACTAATTTGGAGCAAAAGCTTCTCTTTCAACGTCAGATGAAGAGCGATCCAGTCGTTCTGCTGGAGAATCAGTCTATGTGTGCTACGTATGTCATAAGCCAGGCGACTCTCCAGCGATCCAACACCAGCACCTAATGCACATCAGCAGAGTCAACCTGTAGACTTGGCAACAACAGCTGTCTTCCACGGATCGGAAGTAAAAGCACTTTTAATAAAACCATGCTTGCGCTTGCTTACTTTAGATATGATAGATATTGTAATATTTTATGAAATATTTTTTCATTTATACTCATTAGAAGGTCTTTGTACATGTAGCCAATTATTGAAGATATGTAGGCGGTTAAAACCAACCAATTCTTAAATTTTTCCAAAAACAAACTTGAAATTTTATGTCCAAAGACACAATGCTCATGGAAAAACTTTGTATGCTTAGAAGGATAGAGTCTAATATATTTATACAATATTTTAAAAGTGTAAATTTAAGGATTTTACAAATGTATTATTAGATGCACACCTTTAGGATCCTTACAATGAATTAGTGAAATATCACTGTATTATGGACCCTGTTATCTACTTTCATTCAGAGCACCTTTGGTGAACTCATCAAGTATTTTTTGTTCTATGTTGTATTTTTCAATATCATTCGTGTTTTCAAGGATGATACACATTGGTAGATAATAAACGCTGGAGACCAGGAACCCCAAGAAGAACTCAAGAAAGTTCAGTCGCTGCCTAATATGTCTCATCCACTGCCAGGTGCCATTGTAATAAATGAAATAATTTACGATATTCTGACTTCACCTGTCAGTGGTCTGTGTATAGGTGTATATAATGTAATTATAACTGCTGAAAAGAGTGACACAGCAACTGATACATTATAACTAGTAATTTCGTAATATATTTAGTATTTAGGTGCACTCTTGTTTATAATATAATTTATGCTAATTATGCAACGGCTGTTTATGGAAACAGTAGACATTATTTAATTTAGAGGTGAAAAAACAAAACATGTAGTTCAGGCATCAGTCACATGCTAAAATCTGTAATATTTGTCCCCATGGACCGGGATGCCACCACTACTGTGAAAACACAATCTGTGCTGATGTTGATGGGCCGTCTATCACAGCAGAATAATAGCAGAGTAACAAGACAAGTTCAAATGTGCTTACAATTTAAAAGTAAGCAGATTGAAGAATCCAATTATGAGATACACACCTTTCGGGCCCCTACAAATCAGGTGTGAAATTTCATGGAGTTCTGTTCCTCATGAGGAGCTGTGGATAGACCGTACCCCCTATAAAACCTGTTCCCAAAGGACGGGCTGACATGGGCAACCCTTTATGCTGCTTTTGGTGGGGGCATAAAATACATAAGACATATCTGACTCACATTGAAGAGAGTAATGTAGTTGCTGATGAGGTCACGGACGACGCTTGCTTCCAGTGGTGTTTGTCCCCGAGTCTGGAACAAGCAGGAGGAGAAGACAGAGGCCAGTATTTCGCTGGGCATGTGGTTGAGGTGGGAACACTGGTGAATCCTGAATCACAGGAAGAATTGAGGTTATAATAAATTCACAGCTCTAAACAAACTGTTTACTACATCCTCCAGAGAACCAGTGAATGAGACAACATGGTGACAAGAAGTGGAAGTACAAACAGGTTTTCGACTGATGCCAGCGTTGGTAGACAGTGTGTGTACAAGTCAAACACAGTATCATTGTTTCATAACACACTCACTGACTCCCAAAAGATTCACTACCTTAACACGGTGGAGGGAATTATGTTCTGTCATCTAGAGAGCTGTGTCGTCGGGGCATTAGTATTTACTCAGGGGATGAGTCAAACTAAGAGTGATCTGATGACACCAGGTAATAGCAAAAAAGGACGTTTGGGACGCGTCGCCGGGAGTAGGGAGACTGGGGCACGCTTCTGAAGCGGGCACCTGGCAGGTAAGCTCGTTGGCGGGCTTCAGAGGGGGACCTGAGCATGTCGCCGACTACATCTGAGCACGAGCACCCAATGAGAGGGTTCAATATTTAACTTGTGTCTTTTAAGTGATTACTGGAATATCCACAGTATCCATCTATTTCATCCCCAAAAGCCACAAATACCGTCGGTTGAACTCCAACTGTTGAGTTACTCAATTTGTTTTTACTTGAAAAATGGTACCAATAATATAGGATTGGTTCATTGTCAACCTGAGCTTCATGAGAAAAAGTTTGTGAGTTGCTTTTTTTTACACAGCACAGCATCTCTGACTCAAAGGTACTTGATTGGTCAGTGGAAGAAAATAAATCATGCACAGAACAAAGGTCAGAGTCAGTCATTAGCGGAGCAGAGAAGCCAACAGGCTAATCAGCTGGTGACAAAGAGTAACCTTAAGGCGTCTCAGGGTGCAGACCTTTGAGTCTTTGCTCTTGCTACGTCTGTGATGCGGCGTTGCATCCGTGGAGCAACACCCGTCCAATCAAAAACATGATGAAGATCAGACCCTGCTTAACTATGAGTGTATGTGATTGAAGGTTTTTGCTTCATCTCAATGTCCTGTTCATAATGATTGGCTGCACTTATCTCTGTCTGCTCTTTACGTCTTGTCTAGAAAAAAAAGGTGGAAGGATGATAATGGATGGATGTTTTACTGAATGAATTGATGGCAAGAACCTTTAAATCTAGTAGTACATTAGACACAGGCATGTGCATTTTTGACCTTTTCTCAGGACATATCTGCCTTATTTTCCCGCAAACTGTTTTTTAAATGACAATAATGAATGTGTCTTAGTAATGCTTATCATTAGTGAAGATGTAAAACTAGACAAGGCGCTCTGACTGAACGATTTTATATAAACGGCCAAGGAGAAAAACTGTTATATTTATTTTAATTTTGAATAGTGGGCTGTATTTTATATAAAGGTCAATTGTATATATACAGGGTAGGTCATTGTATGCTTTATATAACATAAAAAGCTACATAATTAGTAACTGTTTACTGAAAAGTAAACAGTTACTAAGACACATCTGCAATTTGAAACGTGTGTGAGAGAGAAGAGAGAGCGAGAAAGAGAGCGAGAGAGAGACAGGGAAAGGGAGAGATTTTTTACCTGTAGAGATGTTGGAGCAACGCATCAAGAGTAGTCCTGTTAACTTTCGGCAAACTCTCTATGAAAGTTGAGTATTTCTTTACTCTCTGCCTCTCGTCCCTCTCATCTAGAGAGACCACACAGATGAAAGATGCTATGAAAAAAGCCACGTAACGGACAATGAACTGAGACTAAAGATAGATTTGTAAGGGAAGGGTAATATTTATTTTCATTTCTGCATCAGTAAAAAGAGAAATCCTCTGTTTCTTAGAAGATCTTAGATATTTCTATATTACAAAGAGTGCCAATATGTATTATGTCTGTCGACATTATCTTTATACATTGCTTTATTTTAGCTTAATACTCCAACACCTCACATACCCAGAGCTGAGACCCAGTAGGGGTATAACTCTTTGGTGAGCAGGGCATCTTCTGCCTGGGATAAGAAACTCTTCAGTGTGTCCGTGACATCCTCCAGTTTGTGCTCCTTCTTCCTCAGCTTTACGTTACGGGCATCCCGGGTAAACTCATCAAGGAGTAGCGCCACGCGACCAGGGTCCCCCGGTTTCTGATAGACCCCTTCCTGACATAAACCTTGTGAAACGGATTAATGGTTAATTAAATAAATTGACCCAAGGCCGATTAAGCTCATTACTTTATGACTCGTGACTTTGACTGCACATTTCATTTTGACATCGACACTGTTGGATGATATAAAAACCATCTGACAAGAGGTGAATTACAGTGTATAGATTTATATACAGTTGAATACAATAATAGGCCCATATCCAAACTAATGGATTGTAAGATGTGGGATTTAACAACGTTACATAATCTCATTTGAATTTAAATTGGAGGTAGAACAAAAATGATCACAGCAAAGTTAATTAACCTCTTGTACCCATTCAGAGTTTCAGTCAGAGTTAACTTTCTGCCAGTCACTCATCACAGTGCATGGCACTGATAATGGTTCCGTAAGACCCCCTTTTGAAATGATCTTGAATCGGTAAAGCGGAAAGGGCTATGCAATATAGATTTGTGTTTTTTTATATGGCAAATACTTGGCAAAATTTTTGGAAATTTGTAAAAATACAGGTTTGTTTAACGCCGCAGTTATGTACAGGAGAAGTTTGGAAGGCATGAACTTCTCATCACAATGTAAGGGGAAAACATTACTCAAACTTTATATCCTTGTGAATGTCATGTCACTCACCATACTGAGTGACAAATGCGATGCAACTCTCTATTATCATGGGAACACAATTTTTCGTCAGCTGTTGGTCACTGAGTGCATTGCCATCCGTGCCGGCCGCCAGCGTGATAGCAGATCGCCACAGTGCAAAGTCCACCTTGTTGAAGCCGTGGATGTAAACTGTTCTATTAATGACAGAGAATGAAAAAGTGGGGATGCTTTATTTTCCATTCACAATAGGCAGTTCCACATTTAAAGCGCTAAAGTTGTCTTTGTATTTGGAAAAAAAAAAGCACTGCTAAGTCATTAAATTAACAACCAAAAAGATGAAGGAACCCAAACGCCCTTCCAAAGAACAAACATCTATAAACAACCACCGGTTTCCCGTGAGGCTTGATCAAAAACACACAAACGAAGAGCAATTAACGGTGTAAACACAAAGTCTCTTGCATTTGGAGCCAAAACTCTTGGCTTGTGCTACATGCCTTCTCACCTCGTCTGTTACTGACACCAGCAGTCTAGTGAGGCTTTAATTACCTCGGATGGTTACAGTAGGGAAAGTGCATTCTGACTAACAAGACAAATGCTAAATCAAAGCTGGCACCGCTGCATAATGCATGGTGTTGTATTACGGACGCATTGCCAATTAGCACACCTTTTTTCAGAGAAAGAGACATACCTTCCGCCCTCCACCATAAGCAGAACTTGGATCTTGTTTTCCCCCTCCGTATGTGTGGAGACAGCTGGGGGGAGGAAAGGGCAACAAGTTATAGGAAAATGCAGGCTCTAAATGTGCGTGAATTCCAAGTAACACTTTCAGCGCTAATGCAACACTATGGTCTTGACATTTGATGATGTTCAATCTGGGTTAAAAAAAAGAAAAGAAAAGCACTTAGAATACTTTGCCATGAGACTTCAAAGTCAATCCACTTATTACTTGTCACTGAAAGGTTTCCATTTCTTAAGTAATCATCTGCTTTTAAAGTCAATCATGGCAAATAATACACCTTACAATATGTCTAGACATACCTTATTCATCTTTTTAAAGGTGTAGAGAAAGGAAAGGAGAATGAGCAGTACAGTGGCAGAAAAATGCCAGATTGAGCTCTTTGGAGTTAATAGCATTTCCTTGTTGCAGTGGGGGAACATGCAAGTAAGCATTCGTGTCACAGTAACACTGGAGGTGTTTAAAACAAGGGACACAACACCAGCCAATGGTCATCAGGCCTTACATGAGGTTGGTTGAAATCACAACCAAAAAATACTACACTGAGGGTAGCACTTAAAATGGAAAAATAAGAGTGTAAACGTAAAACCAAAGTAGGCAGAGGGACTCAAAAAGCTCCTCCATAGTCTCTTCTGTGTTCAAACAGCTATTTGGATCAAGACAACAGTGCAGAAAACGAGACACAACAGAGGAGGTGATATATGTGGCACTGAAGCTGATTTGCAAAAAATCCAGCAAACACTTTCATCATACTAAGTTCCCACTGGCGGTGTTCAAATAGTGGATACAATAGAGACATACTAGCAAACTGAGAAGAAGCTGGA
The DNA here is from genome assembly GCA_009660295.1 of Lophius piscatorius. Lineage (NCBI taxonomy): Eukaryota > Metazoa > Chordata > Actinopteri > Lophiiformes > Lophiidae > Lophius > Lophius piscatorius. The sequence goes on from VRLP01000234.1 coordinate 256,347, forward strand.
CTTTATCAAATAAAATATGGACTTTTGGAGATAAATAGCTCCCTGTCTAGCCACTATTACGAGCTATTAGAGAGTGATTACTAAATGATAAATTGTATTTTCCAGAGTAAAGACATCTCAATATCTCTTGGTTAACTTATTAAGGACTTATAAGATTTACAGGTTGACCAGAGTCAGAAGAGAAAAAAAAAATTAAGCCCTATATGTTTGTATGATGTATGCTATCACCAATAGCCAGTGAGGTTATTTTATTTATTTATTTTTTTTACAGATTAACCAAAGTGCTTATAAGCAAGAAATAGATGTAGATAGCTCCCTATGAATTTGGAAGTAAAGAACTTTGTCAAGCTTAGAGCGTCTGGTGTCGGTTTTCATTCAAAGGTGCTAACTTTATGCTAGCTTCGCTGACCTCGGCAAATGCTAAATTTGGGTGGTGGTCTGTGAGATTAACCGTCATGTTTGCTGTGTTTTGGTTTGATAGAACACTCCTCCCGTGTGCCATATCCATCTTGTTCATCCCTTGTTTGTTCTTCGCTCTATCTGTGCTATGTTGGCGATACAGCCCTGTTTCAAACGTTTGTGCTAAGCTAAGCTAACCTGTGGCTAGCTATCATGAATTATATTTGTCAGATTCAGGCAAAATCATTTCCAAAGAGTGAAAATGATTTACATATATTCATTGAATCTTATTGAGAGGTTTCAATTGTGATATATATATATTATATATATATATATATATAATATATATATGCCTGACATAACCGAGCCATGAAGGGTTCAGAAATCAGTAACCTTCTAGTTGAGTGTTCGGAAATCAGTGAACTTCTAGCTGCATCAGGAAGGATACTCGCATAAAACCTAAGCCAAATCAATATACAATGGTTAATTAATATTGTCACTGGTTCTGTTAGCCAGAAGGGTACCGTCGTCTATTATGGATGGAAAGTGCTGCGTGATGGGCCTAAATGATATAGCTTCTAATTTTAAATTTCCATTGTAGCTTGATATCAGTATTTTATCAAGTAAATAAAAACTAATTCCACAAGATTAATGGAACCTGTTGGGATAGGTTAATAAGGGTGATAATTGGATTATAGTTTACTTTACCTCATTGGCATTTAAAAAAAAACACTATACAGAGTATTTCTGATATAAATATAGAATCAGCTTGAGAAAGGTGGTGATTGTCCTACTGAGGGCAGCCCTGCATTTTTTATATTAAAAATCATCCTCAGCCTTTATTGTGAAGATATTTTCAAATTTAGAGCATTCAGCCGCAATTCCTTTTCCTTCTTCCTCGGCTTTTAATGTTATCTGTACGTATGCTTTACCTTTTCACATTGTCTTATTTCCTTACTTCTGCGATGAATTTATTTATACTCAACATTTTGTTGATGTGCACCAATGATGGATAGTAATTAAGTACATTTATGCAAAAACTGTAACATGTACAAAGTATTTCCATTATGTACCTGTTTGTACAGGTCTCAGAAAGAAATATTGCGACAGCTGCAGCTCCTACATACATTTCAGATAACATTTTTTTCATGCTCTTCACATCTCTCAAATTGTATTCAAATGAAATATGTGTTAGATACTGTATGAGTTGAAGAAATACTCCTGCTTCCTTAGATAAACTAGGATAAGATATACAGTGTTTGCCGTTTCAAAGTTCCCCCTAGTAACATAAAGTGTATGTATATAGTATGAATTATCAGAGTAAAAATATAAAACATAGATCTCCTTGAGTTCATTCACCTGCACCAAATTTGGACTAAATCTGACCGCTCGGAAGTAATGTCTGAAAAATAGTATCTTACATACAAGAATTGTCCCCTTTTGAGTAAAACAGGGACTGATAGAGGGAAAAAAAAATCAACAATTCCAAAGGACAGTAAGTATGTAGTGCTGTGTTGTTTTTTTTGGACTCATATCATTCAGATTCCTAAACGTCACTGGACTGACATCACTAGGCCGCCGGTAAATTTTAACAGTGCTCTCGATAGCACCGGACAAATTGATCACTGATATAGTACGTTATCAAGACCACCAAGAACGTAACTTTTACCCATCTACCGAGCATCAGTTGTACAGATGAAGTGACTCTGCATAGCCAAAAACAATATTCTCCAAACTCAACTTGTTTCCTGGCTGCAGCAGTCCACCAAGAGACACTAAAGTTCCCCCTGCTACATCACCTGACCATCAAACAGCTTCTTCCTTAAAGCTGCGGGACCCTCTGCCCCCAACCTGATATAGATATTTATTTCTTTATTTATTCATATGGTGATAATGAATACAAAATAATTTGGTATTTAAAAAAACAAAAACAATTTTTTTTCACACAAACACACACACACACACACACTCACACACACACACACACACACGCACATGCATGCACTTCTCTTGTAAACATTGATTATCTGCAGGAACAGGAAATTAGATTTAGTTGTTGGCACAACAGAAAGAAGTTTAAAAAAATAATTGTATCCTTGTATCCTGAGCTAAAAAGCAAAAACAATTAATAACTAAAAGCCTATCTTAAAAAAAAAAAAATCTTTTCTTTTTATTGTCTTTGGCAGATTTTCAAAGGCGAGGTATTTAATTTGGATCCAAGCAACAAGACAAGAGAGGAGAGAACCACAGAGATTGACATTGACTTGAGGGGTTTATTAACAACGCCATCAGGTAAATGCAAAACACTTGTCATTGTTTATTGAGCAATCACACCAGTCATCTTTCATCCATCTCACAGCTCAGTGGGAAACTTTTTATATCTTAACATGTTTATCTCATTAAGAAGTAAATCTGGAGCTTTGTTCTTCCACTCTTTTATTTTGGGTGTCATATAAAAGGTTCCCATAATGTTTTGTCACAGTAAAAAACAGAATGCTTCGCCGTGCTGGAGCACAATTCCAGTTACGGGTTTGCACTTTATTTTAGTTTTGTTTATTGTGACAGGTATTATACAATATTATAAAAGCCTTGTTGGCTTGTGATATTTTAGCAGATTTGAATTTTAGCAATAGTTCCTTTAGACTGAAGTCCTGAACAATTACTGAGGGCTAGGTGGCCCCTCTGGAGGGGTTTCTCCCCCTATGCTCTTCTCACCCTCCATCTTCCCCTTTAGCCTGGTGGGCCTTTGGTTCTGACTGCTGGTCTTCCCCACACTTGTCTTCGTATTTAAACTCTGGTAACTACCTCCACTACTCGCCATATTGTCCATCATCCTTCGTGGTCGATCTTCAGTTGGCTCCCTATCTTGAGTATTTCTAATGATGAGTCACATCTGTAACAATCAGTTAATTTCTCCTCCTATATCCTCTTAGACCCGATGTTCTGACCTCCCTGCCATCCCGTCTAGCCTTAGGGTCGAGTCAATTGTGTAAAAAACCCTAAACATGACCATGTTTTATTATGATCATCATGACCATGAGGAAGTTGAGGGATCCAATAGTTTTGCAGCACTAACAAAACCAACCAGCAAAACCAACCATCTATCTGCCACAAGCTAACAGTGACTGTTTGCTTTACTCAAATAGGGACATACTATAAACACTTTACCACCTTCGCCTGGAGAGCCTTCTCAACCAAGATGCTGTATTTTCATCAGAGGTTTCATCAAAAAAATATTCTGATGTTGCTGATACAAAAATGTAATGTATCCAAAAAGATCAATATGAAAAATAAAATGCCGATGACCCACCTTATAGTTCAAACTATCCCATGATACATCAGTATATAACTAGTCAGCTTGGGATGTATTTCAAAAATGTTGCGTGAGGCACACACAGTCGCACGCAACAGTTTTTGGAAACAAAGGCTACAGAATCAGATCAGACTCTAAATCTGAACCATCAACTTCATCATTCCGTGGTAGCTTGGCAGCCGCAGAATCAGTGCAGCAGCGAGATACCAAGAAAAGACATGATGACAGCGACTGGTTGTAAGACTTGAATTTTACCAGGGATCAATCATGTGCCTGGTATGTGATATGAATTCATTAATCCAAGCTATAGTTCTGCTGTCCTTATATTCACGATCACTGGCTGCAGGAGAACATCCCGGACGCAGCCATTCAGCTACTGGGGCTAACGCTATTCCGGGCTAAGGGAAACAGCAAACTCTGGTGAGTCCCTTGGGGGTCGGCCTTTGTGTCTATATAAATAAGAACTTCACAGGAGTAGCCACATATTGTTCACTGTTCTCGGCAGCTAGGGTACCTGGTAGGGAAGTATCGTCTGTATTATTTAAAGAGGGTATTCCCTGCCATTATGGTGGTCACTATTTATCTCCTCCCCAGTGCTAATGTTGGTTAAAGTCTCTGGAGACAACAATCGACATTGTATCTGCATACTGTCATATCCTGTCTGCCTCAGACATACATTGCAATACTGTCATCAAGTCTTAGATACCCACGTCTAGTTTTATGTTTTCTATTGCTGAACTGTTTGACAGTCCGCAAAGAACTTCATTTTATTCATTTTGATTTTGGTTGAGTTAAATGGATCAATGTTAATTATTTCAAAAACCATGTACAATTTTAGCTACACATGTTTGGTTTGATTACCTTTGACATGCAACTGCGAGCTCTAACAACACTTGGTAATCTGATCAGAGATGAGTATTTGGCATTCAAAGTAATTATCAAGAGTTCTTGCTCTTTCTAACTACATCAACAGTGGAAGCTATAGATAAATAGTCTTTTGAGCAACATTCTGAAATCTAATTATTAAACAAGTTGATATAAAGTCTTGTGCTGATGTCTATTGTAAGTTTTAAATGTGCAGAGGCAGTGGTTGTTTTTTTGTAAATTTTTTATTAAGTCACAGTCAAGAGAAATCCACTGAGAAAATGAAATTGAAAATGAATTTCAAAGTTAATGTGTTTTTCTTTTTTGAAAACCCTTAATTTCAGAATGTTCTAGACGGAAAGGTTGACTTGTTCCAAGTGACAGGTTAATGATAATCCAGCTGTGTCGGTCTTTTTCCTCTCGTTTTCCTTTAGTTTAAGATATTTGTGTGGGAAGCATCTTCACAGAAGACATCACAAGGATCCATCCGCTGTATACTACAGAACAAATCTAACAGGAAGCCACTTTGAAACTTTGCTTGGTTTGGTCTGAACAGCCAGTATTATTTTATTGAAAAGGGATAAATACAATTATTTAAACAATTAACTAAGTTAGTAAAAAAAACTGTGATTTTAGGCATAGAATAAACAAAAAGGGCAATAAAGGATAAACAGAAATCAACTCGTTAATAAGCTTTAAGAAAAAAAAACAGAAAATAATTCTAATTCATTCATTTCTGCCAGTCTGACTTCAGACTGGCAGAAATGAAATGAAAAGGCTGCATCATGTTCATATATAACCCCTGATGCGGTTTGAAGTACCGCATGTTGTGATTTTGATTCAAAGTATACCTAATAAATACCTTTGCTGCTACACAGGCGCACTTTTCATGTGACAGTGTCACTGCAGAGAAAAACAAGTTAATCCCATGTCACAGATTGTGATTCGTAAAGGGATGCTTTCAGTGCCCCAAACCTACCATCCCCTGACAGAACACAGTCCCTATAGGCGCTTGCTGCTCCCTGGCTGTGACAAATATGGTTTGTGAAAACTAGGAATAAAAATGAGCACTACTGCAGTTCTTTACCCTGCCCAAGGTGAGAAAATGGGGCAGCACGCGATTTGATACATGTCGAGGTCCAATTATTAAAAAGATCCTCTCAATCGCCCCCCTCTTTATGGTCACACATCTGTCTAGCGCAATCAATCAATCTCCACAAGTACGTGTGAACTTCCAGTGTGAGTGGCAGCCTCTCCACACTGACTCTCCTTAAATGACTGGTTTTTGCCCCTAAAGAGAAATAGATCACATCTGCTAACAGTTGGCAAAAACTCTTATCAGGCCAATGAAAAGGCTACTTAAATTAGATAATATTGACAAATTTACACTGATCAGTCATAACATTAGAATCATTGACAGGGGAGTAGATTACATTGATTATCTTGTAACAATGGCACCTGCCAGTGGGTTAATATATGATATATATACTGAAGAGAGGTGCAGGCACCGGAAGGCCTGGTCTGATGAAATTGTCAATCGGCCGAGTAACCTCTCTTGAGGTCGATTGGGTGATGGTGACACGCATGTTGGAATACTCGCAAGTCCCCGTCTGAGTGGCTATGTGTTGGAGTTTTCCGCATGCTTTGGCAGCAGCGGAAGCAAAAACCGGGGTGTGTAACGGAGCAACGGAGAATGACTTTCAATTGGAAGGGGAAGCAGGGCATGGCTCAGACTGTGTAGCCGGACAGGAGAACTGTTAACCCTTACTAAGGATATTGTTGGACAATCGAATAAACACTTTGAGGAACTTCTGAACCTGGAAACCACACCCTCTATAGGGGAGGCAGAGTTAAAGGACGCAGGGAAGGCCCAAACATTTCCCTGAAAGAGATCACTGAGGTAGTTAAGAGCCTGCCCAATGGAAAGGCGCCAGGGCTGGATGAGATTCAGCCCTGAGAAGGCTTTGGACATTGTTGGGTTGTAATAGTTGATATGCCTGTCAATGCCTAGGACAGTGTCTGTGGAGTGGCAGAATGGGGTGGTGGCCCCATTTTTTATAAAAGGGGGACTGGAGGGTGTGCTCCAATTATAGAGGGATCACAATTCTAAAAATTCCAACTGGATTGATATGCATATATTAAAACCAAAATAAAATGTTTCCTGTGTGCATAAACTAATCCAAGAGGTTAGGCCTGCTCAGGTCATTGTAAATCATTTGGTTTACAACCCTGATTTCAAACAGTCTGTATCCTCTGTAAAAGAAAATAAATAAATAAATAAATATATACATTTATATTAGGGAAAAAGGAAATGTGGTTACTGACTAATCCTTTCTGACATTCAGTTCAACGAAAACAGTACAAAGAAAATATATCTTTAGTTGTACTGTAGCGACTTCATCGATTTTTTTAAACATATGCTTAATGTGAATTTTATGCTGGCACCACATCCCAAAGTGGTTGGCACAGGGGCGAAGCCTAGGAAAGTTATGGAATGCTTGAAAACATTTGATAGGACAAATTTCTACAAGTACAGATGTTCTTTGGTAACAGTTGATGGAACCATGACTGAGTACGAAAGAAGTTCACCTCTTTGTGAAAATATGAGTGGGGAAATTTGAGGATTTCTCCAGCCACTCTCCATAATATCATCAAAGACTGAAGGAATCTGTAGGAATCCTTCTTCAATGAATGGGACCTTTGATCCTTCAGGTATAAAAAACCAACGTGATTCTAAGGGCATTTGGGTCTGACATCATACTAACTGTATAACAGTAGAATGTGGTGTTCTGAGTTATTTGCTGTCAAGACTCATCGACCATTGCTGTCTCTCCTCATCCATCGTTGTGTTTATGTGAGCATGGCAGCAAACACCTGGCTTCGTTCTATACATATTCCCCATCCTCACATAAACCCTCAGCAGAAGAGCACCGGCTCTCTTCCGATTCTTCACCAGATTATTCCTGTTCACTTGGGATAGAAATATCGGCCTCTCTGTATCTCCTGGTGATGCAATTTTGCAGGGCTCCCTGTTTTTTTTCCATTCTCTGCCTTTGAATAAATATTTATCACGTTGTGCCTAGGATGTTGTCAAGAAACAAGCAAGGGCTCCTGTCGTCGTCTTCCTGGATCATTCAACCACGCATCAACAGCCCAAACCACTGCCAGTTACCATCAACTCCCCTCACAAACATTTCCTTCTAGAAACTTCTAAAACTATACCCTGTGTCCGAGTCTGCCTTTGGCTCCAGAATGAAAACTCCATGGCATTTGTAGTCTTAATGTTGGGGGGCTTGTAGGTTTCATATTGATATGTTACAGTTTGCGTTGATAAGCAAATACCCACCACTAACCCTTTGTGATCTACAGGGCTGACCTTGAGGAATAATTCTTCACGATATAAACTGTGTCACACCAGTCAATTTTACAAGGATTGTAACTGTAGGTAGATTCTACCAGGACTAAAATAAATGCAAATATTCTTACTGAGCTCATGCAGCTGTTTGAGCTGAAGGACTTCCGCCCCTTCTCCCTCCTCATCTCCCGGGCTGAAATGCAGGGCAGAGGCTTCCAGCATGAACCAGCCCAGCCTCCAGTGGTAGAGGTCATGGCCTTCTTTGTAGTACAGTCTGCCAATCAGCTCGCTGTACCTCTGCACCAGTTCCTCGACTTTTGCGGGTACGAAGCACTGCGAGTCACATGGAACAGAGAGACAGAGAGGTAGAGAGAATGAAATTGAGAATCAAGAATTCAAATTAAATCTCGCTGCTGAGCTGGAATCACCTCAAAACAAAGAATGGCACAAACAAACAGGCGCAGTACTCTTCTTGTAGGGATCAACCTTTATTCACTTGCTGCTCCTCTTTCTATAATGATTACTGAAGTATATATATCTCTCACTTGCCTGACTGTGTCTGGCTATTGTTCTGTAATTCAAACTGAAATACGGATGTGTGAGGGGCCTATAGAGCAGATGGAGAGACATATGGACAGACGCAGCTATACCTCCTACTATCTATGACTGCCTTGCCTCGGATTAGAGAGATAAAAAGGAAATACGGAACATATTTATGTAGGATTTTATTACAAGATCCTGTCAGCGTATGGGGAAGAGATAGTGAGACCACTCGTCTTGCACAGGCAACAAGGGGCCCACGGAAGACAATATGCGCAACTGTTTTTTTTACAAAGAGAATTGAAAAAAAAAAACGGATTGATGCTCTACTTCTGCCCCTTTCTGTAAGCTGATGTGCAAAACAAACTTATGAAGCATGTTTGTGTTGGTGAATGTGTGTGTGTGTGAGAATATTTCTGCACTATATGTAAGTGTGTCACCTTTGTTAGTGCTTGGATCCAGTCATGCTGCGTTTCCTGTGTTTCAGCTCCAACAATCAGGACTCGTTCTGTCTGCATGTACAGATCCACCGTAAACACAGGCCTGCCAGAGACATACCGTTCACTATTAGATTTCACACACATATGTCTGCATGGAACAGGAAAAAAAAAAATCAAGTGTAATTCTCCTACTTCATCACTGTACTTAAGTATAGTCTTTCGTTATTTTTCTTATAACTTCTTATCTTGCCAACCTCCTCCGGTTGAAACCAGAGGGGTCCTCCGGTTGAAACCAGCTTCCTCCCACAGTTCAAAAAACATTAATATAGGTAAAAATTGGTGACTTTACATTGGTGGAGTGTGAGTGAGTTTTTTTTATTTTATGTATTACGTCTGGGTAGGATTGGTGGCATAGTGTTCAGCATAGTTGCTATACAGCAAGAAAGTTCCAGGTTCAAATCCACCTCTCTCTGCATTTACTCTGGCTTCCTATCACAGTCCCAAAACACGCAACATAGTTGAATTGGCGACTCTAAATTGCCTGTTAGTGTGAATGGTTGTTGATCTCTGTGATGAATTGATGCTTTTCCAGAGTGTAACCTGCCTCTCCACCAATGCCTGCTGGGATAGTCTACAGCAACCATGAGCAGGATAAGTGGTTACAGATAAAAACTGGATGGATGAATTGACCCTATAATGGGAAAAAAAAGTATGGAAACTCATTCTAGGGACTTCAGCCAGTCTTTTATTTTATTGATTTTTTTTATTGATGGATGAATAATACCCCTATGAGTAATTTGACATTAAACATTTTTTTCCCCGAGTTTTTTTACATTACATTTAGATTTATTTTAAGTTTTTCCTCCACAAATGTGTGCATATAATTTAATATACATGTACATATATCAATTTCTCACCGTGCTTGCCTATTGGATAGAGAAGCTGTAACAGCATTCCAAGGTGTGATGAAATATTCATATTTAGCCTCAATAACTTTCTATTTTTACAATATTGTCGGTCAATCAGGAAGGAACTACCACCCTCGGGGTGTAGGTGTAGTTGCATCAACAAAAATACCTGACATATAATCCTTCTAACACTCATTCATATACACACACTTGCAGGCGAAACCCCTGCTGTCAGGAGTAAAAAAGCAGCTATTAATCTTTGTTCCTCCTTCTCTTCCTGCTTCTCTCTCAGAGAAGCTACAGGGGTGACAGTATCACTATCTTAATGGTTTGAACACACACTGGAGGCTCTAAATGCTATGGCGGTGGGTGTTTAAGGTAGCGTGTCGCGGGGGTCAGCGCAATGCGCTTAGTTGTTCTCTTCTCACACATGTCGGGGGAACAGGTGAGACATGGGTGTTTGTGTGCCCTCCTGTGACCCCACCGCCTAGCGTCCTCCTCTCTGTGTGGGCAGGTGTGCATGAGCTTGTTAGAGGGTGTCCCAGAGGGAAAACCAGGAGAGGAGGTGGTGGATATGGGCAAATGGTATCATAAAGGAAGGACAGAAGGCGGTGAAGGATACGAGATGAATGCTTGCATTATGAAGGCCCCGCAGGGAGGGAGTGGTTAGGGAAAAGAGAGAGACATACACTCATGCCATGCCTGCATTTTTAAAATGGTATGAGATGTTGCAATCTCTATTCTGCAGTTTTTGTTTTCTTCTTTCTCTCATGTTTTCTTCTCTTTATTTCCAATGCACCTCCCTGCTCTATATTTTTAAATGTTTGGTAGAAAAAATAATGTATTAATTGTGGGAAAAGAATAAGGTTGAGGCAAAAAAAAAAATACTGGGCCACTGTATAATATGTCGGAAACCCTCTTAGCCACGTAAGTTTAACCCAGGTTTGATATACTTTTTTGATAGTGAGAAACAAGAAATGCGTCCGATTTCATGAAGATCTTTGCTTCAAATTTGTTGAAATCATGAGCTGCTAAAGTGAACATTAAACTGGCTGCCCATGCACAGTGACAAATGAAACACAAGTGAGGGAACATATGAGAGATGAGCTACCACAATAACACGAGTCCCATTAACTCCCACATTAATAAGTGTCCCAAAAGGCTATTAGTGTTGTTGGAGAGCTTGCCAAGGAGCTCATTGCTCTGCCTTTATTTAATAACTGATCTGTAGCGTTAAGTGAGGCTGACACCTATAAAAGAGGCAGAGCATATAAAATTCAAAATGACTCACTGCCCAACTGAATGTGGAGTTTTCAAACTTCATTTTCCTTCAGACTTTCAGTCAGATATTTTGGATGAGAGTAGTATGGCTCTTTCCTCTCACTCACATTGCTGGCATAGCAGTACTTCCATTCCCTCATAGAAATACTGTTAATGATTAAGCACATATACATAGACAAGGCTTTAGGTACATTCAGCAGGAATTTTGCTGTGTTAACCAGATTTCCTGTTCACTACTTAATAAAATATGATGATCCCTGCCAATAGCTGACAGCGTCGCGGTTACTTGAGTCAATGTGAAAGCGCTGTCTGTTCCCAAGCAGCTTTATAAGTGTGCCAGCTCATCACAAGCTGAGGTAAGCTCCGTCATCACCAGCTGAAGTGTGACTAACAGACAGACTGCAGTGCAGTGGCGAAAACTCATGCAGTGCGCAGTGGCTGTAATTAACAAAAGTTCTCACTCATTATGGATTATAATGTCCATTATTTTTTGACATCCTCAAATGCCCAAAGTGATCTATTCTTCTTGCCAAACCAGCAACAGTAAGAGTTCAATTCACGTGTACATCAGAGAGAAAATAGTTTTGCTTAAAAGATTACTAACACCACAAAAATTATCTAAAGGGTTGATAGTAACCTTTCTTTTTATTTTAAACATAAATGAGTTATGCATGGTCATCATGTTTCGTCTACCTGAAAAAATTATTACATCTCTGAAAAGTCATGGATAGTACTGCCTCATTGTTGATGTTGCCACAGAGGAGCTTCATATCCAAAAGTTTTTGGGCCTTTAGTTCTCAACCGCTGGTCTAATTTAGTCCAAATCCGGTGCATAGGTATTGACTCAAGGAGCTCTATCTTGTATATTTTGTTTACATCATGTTTTAATGTAAAAATTCATATTTTACTCAACAGGAGGAGCTTTTTATGAAAAAAAAAAACAGTTTTTCAAAGATCATTTCCTAAACGATGGTCCAATTTTGTCCAAATTCGGTGCATATGAATCATCTCCAGGAGATCTATCTTGCCTATATCATATTGTGCTCTAATAGTAAATATTTTACTCACTAGGGGGAGTTTTTTGTTGTTGTTTTTTTTTACAAAAAATGCTGTTTATCGGACATACTTTCCTAATCATTGGTCAACATGGACATTACAGTGCTACTGGTGTGCCTGGAATTATCATCTGCTTTACTCTGGTCAATTCCACTGATAACATCGACGTTTTGACATTCTGGATGGTTATCAAATCAAAGAATATTAATTAATGTTGTAGTGTTGGGAGATTTAAATTGATGAAGATAAGCTGCCGTATCTCCTGCCTAAAGAGCAAAGTCAGTTGAGAGACACTCGTTTCTGTTTCAAGACAATTGAGACTTTGCTCATTAAGATTGCATTATTTAATTGCCCTGCAACCCACTCACTATTAATCCATGCAGCCAATCAATCCTGCCACTCATCATTTAGGACATTTGCTCACATGCAGCCAAATGAGGTAGGTGATAGTACAGATGACTCTGTGATGGCGGAAGCAAATAATCCAATTGATAAAAATAATGTATCTGTCTTTCTGTGAAGACAAATTATACTGTTAAATAAGCAATGCCCCATGTACAGGCACGCCATAAGTTAAAGGAATGGGTCATGACACACCTTTGAATAAGCAAGGGTATGAAAAACTTTTTGAGCAATAGAAAAATAAGTATAATGTTGTTTGGATAAAGTCAAAAATGGATTCACAAAATAAATGAGAATAAAACAATCAAAATAAGGTTATAAAGTTTCAGTGTAAAACAGAGGATAATAAAATAACACGAGCATTTCATTTCTTTGCATATTTTAATAGTTTGGGGCATTTATTTAGTATCTCAAACGGTACGTTTAACGTTAAATCACAAATAGATTGGTCAAGCATAAAAAAATAAAAAATCCGACCGTTAAAATTATTTCATTTAGACATTTTGGATTTGAGGGAAAATAGTACATTTTTCTAGTATTAGTGACTCAATTTGTGATCAACCAAACAGTTGAGCAGTACATCAAAAAATAAATGGACCTTAAGATTTGACATCGAACATAGGAGTTTATAATCTGTATGATATAATTTTGGTGCAACAGCATGTTCTGCTTTAAAAGGTATTTAAAGGATCCCAAAATCAAAGACAAAGACAAGTTCTTTGTCCCATTCTGTTCAGTCACATTCTGCACCAGCTAAAGCTGAGCTACTGAGGATTGAATTAGATGTGTCAACTATTGCAGCAATCCAGGTGTGAGAAGACGGAGGCCTGTGTAACACCTCATTAATCAGGAAAAGACAAAGCAGATATTTTTTGATGATATTTCTTTAAATGAAGTGACAAGATTTAATGAGGGCATTTCGCCTCATGCTGTGCCGATGTTCATGTTCCGCACCATTGAGCTAGCAAAAAGGAATTAGACACGCCCTCCATGCATTTGCAACAGACATCAGAAAATAGTTTTTACAGATTTAAATAGGGTCGCCATATGAAGTCTCTTAAGATCATGCTTACATTGCATGCACTAATAAAATACAAATTATTTGAGTAATGTTTGACAGATGGAGTCTGAACCCTTCTAAAAGTGTTGAAAAACTCAGAAAAATGAAATGGAGACACAAAAATAAGAAAAGAAAAAAAGGTAAGCAGGAAAAGAGCATGAAGGTCTGGCTTACCAAGGTTTTTTCATTTGAAATTGAAAGTCAGAAATGACTTAGACACACTCTTGTCAAAACAGGTGGTTGAGTCAAAAAAGTCCTAAGAAACTTATCTTCAGCCAACACATTCCCTTTGCATTAATTCATTATGAGTGGATTTGTAATATTCATACAACTTTAGTAGACGCATGTGTCGGACCGCACTATAATTCACTGTGTCCTCTGCCACGCTTAAATTGCCCAAATGCGATGTTTAATGGAAGCTACACCTATGGCCTCCTGTAGCACGGCGATAGGCTGCTGGTGGGAGTGTGTCATCTACATACGTTAATATTCATGAGTGCCAAACAGGGAAGAGGTGAGGCCTCCCTCGCTCTCTCTGCTTAGCAGTCATGCTGGGAATGCTAGAGGTTCCGAGAGTAAGAGGGAGTGCGGCAGAGTTTAATCTAGTGAAACGTACAGCCATTATGAGCGTTAGCAACAGAGAAATAATAGCCTTTCCAGGGGCGAAACCATGACCTGTAACTGCTGTGTATGAGCTGAGCTAAAAATGGCACACGTCACTGTTGCTTTGCAGAGTTTTGTAAGTGCAGTGTTCTCGTTGTAACCTGGTGTAACAGTTTGTCCGTGTCCCGCTCATTAGAAAGGTCATACTTTGAGCTGGCAAGATACGTTTTAGTGGCTGCATAATTTATAATATGTACAAATTAAAGCAGAGTTCCTTCTTCATAACATCTGCTGCTGTCATTAAGGGACTGGTTTATGGTCTAATCATAAATCATTATCAGACTCCTCGCTTGGGAACCGAAGAGAGGACCCACTTACACACAAACACACACACATGTACACGCATGCAGTGTGATCCACTGGGAGGAAGGTGGGAGGGTAGGCGAGAAACGATCTAGTCATCTGTTTTTTTCTTTGTTTTTTTTCTCCAGAAGAAATAAAGAAAGTTTGTTGTCGGAGCAACATTTCTTCTTTTTTTTTTAATAATTATAATCTGAGACAAGTAAACAAAGGGAGGCAGTTAAAACCGTGCCATAACCCAGCATCAACGCCAGCGTAAACAGTATTATATATAGCTCTCATAAAACCAAGATGGGTTCTGTTGAATTGAATAGTGCTTAAATTAAGATTATGCTTATGACCAAATGATGGAGATGGAGGAGAGAAAGTGTGCAGAAGTCTTTGTTTACACGTGTGCATGAGTGTTCATGATAAACCAGATTGAGGTGAAGAAATATATAAATTACATGCGCGGTAAATTATAATTAACCATACAACACAATTAAGGCATGTGTGTCTCTAATGCAGGTTCTGCTAACACGTGTAGATTATGATTTAGTGGAGGGGATATAAATTATGTCGGTTTGTTTCTGTGGGGAGCTTGTGTGTGTATATGTGTTTGTATGAGAGCAAGTTTGAATCATGCATATTAATGAAAGACTTTTAATTTGTTTGACCTACTGTTAAGTTTTAGTGATGTATCCATTTACAATTAATGCACCAGGATTTAGATTAGTGGGATTATTTAGGGATCCCACCTCAAATGTGTTGATTTGACTTGCTTTCATTCATAAGGACAGCAGTGACATGAGGAGAGTGTTTCGGTGTGTTCGTGTTTGTGTTCTTACCCGGCTCCAGTCATGATTTCTGTGTTGTTGATAGCCAGACTAACCACCACAGTGACGTCAAACCTGCCGATGGCAGACGGGCTCTTCTCACTCTCGTAGTAACTGAGGAAGCCACCTTCCAATGTACACCACCGACGGACCATATCTAGAATAAATATATAGTTACATGTACATAAAATAGACATAATTCACATACAATATTGACATTATTTTTCATTCCAGTAATTAAACTAATTGTTATGAATCTTTTGATTCCACATTGACCTTGTTAACCAGATTAAAGAAACTAACTTTTGGATCAAAAATGTAATAATTACTGTTAAACTGTATACTCTTTACTTAACATTTTGTTACATAGTAGTACGCAGTACACCAATTTGTAATTAGTTCTCTTTATTTGACCTATCTTTGGGCAGCAGTGGGAAGCCCCTGTGAGCCCCAGAGCAAATTGGGCTTCAGGGTCGTGTTCAACCCAAACCCCTTGAGGAAAACGGATGATGGTAAACCTAACCTTGGCACATTAAGTTTCCTTTTTTTCCCTTAACCAATATCCAGAATGCAAAGGGCGAGATACACCCTGCTGCTGCTCAGGGCAGAGACCCTTTGATCACAGAATACCCGAGGAGTCTGAGTGCCAAATACTTTCTGATGGACTAATTTTCACATATCATCTGTTATAATAAACATTCACCTTTTGTTCATTCTCTCACTCTCTTAATTACACTGCAATTATTAAAAATACAGTCAAACACATGAAAAAATAATGTCCAAAACAGCAAAATCTCATTGCTGAAGACAAGATAATTGAGTTTGTGTAATTTCATGATAGCCTTTTTACTCTGTCTGCTGGAGGAAAACGAAGTCAAGAATAGTGCCAATGAAGGCAAACACCCGCAAATTAAAAAAGGTACGCTACTCTGAGTGCTGAGCAGATTTTAATCAACTAACATGATCTCAGCTCGAAAAAACACCACATTGTCTTTCATAATTGTCTATTTACATAGCCAATGAGCATGAAGTTCATAAGAACATACCTAATTTTGGATTTTCAAAGTCATGGTTGCCATCTGTTTTTTTTTGTTTTTTTTGAGAAACACACTCACACTCATAAACAGCAACCCTCGACCCCCTGTCACTCGCAATTGCAAAGTTTCCACTGTATTCATCTCATGAATATGCTAATTGTGCATTCCTATGCCAACTGTTTGTGATGTTTCTGAAGGAAAAAATATAGTTCCAATAAAATGGAACTGTCGGGCTGTTAAAAGAAAAAAAGATGTGATAGGCATTGGAAAAGAGGATTTCAGTTATGTTCTATTCAGCTTTGCACGATATCTGTGTTTGGCTCTTTCTGACTTTTGACGGTTTTATTTAACTTTCAATGAAAAAAATCAAACGATAAAACAAGACTCTATACACGCAGATTCAAAACTGCAGAACAACCAATATCTTGCTGCATTGTTTGGCATTTAAAAAATACCGTTAGTCTAACTCCACTCTGCTTCAAAACAAAATCCTGCAGCCAGAGAATTATTGTCTTGTGGTGAAACCAAGCAAGTGTGCAGAAGTGTCTGTGTGTTTGAGTTTGGGGGGGGGTGGGGCGTGGCTGGCAGGCTGAATAGCTCTGGTATTTAAAATCCTTACCAGTCAAATTATTCTGGAAGGAGGTACTGTTGTCTTGACGACCGAAGAGATTGTCATGCATTTTCCTTCCGTTGCAAATGTGTATCTGGATTGTTATGATTTTACAGAAAATGTCATGTCCATCATTTCCCACCAGACGGTGGTTAAGTTCATGTTTGTTTTTTTTTATACGGTGATAACTGAATGACTTCATTGTACAGATTGAAACCCTTACACAATCATCTTCTGGGAGGCACACTTGATTTCCTGCTTAAGTCAATTGCTGTAATATGCTGCTGGAAAGCTGTGATGTCATTAATTTTCAGGATATTTGGATTTATCACGATCTCTTTGGTTACAGAGGTTATTAGGAAGTTTAAATCATGTATGTACTGATATTGATAAAAGTATTGATTGGGGTAATGGTTCTTAACTTGGAACATTTGTTGCTTTAAATTGTTTTTTCAGCTTTGCTTTGTAAATTTGTCGCGCTGTTTGTCAGTCCTTTACTCTGGTCCAGAATAAAGTAGTTCAACTATCAGATGGCTTATGAGGTCACTTTGTACAAACATCCAGTGGTTAGGATTTGTTCAGGTGTCCCCAGTCCGACTTCCAGTATCAGAGAGCTGCTTTGCATGGCTGTAGCTCAAGGGATAAAGTGGTTGTTGACTAATTGGAAGACTGGCAATAATATCCGAGGCCCTGCAACCAACAAAGTCCTTAAACAAGACCCTGAACACAAATATGTTCCCGGATGTTTCACAGGTGCTGCCCACTGCTTCCCAGGGTAGGATCCAAAGCAGAGA
Source organism: Lophius piscatorius (assembly GCA_009660295.1). NCBI lineage: Eukaryota > Metazoa > Chordata > Actinopteri > Lophiiformes > Lophiidae > Lophius > Lophius piscatorius. The sequence goes on from VRLP01000234.1 coordinate 274,184, forward strand.
ATTAATTATAACCCCGAAAGGTCGGGAATACCTTATGGATCATTTTCAAATGGTGTAGCCCCATAGACCTTAGTGAGAGGAATACGTACATTTATTTTGGGAAAGGTTGGTTGTATAATTCTGAAATGAGGGGAAACGTATTCTCCAAAACTTTTCAGGCCATACATTTCTCAACTGCTGGTCAGATTTAGCCCAAATTTGGTGCATATGAATCGACACAGGAAGATCTATCTTTTATGCAATAAGATTTACTCTAATAGTTCATATTTTGGTCACGTTACAAAAAACACTTTTTGGATATAACTTGACATTTCATTTGAGGAGTTCCATCATAGGGATTGTTTGTACAACTCGGGATTGGGCGATTTTCAGGGATATACCCTTGCTATCAGGGGCAACGGCTTACTCCTACTTTCACTAGTTTTCCTGTACATTTGTACAAAGTAAAATAACGAGTAAACATTATTTTGGTATTTTATAGGATGCATGACTAACTGCACCCAAGTATTTCCTCTTTAGGCCTTTAAAAGAGTGAATTAAGCAGTAGGTATCATGTGACTTGGTGACAGCACTTCACTTTGAGGTTTGATGATGAGATTTATGGTTGGAAACATCTGGTCAAGGGGTATAGAATTTGAAATATTCAAGTGATGAGACATAGAAGTCCTTATACATCAAACAATTTAATAGATGTCATTTTGATATTGGCACATGTGCCATTCTGACGCTGACTCCTTAAACGGGCAGTGTCTGACGAGTCCAAGGAGAAGTATTTTAAAAATCCCACTGTGAATCCGTGAAGAAAATTTCTACAGGATCCTGGGTCAAAAGGGAATGGACAAATAAATAGGCAAGGTTTGATAGTCATATGAGGCCTTCCCATAGGAGCAGGGGATAATTGTAATATTTGAACGTTTGTACCTAAGGGGATCTGGTAAACTGAGTCAAAGCAAATGACGCTAGGATGACTGGAATTAAACATTTCCATCGATGCCTTTAAGTCAAGGTAACAATCAAACCAGGAAGAACATTGATGGGCCAGGTTGCTGAATATCTTTTATGCAGCTGCACTGGATTGTGTGACACAAGTTTCTTGCCATTACAGCAATGAATGTTTCTGAAACCCCTTAAGATCCTCTACCAGGAAACCGGCTTTATCGAATGTTGTACAGCACCAGATCATAATCATCCTTTTCCCTTCTTGTTTGTGGTTCAGCTTTTCCTTAGCAGGTTGGATACAACTAGCTACAAAAGAATCAGCGCAATGGAGAGAACAATAGTGCTTGATTTATAATCAGGCAGATGCGTCCACTGCCAGCTGTTCCCCGCACACAGCAGTGGCCCCCGTGGCCCAGCCGTTCTCCACGGGCGTCCATAAGCAGCCGCCAGAGACAACGCTAGCGGAAGCCAACCGTGGTACATGCCTCCACTTGCTAAATTGTGCCAATTAGCTAATAGGCAAAAAGCGCTCCCCACATAGCATTTACCAGAGGAGATATGAGATCTTTCTTTCTTTTTTCTCATTTTTCTCCCCCCCACTTCCTTTCTCACTTCGGCAATTTGTAAAATCCACCAAACGCTCCATGTATGTGAGATGAGTATGTAGATTAGACTAATCAAGTCATCTATGTCGCAATTTGACAGTTCTCTTGTTCATTGACTTAATGGGCCGAGATATAAAACAACATGTTTGCCGAAAAGGTTTCAAGTTTTATTTTTAACTGCAGCAATCCAGATTCAGCCCCCCTTCTCCCGTAACTTTTTAATCAATACTCCGCAGACATCCATCTCAGTATGCATTGAAAAAGCAGGCCATGCCCTTTTTTCCACTAAATCAACCTCTTCCCTCCCTCACTCAGCTACCTCTCGTCCTTACGCAAATCGTCCGCCTATCTCACCATCAGACTAAAATATCTGGGATGAAGACATCTGCTTGACAGCTTGTCAGGGGGCTGGGAATGGAAATGGAGAAACTGAAGGCATCTGAACGATCTGTCTATGCCAGAATTACCGCCCACTTCATTATAGGGAGGAATGGACAGTTATGGCGTATGATATAGAAAAAAAAAATCTGCCATGTATTTCTGGCCTAAGCAACAGCAGCCCTCAGTCAATTAAAAAAGCAGACGCTCAGTCTTCGGAGCAAATCCACTTCAAAAAGCAGGATAGATTAAGACAAATAGTTTAAACAGGCTTTATTGACTCATCATAAAATATAAAACAGAATAAAATAAATGTGGTGATGTGAGTTATTTAATATTCACACAACGTTCAGACTCAATGTATCTGTTTTTAAAGTTATTCTAATTTGTTCTACCTCTTCTCCTCCTCATGCAGAGGTAAGTAACTGACGCAGGAGAAAAAAAAACTGCAGCTTATTTGAAAAACAGAAATTAGGAATGGCATTTTGCTGCTGCAACTCACCGTTTAAGGCAACAACAGCATTATGTTCCCTACACAGACACACATACACACATAATGATGGACACCATGCATCTACACACTCTTAGTGGTGTAATGTCAAGGTAGCATGAGACACTGTTCAGCAAATTAGGAGAAGGGGTCTTCCTTTATGCTGGAATCAACCGCAGGAGTCCGATACGAGGTAGAAGCAAACAGCTAATAAAGAAATGCTGTGCTGCCGAATAACTTTGATTTTAGCATAAATAAAACATCAAAGACTTCTGTTTTCCAAATACTAATATACCCTCCTGGCAGCATCTAGACTGAATCCGTTTGTTTTTTGAAAAATTCTAAGAAGAAGTGTTTTATTTCATTATGTTGGTCTGGCAAAAAATGTCTCCTATGACACCTCCGCCAAGGCCATTACTAAAACTAACTGCCAAATTTATTTATGTTGTACTCTAAATTTAGCCTCCACCAGTCAAAGCTTAGATGCCCATTGGAGACAGCACACAAACAAAAATAAAAGGAAAACTAAAAGATGGCGTGGCAGAGTGCTTTTATTAAGCCCTGAGCTCAACCTATGAATTATTAAGAACTCTGTTGTATCTATAGACCATCAAACCATTAGTCTGGGAGATGAAGGCATCCTGGAGAACATTCAAAAATGCCTCATGCTCACAAGTCCTGACAGCACTTCTTCCTGATTGAAGAAGTTGGAACGCATCAAGTTTTTAACCCAATTCTCCTTGAATTTTTTAACAGCTGCAGCTCCCAGGTAAAACTCCATTAAAGCACTAAAGCCCGACTCGTACGGCTCTCCATAATAGATTAAATAACAAGGCGTTTATCTGCCAAAATATTACAAGCACTTTTCTGACTAGAGATAGCTTTAGAATAGAAAATGCAGTGGGGTACAGATTGCAGTAAAAATAAAAAATTTTAAGCTCGACTTATTTAATTATATGTTTCATGGTGGCTTTGTTAATTTAGAAACGTATAACGATTAATGGTAAATTATCTTGTTCGCACAAGAACATAACACGATAATTGTCTTGTGCGCATAAGATTTAAAAAAAAATCTTCAGGGGCTTCAGGCGCAACGTAGAACCCAAAGGTCAGTAAGTGGATGGTTAATTAAGTAAATTTGGTGAACTATACATTTGTTGGTGTTTACCTTCGAGGTGAGGTTAAAGTCAGGTAAAAACATTACTTTAACAGGACTAATCATCTGCTCAATCATTTGATTTTTTCTCTGTTCCTGATCTCAGCAATTACTTTAGCGAGTATAATTTTATCATAACCACAAACAGATTGGACACTCATTGCAGTCCATTTGAATTTGTTGTGAAAAAATTAAATAAAATCAATTCCATTTGTTCAACTGATGAGAAATCAATAGAAACTGGTGGAAATCTCCACAAAGGAGCAGTTTCCCAGACCCAAGCTCTTTTCATCACACAGCCCCGACAACCATCAATGAAATTACAGCGCAGGGGGTGATGGGAATGGAGATGGATGTCTTGCTTAAGACTAAGGAGATTCCTCTCATTCAATGGCAGGTAGCCGAAAGTTGTCTCCCCCCATCAGGAATCCCTGTTTTCTCGCCAATTCCCCCAGCATTCTCCATCCCATTCCTTCATCTTCCCAATAACCTCCTTCCCCCAGGGGAAGCATCCAAAGCTGGCTCCTTCTCCTAATTACCCATGGGCCCCAGAAACGCTGCAGCTGTTTGGAGAAGTAGGACCATTGCGGAGCAGGAGGTTCAGCAGCAGCTTGAAGAGCTTGGGTTTGAAATCCAGCCTGATTAAAGGTTTTAAACTGCCTTGAAGGACAAAATGATGATCTTGCAGAAGTATCAGATGTAGTAAGTCTCAGATTCAGACGTGACTTAAGCCAAAATACTTTCATTTGTTTGTTGTTTTTATTTCTTTTGACCTGGACCTAATTTGCATTGCACTTCCGTAGAGCATCGACTCCTCGGGTCGTCTAAGAACAGACTTTCCTCTGACAACTATTCCCAGAGAGCCGATTCAGAGCGCATTTGAAAGACAGATCCATTGATCGTTTCGACTCGACTGTTTGGTGTAAGGATTAAACGATTGGCATTTTGACAACCGACAGACTGACACTGATTGATCGATCAACGCTTAACTGGAGTGGACCTCTGACAAACACAGAGTTTAAATTGCTTACAAATGGATTGACGAATTGATTGCGTCTGCCGGAGGTTGGCAAAACTGCATTTACACTCACCATCTCTTCCGCGGCGGTCTGTTGTCATCTTAATAGGGCCGGACGAGATGTAGAGGAAGCCATCCATGAAGAGAGAGGCATCAGACAGGGAGGTGTTCTCAGACCACGGCTCCAGGATGGGAAAATCTAGACGGAAGAGATGCACAGTATGAATGATAATCTGCAATAAATGTCCAACAGTCTGCTCCTGCACTTCAACATGTAAAAATATATATTTATATTTTTAATATATGTCATTTTCATACAATTAGAAAAAAAATAACCATTAAATCCATTGTAGAATCCCTCAAAGTCTAAAAGCTGAGAGAGAAAGATCTGTTATCTTTACCTTACAAGGATTGAAATAATATTTTGGAGATATAAAGTACAGACTTAACATTTAGGCAAATAGACTCAATTAATGTAGCTTAAAAAAATCCAACCATCTTGCTGTATGCCTGGGTGAAATAATAGCATTAAAATATTAACCAACAGGTCACAGCTTAGTCCTAAATCTATGCAGAATATTTTGTTGTGCAAACAAACAACTCAAATAATAGAAAACAAACAAACACTGTATTTCTTCATTAATATATTTAAATAACTCATTTTCGAAACCACATTTTATAAAATTAGAATGCAACATCTTCACATAATCATGATCGTATTCCAATGAGAGTATTTAATCATGGGGCGCGGTAGTACATTTTCTTTCATTGAAGTATGAAATCCCACTGAGGGACTTTTTGTGGACGCATCATTAACTCTGTATTACGGCAGATACAACATACATCTCCTTCAGTTGGATGAAAATTACTAAATCCCTGTTGTAGATTAGGTTTATTGGCAGAACATATTAATATTATAGGCGCTGTTTGTAATATCCAACCTTTCAAATAGCTCAACACACATAACATGTGCCTCTAGTTCTTTGCATCTATGAACTGCTGCAAATGTTAGTTAAGCTGGAAACAGCTTCTGGCAGCATTCCTAAGGAATCTAACCCGGTTCCCCATAGGATAATGCCCCCAGCTCCCAAATTCTTCAAATCCCACCTGAGATTTTTCAATGGGAATCAAGTCTTGTGACTGTGAAGGCCTTTTTAAAAGGTCCCACGAGATCCAGCTTTGGCGGATTTTGAGGTACATTTGGGATTATTTTGGAATGTCCCAAATTCATCAGTCTTCCTACTACTGACACACCGCTGATCTGTTGGCCCGAAAAGCTATAGTATAATTACATCACTCCACAAAACTTCTGTGTCTAGTCTTCATGGTTTTGAGCATACTGGAACCAACTTTTCCCTTAGTTTTGGGTCAGCAGTGGTGAACGACTAGTAGCCCTAATGTTAATTCAAGCCTTAACAGAAAAAAACACATCAACTTTGGGTCTCTACTTTTAAACTAAGTGTGAGAGGAGGCACAGTATTCTACTATTTGATTTGCAAATATCTTCCCTTATTGACACAGCAGCAGCCAGTTAAAGAAGAATGGAAAAATTAAATATAGATTAATGTAGCTTATTATATTTGAGCAAGTCCATCTCATGGTCGGGATACAGCATGATTTTAGAAGAAGATATAAAGAAGTTAAAATGTCACTAATCCAAGATGAGATTCTTCTTTATATGACCAAAGAAATTTGGGGATATTATTAAATTGTTATCCGCGCTGTTGCCACCACAGATCTTTTGTTTTAACGTGTTAACTCAAAAACTATTTCATGAGTCGTTTTCAAATTTTAAACCCACATGGACCCGAGTGTGCGGAAAAACTGAAGTGATTTTGGGAAAGGTACGTTGCATGTTTCCATCACTAGCTTTATCTCATAATTTCATAAATTATTAGATCATTTCGTCAAAATTTGATGCAAAGTAATCGACTCGAGGAGATCAATCTTGTATATATCATATTTTACTTTTTACCAACTAGGGGAGTTTTTTTTACAAAAAACAAAACAAAACTTCTTTATCGTTGGTCCAATTTACTCCAAATTGTGTCTGCGTACATCGGGTCGAGGATATCTATCTTGCGAACATCATATTTTATTATAATTGTTTATATTTTACTCACTTTAATGACAAACACTGTTTTCTGGACACAGCTCTACAACTCACACTCAATTTAAACTATTTCATGGATCATTTTCAAATTTTATTCCCGCACTGATCTTAGTTCGAAGGAGAACCTCATTTATTTTGGGAGAGATCAGTTGTATATTTCTCACACTAGAGGGAGCTTTATCGCTAAAGGTTTCCAGGTCATTTCTCAACTATTGGACCAATTTTTTTTTCCAATATTTTTTCCAAATATAGTGCATATTATTCGACATGAGATGATATATCTTGTATATGTGCGAGACTTCACCCACTACGGGGAGCTTTTTGATGAAAAACACTATTTTTCATACAGAACTTCTTAACTGTTGGTCCGATTTGGTCCAATTCGGTGCAAATGAATTGACCCGGGGGATCAATCTTGCTTGTATCATGTTTTACTCCAATAGTTCATATTTTACTTACTCTGTGAGCTTCTTTAATAAGAAACACTGTAGACATAAAAATATCCACAGTGTTCAATCAGGAGGATTGCTTGTACAATGCAGGGGATTGGGGACATTTCAGGGATATCCCGTTGCTGTCAGGAACGACACCGTAAACCTAGTTACATTCTACTCTTAATCACAAAAAATATCTAAAAACCTGAAGGAAAAAAAAGCAAATCAATGATGGCATGCTTTAATGCCTCTAAACGAGTCTCTGGGTTCTTTGGTTCCTGATTGCTGTCCTGGAACTTAAGCTCTGACCTCCATGTGGACAGTTTTTCAATACCTTGTCCAGATTTTGTTCTTAGGCAAGTTAAACATGATGAGAGCCTATCAAGCTACTAACCACCATGTACTGTATCTGTTCAAAATGAGTTTTATCCTCTCCACTCTCTTCATCTGCGCACATTTTAATAAGTAGCCTTCTTCCCACATTCCTGCTTTTCTTCCAGTCTCCTCTCCACTCATCCCTTCTTGCCATATCTAAGAGTTCCCTACATTCAACCTTATCGTTTTCAAATTCAATGCTTCAATGCTGGGGTTCAATTTAGTGCCGGGTCCCTCCCAATATCGCTGAGATTCTATCTTCAACACCTCCAGGTCTCTCATCAAGCAAGGTAAAATAATATAGAAATAAGTCTATAACTGAGAGAACTGAGAAAGTGTCTCATGGCCACAGAGAAAAGCAATCCGATAATTTAACAGGACAACGTCTTCTGAGTACGTGTTGTGGATTATGTCTTATTAATTCACAGGTAATCTAATTATCTGAACATATGAGGTCAAATACAATTAATATGAGTAAAGACTTTCATGACACAAAGTAGAGGCACCGTCAGCATGTCATTCACATCAACAGAATTAGTTTTAATTAGTGGCAATTAGTTGCAACGACAAACTTGTTTCACCATTTCTGAGGAAACCCCCTCTCAGAATATGATGAATAACATGGTCTTCAACAGGTTTAAACCAGCCCAGTTACCAGCATGCAAAAATGCTCAGAAGCTCTGGGGAAATATTGCCTTATGACTAGGAAGCAACAGATGGTGAAGCACAACAAATAGGAGTTACTAACAATATTGCAAAACTTCATAGTTCTGAATTGAATTTTTTGCAAACACACTTTGAAGGAAACAAACTATTGTCTTATTATGGTTATCGACATGAATCCAATTCGAAAAAAAATAATAATTAGGAAATATTTTTTGTGTCAATATTACACAAATTAAATATATAACTGCAAGAGGTATTCTGAATGAGGGTTAGATGAACTATTAAGTTTGTTTAAAGTCATACGTTTTTTTCTGTACATTTTAATATGTTTACGGTGATAAACTGAACCCTGCATGAAATCTGTCACTGACCAGAGACATTGCCACACTATTGAAACTGTGGTATTAATCCCATTAATATCTCTGGGTGGGGCCTTAGTGGGGAATGTTGTATATCAGCAAGTGGACAACTTTATAATAATAATAATAATAATACATTTAATTTATAATGCACTTTACATTTGGATCAAATCTCAAAGTGCTACAAAGCAAAAGCATATAAAAGCATCAATAAAAAAATAAAAAAATAACTATATAAAAGCCTGACCAAAAAGCAGCAATGTTAATTAAAGTTATAGGTTCTGCTAAAAAGGAAAGTTTT
>VRLP01000235.1:0-281677 GCA_009660295.1 Lophius piscatorius
GGGAATGAAGAACGGGGGTGATGTGTTCGTGTTTACGAACTCTCATCAGGATCCTTGCAGCACTGTTTTGAACATACTGAAGTCTTTGAAGACTTTTATCAGGCATCCCGATGAGAAGAACGTTACAGTAATCCAGTCTGGAGGAAACGAACGCGTGGACCAGCTTTTCAGCATCACTCAAAATGAGTGAAGAACGGAGTTTGGAAATATTTCTGAGATGATGAAAGGAGATCTTGCAGATGTGTTTGATGTGGGATTCAAAAGTGAGTTGAGGGTCAAATCTTACACCGAGGTTGGTGACTGATGAAGAGAGGGGAATGTCGTGACCAGAGAAGGTAATACTGGTTATGGAGGAAGACTGGGTCTCATGTGGGGAGAAAGTTGTTTTTCATCCACACCTTTATCTCCTCCAGACAAGCGTGGAGAGTTGACAGGGGAGATGATGATGAGGATGGAGAAGCTGCGGAGGATGTGTCATCAGTTTATCAGTTTTGTCATCAGATTTGCGTGTCATCAGTTTAACAATGGAATGAGAGTCCATATCAATTGATGACATGGCCAAGGGGGAGCATGTATAGTATGAAGAGAATGGGGTCAAGGACTGATCCCTGGAGGACCCCACAGGTGACGATGTGTGTCCGGGACCTTGAACTTCCAAGGGAAACGTATTCTGTTCTGTTGGTGAAGTAGGATTGAAACCAGTTTAGGGCGGTGGCAGTGAGTGCAGTGGTGTGATGTAGGCGGTGTAGGAGTATTCCATGGTCAACTGTGTCGAAGGCAGCAGACAAATCAAGGAGAATCAGGAGGGAAGGTGAACCAGCATCTGCTGCCATCCGTAGGTCATTTGTGATTCTAAGCAGAGCTGTTTCTGTGCTCAAAGTGTTTTTATTTTTAAATTCGGGCCATAATTTCTCAACGAGTGGTCCGATTAGTCCAAATTTGTTGTATATGAATTGACTTGATGAGATCTGTCTTTATATATTATATTTTACTCACTAGGGGGTTCTTATTTTTAAACAAAAATATTTTCTGACATGTCTTCACATTTAGTGTGAGGAGTTCATTCAGGGGGATGGCTTGTACAACACAGGAGATTGGGGGCTTTTCAGGGACATATCTTGCTTTCGGGGACGACAGCGTAAGACTAGTTTCAAGATTTCTCTGAAGGGTTGTCATCTTCCCCACAGCAAATATCCCAAACACTATACAACCTTCACCTTTCTAGGCTCACCAACGGAATTGAGGCTCAATCAAACATTTTTCGAGATAGTGTTAGACTTGGTCTAGGGAAATCTGAGAATTATTTATCATTAACTTATTCATCTATAATTGTTGTCTCGGTCGGCACAGCCAAAAACAACAAACGAAACACGATTATCAGAATAAAAGAAAGCAGTTTTGTTTTTGTAACAAGAAACTGAAAACATTTTGTTGAGTCTTATCAGATGTAGGCGCTCCACTGAGTGCTCTTCTAGTAAGTGACGTAATATATTTTAATTTAAATTTTTTTTATCTTCTTTCTTCTCATGTTTGCTGTCCTTGTCAAAAATGGTGGTTTATCATTTGAACAATAGAGGGCGCAATCATACTGGTCAAGAAAACAAACCAACTTTCTCATGCGAACCAAATACAGAGAAAGGCTCAAATTCCAATGTTCCATTTTGATTTTCTTGATTTAAAAGGCTCCAAAAATATTTATCTCTGACATACAGGTCATGTTTTATACTTTGTTGTTTTTGTTTGTCTCTCTAGCCAAAATTGGGATTACTAATTGGTTTATCAGTTCTTTAGAAAGATTACTCGAAACAATATAAATAAATACAATATAAATAAATAAAATATGTTAAATAAATTAACATATTTTGATGATTTTTAAGTAACAATCCCAGTTGGCTAATCGGATTTATTATCAAAATACACTTTTTAAATCTTTTTCGTATCTTTAATATCCTGGTCAGTGGACTTTGTCAGTGTGATTTTTTTCTACCATGAGGTTTTGGGAGCATTACATCCTGGTTGGTTCCAGATGGTAACTGTTACTTTCTTTCTGTCCAGATCCCCCATTTCCCAGTGTACACTCGCTCAGGTGAAGTGACCATCTCCATTGAGCTGCAGAAGTCTGGCTTCACACTGTCTGCTGCCCAGCTCAACCTCATCACCCGCCTGCACCAGTACATCTTCTCCCATATCCTCCGCCTGGAGAAACCTGCCCTGGAGTTCAAGCCAATGCTGGCTGACTCTGCTTACTGCGTTCTACCTCTGAATGTTGGTGAGTCCAGTGAGTCTCAGTCAAACTCGCTGAATTACGTTTCGGGACATGTTGCGTTGCTTGGTTGGTCTAATCCTTTTCTCTCTGCCGTTCCTTGTCTATTTCAGTTGGGGACTCGAACGCACTAGATATGGACTTTAAGTTCATGGAGGACATTGAGAGATCTGAGGCCCGCACTGGCATTCCTACCACTCAGTACACCAAGCAGAACTCCTTCACCTTCAAGCTTGAGGACTACCAGGATGCCGTGATCATTCCAAGGTACCACTGCACCGCTTGAGCGCCCTGTAGTTACTGTGACTGAGAAGGGTGTCTGTATCAAATTGTTCTATGTACTCTAAGAATGAAACTGTCTATTAAGATCAGAGCCCACAAAATGATTGTCAGTACCGATTCACAATGCCAAATTATGTTACCTGAGATTACATCTGAAGTGACAAAAGTCACTTCCTGTACAGCTCCACTTTTAAAACTCACTGCTGACAGCCGTATATATGTCAGCAATAAATCTATATATATGGGTAATAAATCTTAACTGAGGAGAGTCCTCGGTTAAGATTTACTACTACTAAATACTACTAAATGAGGTTTAAAGATAAAGAGTGTGGTGCTTGGGCTAGGAATCACAATAAAATCCGAAATCTGTGTTCTTTCCTCCATGGAATCTCATTTCATCTCTTGCATTTTTATAAGGGTGCATTAAAAGAAGCACTTTCACTTTCTCTTTCAGCAACCAAGAGAAAAATGTTACACCATGTGATGCTGTAGAATCCGAAATTAACTGAGATCGAGAGAAAATGACGGACAAGTTTCTGAAAGAAAAGTTATGCGACAGTGTGAGTGACATTGAGATGTAGAAGAATTTGAATTCAAAGATGCAGGAAGTGAAAGTAATTTCAGTTGCAAGCAATGTTTTAACACTGGAGCAGCAACACCAATAGCACAAATACCACAATGTTGTCCTATATAAGGGCTAGTGTTAATGCTATACAGGTAAAGGTGTTGGAATACAGAGTGGCATCGCAGAGCTATTTTAGTGGCAAAAGGCGACCTGCGCAGGATTGATTATAAGAAAAGTAAAAATTTATAGTAACTGATCAACTAGTCATACAAGTACAACATTGTGAAATTTCTTCTATGCAATTGAACCATCCCTGAGGGAGCATTAGGCAGGTGGTTTTAGTGTTATGGCTAATCTGTACATCCATCTAAAGCCTTGTAGCGAGTTGACAGACCTGGGTCCTTGGAACAAAATTGTCTGCCTAAGATTCTTTAGTTGTTTTTCCCGAGTTGACGGTGATTCAATAGCACAATCATATCATCACATCATTGTATTTTGTTTGTTTTGATGTAGTGTGTGTGTGTATCGTGGGGGATGAGTGAAATATAAGAAGAAAAGTGAAAAGAATTGATTGATTGACTGATTGAGATTCATAACTAAAAGCCGTCCTGCTCCTCTTCCAGGTATCGTAACTTCGACCAGCCTCATCGCTTCTACGTCGCTGACGTGTACACGGACCTGACGCCGCTCAGCAAGTTTCCCTCACCAGAGTACGAGACGTTTGCTGAGTACTACAAAACCAAGTACAACCTGGACTTGTCCAACCTGAACCAGCCGCTCCTTGATGTGGACCACACCTCTTCCAGGTGAGCCTCTTCCTATCAGAGGGTGGTGACGGTTCTGTTGGGGGAGTCATATCGCCAGACTCACGTTCAATTCTTTCTGGTTACCCCAAAACATCGGGTGAAAATAATGTATTCCTTTCTCGAGTCAACTCAAATGATTTTGAAGTCAAACCCTCTTGACATTGCCAAAAAAAGGGCTGTGCTCTCTGTGTGAACCCCTAACAGTTGTAATTGTGGTTGACGGAGATGATTGTTGAGTCCTAGTCTCAGGTCTTCAAATACTGACGTTTCAGTTTGATGATGCTTATGTGACAGACGTGAAGAAGTCTGGAGACCTTAGTGAAGGTAATTCCGCGTGCAATATAGTCCAGCGGGATCGGTTTGGTGGTGGGTCAGTGATGATTCGCGGACGCATAAAATCGTTGGATGATCTGACAGACCTCCATGTCATAGCCAATGGTCCCCTGACAATTGTTGGGTACCAGGATCCTGAGATCCTCAGAACTTCTGTCAGACTTCATGCTCGCGCAGTGAACCCTTGTTTTTATTTTTTTCAGTAGATATGAATCAGAAATTCTTAGTACTGCATTTTTGAGGGGAAAAGTTGTGGTTCTGAAAGGGAGATGTGTGAGCGATAAGGACTCGACTTGAATAAGCACTGGATGACTACGGATTTGAAGAAGAAAATCAAACCACAGGTAGAAAAGAGTGAGTTTAGCAGACGTCTGTAGCAACATACCAACTATGCTAGTCACTACTAGCAAAAGGAACCCAAAATCAGACCAGGCTCCAAGGGTGTGTCGCATGGTTGGTGAAGTAGGCACCATGTTCTGTCAATGATGGCGTTCTGTAAACGTATTCCTTTATACATTTTTATACGAATATAAAATGATAACTCTTATTCATCTGTGCTTTCAGACTGAACCTGTTAACTCCTCGCCACCTGAACCAGAAGGGCAAAGCCCTGCCACTCAGCAGTGCAGAGAAGAGGAAGGCCAAGTGGGAAAGTCTGCAGAACAAACAGGTGATGGTTGCTGATGTGGTCACATGACGTTATCACCGTCATGAAAAAACCACACAAGTGATGCAAATGATTCCAGGTGAAATTTGTGCAAGAAGACATTATCAATCATCAGATGAGGATCAGTTTGAAAATTCAGTCGTCTTGGAAGCCAACGCTTTGCCACTTTTGGTGTGTTCAGTCAGGATAGGTATTCTTATTCTTATTATATGATCAGCAGAAAATGAACAGTTGACCTGTTAATACCTGCGATGACCTCATACACATACACTGTGTATCCATTTAGATGTGGTATTTCAGCTACAGCGACTCCGCCGGGCCTTATAAAGTCTAAAGTTTGCTTTTTAGGTCTTACAATTACTAAAACATCTTGAGGTATTATTTAAGTCTTAAATATGGTGTTTAATATGTGACTATTCATTTCACTCTCTTTCAACCATGTCCCTTTGCATCTGTTAAATTTCAAAATCAAGACCGTCCAGTGTCAGTAATTTGACTGGTGTTCTGATATTCCTACATATCTGCCTTACATTTTTACAAGTACGAACATGAGCTTAGATTTCATTTATAATGATCTTAAATTTCCCTGGTTGAAACCTGCAGAAATCCAGATGTACACTTATCATGTGTTATAACCATCCCGATCCAATGTGTTATAATGTTTATCAGATCCTGGTTCCAGAGCTGTGTGCCATCCACCCCATCCCCGCTTCCCTGTGGAGGAAAGCGGTGTGTCTGCCCAGCATCCTCTACCGCCTCCACTGCCTCCTGACTGCAGAGGAACTCCGAGCGCAGACAGCCAGTGAAGCTGGCGTGGGATCCCAGACCCTCCCCCCTGACTTCAGGTCACTATTGCATACGCTTCACATAACCTGAACTCAGCATAAAAAAGGATATGAGTCACTTTGAGGTTTAAGGCTGCTCTATTACTTTGATTTTAATTTTTGCCCTCACTCAATTAAATGAATGTGATCAAATGATATTGACATTTGAAATGTAACCGTGCAACACTCTAAAGGAAATCCCTTAATTGCTCCCTGACTTTATGCCGTTCACACGTGCAAATATTTCTTGGATGCAGTCCAAACAAGTTCTTGTCAGTGATATGCTGCAGATATCCGATGGTCAGAATCATAACACTATGTCTGGAGGTGCAGACAAAGAGCTTGTCCACAGAAACAGATCATTTATTGTCAGGAATTATTTCTGATTTTAAGGCAAGTGATTTTATGAAACAGCATATCATATGCAAAGTTTGCTTTAGAGTCATGTCTGCGCCGCAACTAAACACATGTTTGACAACTTTGCTACTACGCTGACGTGAACAATCTCAGCGACCCTGTACAGCGTCGCACTGCATCCATCCAGGTCGCAAAGATGCTGAAATTATTAATGCGATAATATTCCATTCGTCCAAAGGTAGAAGTCTAATAAATACTGGATGATAAGGAGCAACTTTAATTTGATGCAAGGGATTTTACCTTGACAGTAAGGTGGTGCAGGAAAATGCAGTAAAAACATTTTGACATCAAAAGCAATGAATAATAATAATTTTATCCTCCAATATTGTCAAAATAATCATCATTTTGGTTATCATCGTACACGACCCTACTTATTATTCTATTTGCAGAATCAAAACTCTCTTTGAATAATTTAGCAATGGCTCAACACTTGATATAGTGCTTAATATAATTACACTATAATATAGTATAATTAAGCCTCACTCGTTAATCTCCTGCAGCATTAATGTAGCACAAGAAATGTAATTACTCAACAACTTAAAAAACTAGTGCTTAATCTGTTAAGAGTTAAAGGAACAGTTTGCGTAAAAATTTAAATTTAGTAATTATCTACTTGATCTGTTGATGGAAAGTCAAATTAAGTTTCTTTGTCTGCAGCAGTATAGAATTGTAAAGTTCTTTTGAACACCTGAGGATTGGGACTTTTCTTAAATGTGTAAAAAAAAAAACAATGGTTACATGACTCCATTGAGCTCAGGGGGCATCATTTATAAGAAGTAGAAGAAGCCCTGTCACCTACAATCATACAAAGTAGTACAACGTAAGGAAACTGGTTCTCAGGATTTCAATTTTCAGACCCAAACTGATTTTAAAGAAAGTTATTTGCACCTTTATTTAAATACATCTTCGCAATAGTCTGAAACTATGCCACCTGATAGTTCTGCAGGTGGCAGTAGTAGCTGCTACCTGCAGATGCATCACACGCAGCAGAAACCTCTGCTGGAGCAGCAGCTACAAGTTACCTCTGCCAAAGTCCATTCGGGATCTCAGAGATTCTTCAAAATGGAATCCCATACAAGCTCTGTGGACTTATTGTTTTTTCATTCTTTTTTTGTTACAATAAGTCCTCATATTGTGTTTCTATTCCATACTGTTTTATTTCAAGGTTTTGAATAACTGGTGTGTAAATTAACTTAGACGATCTGGCGATTGATCTCATGTAAAGATGGTCTGTTTTGAATGTGGCAGGTATCCAAACCTGGACTTCGGCTGGAAGAGATCCATCGACAGCAAAACATTCATCTCTTGTTCAGATTCCAGTGAAGATGACGAGGATCTCTGTAAGCATCAAGAGACTGTAACCCCTGAGCACGACTCCCCCACACATCCCAGTAGCCTGCACTCTTGCCAACCTGGTCAGAGCCCCCTCATGGCCATTGAGCCCGCAGAAGCCCCCCTCACGAGGAACCTAATCAACGGCACTACCCCTGTCGCCAAATGTGACGACTTCGACAGCCACCCAAATGAGCACCTTTTAAATAATGACAATTGCCAATGGCCCCAGACCCTCTCGGCTGGGTTGCAGAGCCCTGAATCAATACACGCCACTACCTCAGTTCCCGTGCAGCCCTCTCACAGCTTGAAGACCAGTTCCAGTCCTCCACAGCCTAGGGATGAATGTACACCAGGGAGGACCTCAGACCACACGAAGAAAGCTACCTCAGTCTGCAGCAGGGCAGCCACAAGCCCCAATGCCACCACAGCACCTTCTCCGCTTGACCTTGCGGTTGTACCCCAGCACAAAACCCAGGCAGAGGACACTCCCAAAAGCCTGGGCCCCAACCCGGGTCTCATCCTGCAGGCCTTAACCCTATCCAACGCCAGCGATGGCTTCAACCTGGAGCGGTTGGAGATGCTTGGAGACTCTTTCCTCAAGCACGCCATCACCACATACCTGTTCTGCACCTACCCAGATGCTCACGAGGGACGGCTCAGCTACATGCGCAGCAAGAAGGTGAGTCGGGTCGTGAAATTCCTAAGTAAAGTGATAAATCGAGATCAGACTAGATGGAAAAAAACAATATTTTCTCAATTGTACTTTTGAGGGAAATTTTGCGCATGCTCAGTGGGAACATACCTCCTTCAACACCGTCATCATTAGAACTCAAGTAATCAAGAAAAAGTTTCCAGAGCAAGCCAAAACAAAAGCGTCCAATAAATGTTCTTCAGAGAGACATCATCAATATTAAAATGTCTTATCAAACTCCAATGGAACTCCTGCGTAACAAATTATCCTAAAGGAGCTTCCTCATGCACATTATCCACTATTTGGGTATCCTTTTCATTAATGTTTCACAAATAAAACAGTTTAAACATTAAAGTAAAATCGTAAAATGATGAGATAAAATAATTGTGTTCGTATGCATGCGAGTATGACTGAATTGGGATTACCCCTCCCTCCCATTAAATTGCATTTTCTTTCTCTTGGAAACTGTGATCTGCCTCTGCACAGGTGAGCAACTGCAACCTGTACCGCCTGGGTAAGAAGAAGGGGCTTCCCAGCAGGATGGTGGTGTCCATCTTCGACCCTCCTGTTAACTGGCTGCCTCCTGGCTACGTGGTCAACCAGGACAAGGGCAGCACGGACAACCTGGATTCGAAAGAGGTCTGAATTCTTTTCTGCTCTCTTACCGCTATATCTTATCTACCCAGTTACACCTCTGCAGCGGGACTGGGCGTGTGAGGAATAAGTAGTACTTGTTAATAACATTTAGATAATGATTATTCACCATCACACGGTGAAGTGTGTATCGTTCACGCATTGTTCCTCAGCTGCTATTCTAAGAATCTGCACATGTTATCATCTTGTCGGGTCACTAGAGGGCAGCCTTCCACTTTGTCTGGCAACACACCTACTGGTGTTTTGGTTCGGGTTCTATAGCCTGTAGCCCTACATAAGCTAAAAGGAAAATATTTAAATGTACTGCACTAAGAGGCTGCTAATGATATTTAAGTAAAAGAAACATTCATTCAATAAATAGAAAAAAAACACAAATTAGGGTGAAGATTAGAGTGAAAGATACTAGAGGGAAAGCAAACTACTTAACTAATAACTACCATTTATTAACTAATAATAACCCAGTTTTTGATGGAACCTCGGCCTACAAACTCTACAAGTGTTAATACGCCCATTAGGCTCATATATCAAAATGGATCTCGACAAATATCCCATCATAGTTTATTCGATATTCTCATATGATTTAACTTTGAAGTGAAAGAATATTTAGGTAATGACTGTTTCCCTCCGATGTTCTGGGATGATCATTAATGTTAATATCTGCATGATGAGTAGCAGCGTTTTTGCAATCAGAAAGGGACTGAATAGTATGAGTTGTGCTTTGGTTCGTCTGTGTTTCCTCTATAGAGTCACTGTAGGTGTTTAGTTTTCTCATTTCCTTTTTATTTTTGCCCCGTTTCAAATATCCTTGTCAGTGTTAAACATCCACCCTATTTTATTCCTTCCTGAGACACCTGTTTATCAATATTTCAGTAGTGGTAATAGTTCCATTTGATCGAGCAAACGCTCAAATCTTTTGGGGCTTTACTGTTATTTCACATTAGATTCACCTGATCAGTATATGATTGAAAACGGGTTTGTACGCAGTAAAATGGATGGTTAAACGGAGGGAGCAAAGGCTCTGTAGGCACGAAAAAAATCTTACTTTGTCATTCTGTTTGTGTGAAGGACACGGAGGAGCTGTTGGCCAACGGGCAGTCTGGAAATGAAGATGATGAGGACGATGAGGAGGGCGAGCAGTTGGATGAAGATGTTGATCTGATGGTGAAAGATGAGCCAAAGGATGAAGTCAACATGGAGGACGATCTGGAGTATTACAAGGAGCACATCAAATTCATTGACAACATGCTGTTGGGATCTGGTGCCTTCGGCAAGAAGATCTCTCTGAGTGGCTTCCCCCCTTCTCTCACTCCTGCGTCGGGATCTTCCCCTGCCATGGACTCTCCATATGAGTGGAAGGCCCCTAAGAAGACACGCCACAACCCAGGCCACTACCCCTCAGAGCCGTCACCCAGCGGGCACTCGGCAGAAGAGTTTGACTACAGCTCTTGGGACGCCATGTGCTACCTCGATCCCAGCAAGGCCGGAGAGGAGGACGACTTTGTGGTGGGTTTTTGGAACCCGTCAGAGGAGAATTGCGGGGCCGAGCTCGGTAAGCAGTCAATCTCTTACGACCTGCACACGGAGCAATGCATCGCTGACAAGAGCATTGCCGACTGTGTGGAGGCTCTGCTGGGTTGCTACCTGACCAGCTGTGGAGAGAGGGCTGCCCAGATGTTCCTCTGCTCACTCGGCCTCAAGGTGAGCATCTCCCCTCTCCCAACCCTGTTCTGTATCAATATTGGATTATCCACTAATGGTACTCTTGCTCAGTACACAACAAAGTGTATAGACTACAGACATATTCATCAATCAATCAATCTTTATTTATATAGCGCCAATTCACAACAACGGTTGTCTTAAGGTACTTTCCAGAAAGAGCCTCCGTGAGGTTTAAACCGGGATAAAACTGTTGTATAAATACACGTCCTTTAATGCACCGTTTCTCAGGGGCGGCTGCAGCTCAGTGGGTAGAGGGGTCGTCTCCCAATTGAAAGATCGTAAGGCATCCGGTTCAAAATCACGGCAGGGTCTACTTGTTGTAGGGTCCTTGAGCAAGACCCTGAAACCCTAGCTCACCGGGCGCCTCAAAGGGGCCGCCCACTGCTCCCTCAGGAGCGGGTCAAATGCAGAGAAATAATTTCACTATGTTTTACTGTGTATGACTGTATGTGATCAATAAAGGATACATTATTATTATTATTATTATTATTAAATGAGGGTATGGGTACACCTAGGGGTGCTTGAATGTACTGCAGGCGGTAACATTATGAGTCAGTCAAGCATAATTCCCCATATAATTTGAATTATCCAATAAACCAACTTTTATGTTGGAAATTCCTGTGCTTTTATTCATACCTTCAAACATAATTCATGTTTAAGTGTGTGATTGATACTCGCTGCAGCTCCTCCTCTACCTCTTACAGGTTAGTGAGCGATACGTAACGTGTGTCTCCACAGGTGTTAGATGTTGGTTCTGAATCACAACAAAGAAGAATACCTACTCTGTGGTAGAAAACAAATGTTTGACATGCTATATAGTGAAACAGTAAAAAAATTGCAGAGATATGAATCAATTATAATCTGTTTTTAGATACATGAGATAAATGAGGCCGTTTCAGAGGGCGCTGACTTTGCCTGCCTGACATCTGCAGGCAGAGAGTATTACAGAGATAAAAGTTCACAGGGTTCTAAAGATTTATGCCAGACCAGGCAGAGTTCTCCTCCAACACAATGTAGATCAAAATTCCAAAGGGTATTTAGAGCTTCTTTTGCTGATTACAGGTTTTACCGTTGGAGAGAGGGACCCTGACGGCGGTGCTAATGCAGACATGTCAGAAGGCCGCCATCGACCTGTGCTACGGCTGGCTGAAGATCCCTCCCCGCTGCATGCTGGACCACCCAGACGCAGGGGGAACTCTCAACCACCTCATCTCCGGATTTGAGAACTTTGAAAGAAAGATCAACTACACCTTTCAAAATAAGGCTTACCTCCTGCAAGCCTTTACCCACGCTTCCTACCATTACAACACCATCACAGGTCCGACTCCACCTCACAGCATCCGGACACTCTTACTTTACTGTCCAGTTTAAAATAAACCTTTTTTTTTTACAGCAGATGTTTAGAAGATTAAACGTCCAAGCCTGGTCAGAACAGATTCTGGAGCCTGAGGTTGCTTGACATATATAAACATATATATTTTATTCTCATGATGAGGATCGGGTGGGTTTTTGTTTTGCCAATCAGGCCCGTGTCTCATAAGTTAAAAAAACCAAACAAAGATTGGATCGTTTTCTGGAATCAGAATAGTCTTTGGATAGGGACACATCCAGACTTGTAAATCACAAAAGGCTCAAAGGAACTCTCCTTTCCAACAACTATAAGCCCGTCCTTGACTCCCTGATGAAGGCTTGGTCCGAATGACCATGACAGTAAAGATATTATAGTTATTGTAAAGGACTGTTCTTGTGACCTTCAGTGATTCCAGATCATTATTTTTACTGCGCATAAAATTCCCGCAATTTAAGATGAAATATGACGGACGACCAAAACAAAGGAGAAGGTTTTGAGAACTAGTGTACCTTTGGTCAGACATCCAGTGTTTCCTTCCCTGTAGGTCTTTGCGTTCATGTCACACTCCTAGTGGAACAGGCAACACAACAAAACGGTCTCTTCATTTTAAAAGCAGTTGGTCTAGTTAGTTTACTCAATAGTTTGTCTTTTGGTTGTTTCTATTTTTCAAATGTCAGCCAGCAAGCAAATTGTTTATTTGGTTAAAGACGATGATAAAAAAAAATTGTTATAAGAAGATGACAAGTTTGTCCAGAGTAAAAATGGAGAAAATAAGAAGAAAGTTGGGCAGAAATCAGGATTTTTTTTTTACAAAATTTTATTTTATGGTTTTCTCACCTGAAGGCAAAATACAACAAAGAAATTTGAAACAGCTGTAAAACAGCACGTAAAGCATCAATCTGTTTAGTCACCTAGCACCTTTTTATGGAGCCCCTGCAGTGTCACATGATGTATATGAGATATATAAAAAAAAAACTACATACGTGGGGGTGTGATTGCCCAGGATGCCGTCCAGGTCATCGTGAAAAATAAAAATGTCCTCATTAATAGACACATCTTTTTCTGGTGGCATCCCACACCTTTATCTACTGTTGCTGCAGCAGCTTAACCATGGAGTGACCTCGATCCCCCGTCCTCTCTTCTCCTCTCTCCCTCTCATCCTCGTAAAGAAAATAATCAAAGAAGCGTTTCTATAGGTTTTTCTCCCCTACTTACTTTGTCATATTTAAAACCTCGTCTCTTCCTCTCCCCCTGTGCTACCACGGCTCTTTTTTGGAGTCTTCCTTTGGCCACGATAGTCTGCCGTAACCTCCCGTTAACGGTCTGAATGTCTGAACTGAACTGTTTGATCCTTTGAACTTTGCTCTCGGGGGAAGTTTTGGTCTGGATCAAGATGAATAGTCAAACTCCAGGACAAACGCTGAAGGTTTCCTTTTCAGATGGTACATTTGGTAATCTCATCAGTGGTAGCTTTGGCATTGACTTTTTTTTTTTTTTTGATTGATTGACATTGATTTTTTCCGGCTCCTTCAGATTGTTACCAGCGGCTGGAGTTCCTTGGTGATGCAATTCTAGACTACCTCATAACAAAGCACCTTTATGAAGACCCGCGGCAGCACTCTCCCGGCGTGCTGACCGACCTGCGCTCAGCATTGGTCAACAACACCATCTTTGCCTCTCTGGCCGTGAAGTATGACTATCACAAGTACTTCAAGGCCATCTCGCCCGAGCTTTTCCACGTCATTGACGACTTTGTGCAGTTTCAGTTGGAGAAGAACGAGATGCAAGGCATGGACTCCGAGGTGAGTCCACTTTCCACCAAAAACACAGCCTTCATTGGTTCTGACCAAAAAGGCTCTCTAGGAAGAAACCTAATCTCTGTTGTTGTCATTTTTTTCCTGCTAAGATAATCGATGGAATTCGAGAGATCTGCCCGAATAATAAGGCTGTCAGTTTCTATGAGTCTGTTTTATATTCCGATGATTTCAGCGCTGAAGAGAAAATGCATTTGGATTTAATTTGTGTGGAAATGGCTATCTTGGCACCAGATCTCTCATTCTGCTTGAGATGTATTTTCTATGCCTCGGAACAACAGGCACATACACAAGCAAAACGCAATAAACAGCTGAAAGAAATAAAGCAATCTGCCGCAGTTATACGGTACCACTCCACGGCTCACTATTCATCAAATAAGAATAACAGTAACATGATGGAGCATGCTGTAAACTGGGACGTGGAGGTTCACTACATTAGCAGTCTGAGTCTGGGTGGATGTTCTCCAACAGGAAACAAGTCCTTTTGACTTTTTTTTTAAAATTCCAGGGAATTAAATGTCTGACAAATGAAGCAGTTTCATTACACACAACCCAGATTCCAAAAACGATTAGTGAATGATTTCCAAGCAATGTTGAATTCAATGCCGTACAAAGACGAGACATTTAGAGATTGATTAAGTCGTATTTCATGTGATTTGTTTTGTTGTTGTTGTGTTAACTGTTGTTATTTATGAATATCTGGGGGGGAAGGCTACAGTATGTCCATACATCCATCTACCCATAATACTTTACCAAACTGTAGCTTCACTAATATTTACCAATATAATAATCCTGTGCATAATTTCATTTTCTGCGGTTTCCAATATTTATATTTTTGTGTAATATTTTATATTTTTGAGGTTTGTATTAAGTGCAGATTTAAGGCGACATAATAAATGTGAATATTATGTTGTTAATGTTGTTTTCACCATAGCATATAAAACAGTATAATAAGCATAACAATAGCAAAATAATAGTATATAATATATATTATATTATATAATATATATAATAGCCAATAACCACAACTCTCAGCTAAAAAACAAATAGGAATTAAATATACATTTTGTGCTGAAGCAGCAAGTTTCCAAATGTTGGGAGATCTTTGGAGGAGGGGTCGTGATAAGATTATTCTAGATGACCTTTTACTATAGTTGTGTGTCAGGGACATGACATGAGTATTATTTCCTTTTAAAATAAAACAAGCAATTCATGACATGAGTCACTTTTAAAGACCCTATTTGATTTGAATAAATATTATAATTAATAATAAATGACGTCTGTCAGGTGGCGTGAGCAGGTAAAACATTAAACCAACCGGCTAAAATGACCACGTCATTAATGACTATGATGTGAATAGCTATTGTATTGAATGTATTCAATAAAGTAATTATATTTCTGTTTTAAATATAAAATTGGACCATATAAATACTGATAAATAAATAATGATAATGAATAATCTTAGATTGTAAACACAGCCACAAAAATATGAATGTATTAGGGACCGGTAACACTGTACCTGCAAAAGATTTCACTTAGAATAAACAGAGGGAGGGAATACGTGTTTATAGGCAATAGTTGCACCACCTGATCTGTTTTTGGGTGTTAAAAAGTTAAAAATACAGTTAATGTTAAACAGCAAATGAAGAGGGCGTTTTAAAGCTACTAACCGCTTCCATAAAGCTGTGTTTGTGTTTAATAACAGAGCTTTGTGGAAGGTCTAGTCTAAACAGCAAGTGTTTTGACAACTTCAAGCATCAACATCGAGCAAGTTCAAGAAAAAAACACGAAACTTGGCAAGTGGGCTCATTATGTTTGACTGTCTGTCTGACAGCCTTTTTGTCTTTTAGTTTCTGAAGATCTCAGCATAGACTCTAAGACGGTCTGAGGTTTCGGGGCAGCGTTTTTCACAAAACCCGTACTGCTTAACACCCGACTGCAGAAGTCCAGCCCTGCAGGTTCTGAGCCCGCAGGGCAGAGGCTCCATGAAGTTTAGCTCGGCCGAGACCCCACGGGAAAATGCCCGGTCACCTGACGCTGGCCGACGAGCTCCCCTCTAAGGTCGGGTGTCAGTAGGACTACTTTGCCCTGAGAGACCCCACCAAGGGTTATTTCCCTGACAACTCGGCTCTCAGGATCACAGAGGCCCACGAACCCCCCCCCCCCACCCCGTTAAGGTGGCGATTCTTCCACATGAAACATTTAACTTTTGTTGCGTTTCGGGCTTAGCATTGACTTTCTCATATAGCAATCATCTAAGTATTCCTCCGTTTGCGTCTTGGATAATCCAGGAAAACGTGGCTTTTGTGAGGTCGCAGCCGCTCTTAACTCATGGTCTCTTACGTTTACAGCGTAATAAACACGTGGATAGAACAAAAACTATGTCGGGATATCTTGTCTTGTTTTGAGATTACTAACGCCTCCCCAGCAAACCGCAGAGTTGCTGCATAATTACTGTGAATTGCCGCGATCATCTACACGTCTCTCTCCTCCTCTACTCTGGTGCTGCCCTATAAACCAGAGCGTTTGTCATTTTTGAAGATCCTTTTGGACAAAAACCATTTTCACAATGTGTTTTCCTGAAGGCAGAAATTTTTTTAAATCAGAAATATTTTTGTGTTTTAGCCAAAGCGATATCAAGTAAACGGGGCCTGACTCCAACCGGGCTTTGTCGGGTCTGTCGCCCTCTCAGCCTGCAGTTAATTCCACTGCTGCTCAGAAGAATCCCTTCCTCCCAGTGGTCCGACGCTCTCGGGATAGTGATGTGAACGAAAACAGCCATCCCTCTGGAAACTGTTA
The DNA here is from genome assembly GCA_009660295.1 of Lophius piscatorius. NCBI lineage: Eukaryota > Metazoa > Chordata > Actinopteri > Lophiiformes > Lophiidae > Lophius > Lophius piscatorius. Next base: position 16,521 of record VRLP01000235.1, read on the forward strand.
ATCTGCTGGGCAAATGGAAGACATCAGAGGGGAAAAACAAAACATTTTCACTTTATTATACGATCCAGTTTCACCTAAATCAGTGGTTGTTGATGCTGATGCTGACACAATGTTACACAATGTTAAGCTGGCCATAAACTGTGTTATTTGAGAAATGTTGATTATTTCCATTTTTCTGGTAGAGTAAGTCTTCTGTGCTGTGAAGTCCAAGCCAACATCATTTAAAATTCTTTTTCGTTTGCTCAGTGTGTGATTCAGTCATGCACGGTTGCAACAGAATGGCGTTTCCACCAGATGATGGGACTCAGAATATATCTCAGTAATATCCCAGTCTCACACCAGCTCTTCGTCTCCTGTTTGAGGAGACATTTGGACAAACGGCGCCGAATCTCATTGTTTTTTTAGAGGGAAAATCGGACTGTGCTTGGCAGCCTTTTTTTTTTTTTAACTTTCTGAATCATACATAACCGGCCATAACATTAAAACTACCTGCCGTACATTGTTTAGGTCCCCTTTTTACCCCCAAAACATCTGTGTAATGTACCGTGTGTTCTGACGCCTTTCCGTGAGTTCTGATGACACGGGCTGGCACCTACAGAGAACCCTGGGTGCTCATGATCCTGTCGCCAGTTGGTCATGATCCAGAAGATTTGCGGTTATGAAGAAGCTCTGACCCAGTTGTCAAGAATCTTAGGGGCTTTGACAAAAGCCAAATTGTGGTTGCTAAAGTTTCCTCATTTACCCTGCTTCCAACATAAACTTCCCAACTGTTCACTTGCCGACGGAGGCTAATGTTGTAGCTCAGAGGGTAGAGCAGTCGTCCGGATTTCCTCCCTTGGTACCGTCCAGTCTGCCCACTGCTCCTCAGAGAAGGTCAAATACAGACAATTAGTTTGGGTGTGAGTAAAAATATGATCAAGCTTGTGCTGCTCTGATACTTAATTCACCTTTCTGTGGTTACAATGTTATGGCTGGTTAGTATGTTTATAATTGTCCATTTTTTTTTTAGGTACAACTTTTAAAAAGAGCAGTCAGTCCTTAACAAGCTCTAGAAAATGGCTGTTTCTCTGGTAGTTTGTTTCCCTGCTGTTTTGGCTTCAGTAGAAAATGAGCTGACCAATTTTGATCGACTTGAGTAAAAATGTTTCCTCAACAAAAGTTTTTTTTAAATTTTTTCATCCATCTATATCCTCTATCCCCCGAAAGTCTTCAGAGGGAAAGTTAGCGAGTGAGATCTGTCTTGCTTTTTCTCCGCCGCATGGATATTGGGTTCCGGTTTCTGATTCTTACAGGCGTTTGAGAAGTAACAGACGGGTGGCAGGTGTGAGTTTGTCTTTTCTGTTTAATGAAACTGGTAATAAGAAAATATCCGTGGGTTGAGAGCCATCAACTCTAGAAACCGTGGTAGAGCAAGAAACCTGTAAGCCCAGCTATGCTCCAATCATCAGACCTCCGCCTCTGTGCTCACTATTGACACTTTGTTTACCCAGGAAGAAGTAGAAGTTTGGTGAATAAACTGCCTGCAAAAATGATGCCACTCACTGTTAAACTACTGACCTTTTTGTAATAAGGTTTTCTAGTTGAACATTTTTACTTGGTAAATTTGTTCAACTACAGCAGTTTGAAATGACCTGAGGTTTAAAACTGAACGAGAAGAAAAGCACATGGCTGACTGAGTGGAGACCATAAGAGGATTCTCGTCCTAGTGTTTGTCTCCTTTAGCTAACACGTTTGCCGTTTTTTTGCTTGCTTTTCATCAGCTGCGGCGCTCTGAAGAAGACGAGGAAAAGGAAGAGGACATTGAGGTTCCTAAGGCCATGGGGGACATATTTGAGTCACTAGCCGGGGCGATCTACATGGACAGCATGATGTCACTGGAGACCGTGTGGCAGGTGTATTATCCGATGATGAGGCCACTTATAGGTGAGGAGGGATGAAAGCATGTATTCATTGATGTCTGTCTTCACGTTTCACCTTTGACTCTTGACCATAACTAATCCCGACCATCCATTCCTTCTACGTTTGCAGAGAAATTCTCTGCCAACGTGCCACGCTCTCCTGTGAGGGAGCTACTGGAGATGGAGCCTGAAACTGCCAAGTTCAGGTAAGGGATCAGCACAGACAGAACCCCATGATCTAGGGCCGGCACTGACGTTTATTATTATATATATTATTTTAAAAATGTTTTCAATTCATCTTTTTGTGAAGGTACCAATTAAAATAACCATTACTTTGACCACAAATGTTAAATTGTTTTTAAACGTAACAGCTACTCATAGGAAATGCACTTGGGTGAGCGTTTCAGTCTACATTTCCATAAAATAACGCAGACATCTTGCTATAGCGCTGGAAAAAGCAGTGCTATTGCTTTTTCCAGCTTTTTCCTGACACAAACGCCATTAGCATTTGTGTCAGGAAATCGTTGTTGAATTCTGGTCTCAAACACAATATCAACAAAATGCCCCCAAAAAAAAAAACGAACACAAAACAAATAACACAAATGTTCTGATTATTGAAATGAGCTACGCCGTTTTTGTTTTAGAAAGCGTCCAGAGCATCACCATAGTATTAGGTCTCTGTTTAATGACCTTCCGCATTTTAGACGACCGGGCATTAAGTGTAATTTATAACATGCCCATGAGAGGGCGCTACGGTCTTCATTGGGGAAGAACGTGACATGAAGACTTGATGCGTCCCATTTATATTGATGTAGTCGATGTAATCCATGACACATCGTTGCAGCTCTACTATCACAGCTGCCGACGTCAACACTTGGCCCATATCGATGGTAGGAATACATAGATTAAAGATGGGACTCATCATAATGGAATTTAGGTGAAATTTTGTCATAAACAATTCTTTCTTTGTTTATGTAAACATTCATGGTTGTCTGCAGTGATGCAAGGAAGAGTTCATCCGTAAATGAGAATCCAGTCAATTCAAGACCCTTTGTTAAATGGAAATATTTACAAATACGTGTCTATTTACCTCTAAGAGTCTTAAGAACTTGTGATTTTCTGGATAACTCATCGTTTACTCTGAATGAGGTATGCAGAGATTGTCAGTTCTTGTTGTTTGAGTCTTTGTCCTCTGAAGATCTCAGCTGGTCATCAAAAATCTGTGTGGAATCTCAGGGGTTGTGGAGATGTGGATAACGGCATACTCATGTTTGTTTTGTGAAGCGTCTATTCGCCGACTGACTCTTCTTTTGGAGCGAACTATTCCTTTAAGAACCGAAGGTGTTTGAGTAGAATTTGCATTTAAACTGGACAGAAGGGAAATTGCAAAGCAGCATTGTTAGAGTGCCAAAGCGGTTTACAAGCATTCAGCAAAATACAAAGTGTGGTAAATCATCAAGTCACATTTAAAAAAAAGAATAAAAACTCACAAATAATCATTCAGTAGTTGCACAGAAACAAATATCTGGTTGGTAAAAAATGGAGACATGAATTGATCTGGAACTTTTTAACAGGGACACATTCACTCTTTTCCAGTTGCTGCATTCCATGTTGTTCAAACTCTTCATTAATCTGCTGATTCTTTTTCCTTTTCTTTTTTTTTACAGTAATTTGCTTTTCATAAAATAAATGATTTTGTCCTCGGGAATTCTTAATTGCAGAGGCTGTTCACGTGATTTGATTATTGTCACTTGCCCCGTCTTTCTGCACAGTTTGTGTTCAAACCAATTCGGACCACATAGACGGTACAAAAGCAAAGTAGGGTTAAGAAAGAACTCACCTCATGTATATCAGTCAGGGTAAAAGGCGTCAACACTTTCATTTATATACGTATATACATATAAACAAAACCTCACATTTATACCCCAGTAAAACAGGAAGTCATGTCTCACCACTTGAGAGTTCCTACTGAAACAGGTGAACCTAAAAAATATATAAATAGGCTGGAAATATGCAAATTTTTGTGAATAATTTGAACAATAGATCATTGGTATAGACAATGAAGACATTTTTCATTTCATTGTACAATTTTTTGTTTTTAAAAGGTGACAGTAATTCTGGAGGGGACAGTGTATCTAGGTCAAAATATTACTCTATCATATGTAAACACAACACCTGGAGACATAACCGCACCTCACCTCCTGCGGACTCCCCATCCGACAGTCGGTACCGTCCCCCGTACTGAACATCTGCTTTGAGTCTGTGCGACACACGGGTGATGTGTAAATAGTTCCTACTGTTAGTAAATGTCTAATCTGGGAAACCTGTTCCCTGTCCTCTGTTGCAGCCCTGCTGAGAGAACTTACGACGGGAAGGTCCGGGTGACGGTGGAGGTCGTCGGTAAGGGCAAGTTTAAAGGCGTCGGCCGCAGCTACCGGATTGCCAAGTCGGCGGCGGCGCGACGAGCTCTGCGCAGCCTCAAAGCCAATCAACCTCAGGTCCAAAACAACTGAGCTCAGCATTAGCACCTAAGCTATCGATACTAACGGAAAAAAAAAAGAAGCAGCAACTCCAGGCTGCGGCGGCGGCTCGGCGGCGGCCAGGGAACACTGCGTGGAGCAGTGACAGGAGAAGCCGACTGATCTCATGACAATTTCACGTAGTATCTCGTAACCTCCTCTCCTGTTTTCTCGTTCGTTTGTTTCGGGGTTTTTTTTGCGCAAACACAATCTTTGCTTTCCCTGTCTGCTTTGTGTAATCACACGAGTGCTTTATTAACGTCAAGCAAAGTGTTTTAAAAAAAAAAAAAGAAAGAAAGAAAAAGAAACCCATCAGGTCTCGATGTCTATTCCTCACTGTTTCATTTTAGATTCTTGTTTGTTTTTGTTTTTGCTTTACCCTCATCTCGGTGAGATGAGGCGTACGCTTCTTGTTTAGTATTAGACTGTACATAGTTCAATCAAAGGTATAAATCAAAGTATGTAGAAGGAAAAAAAAGAAAAAAAAAAAGAAAACGCTAAACTCCTCATCCTGTGCACTAGTGCCAGTCCGTTTGACGGCGTGTTTTTTAAAGCGCTAATGGCAGACACGGCGAACAGATACCACTGGAGCAAACATCTGGTGGCACTTCTGTCTGAACTCTGTCTTGAAATGGTATTCTTAATCATGTTTGCACTTATTCCATTTGGGTCTGTTACTTTGAGAATTGTGTGGTCACATTGACACCAAAATCATATACTTAGCAAATATATATATATAAATAGAAATCTATATATATATATATATTAGTGATCAAATCCACGAATGATGTTCTTGGCCTCGGATGCTTAGGCTCACCCTCATATCCTGCAAAATGGACAGGACTTTTCAACATTCCCGGTTACTGTAATTTAAAGTAGTTTTTAAGCGCACTCGAGGTTGCATGTTCTTGTAGCTTGTGTATAAACCATGACAACTGGATGGCTTCTGTAAATGTTCTCAATCCATTGATGATGTATCTAGAGCGCGAGAGAGCGAGAGGACATGTTTGTGGCATTATCTTGATGAATTCGGTTTTGATACCAAGAATGGGTGGGATTGAATCAGCCATTCTTGTGCACTAAATGTCTTTTCACAGATTGATCATCCAGTTTTTTGATACGACAAAAAGACATTTCACAGATTGAATATGCTGCAGATTTTCTTTTTTTTTTTTTTTACAAATTGGATACAGGTGTAAGACTCACAGAATCTTTTCAAACCCAGTCTTTGTGGGTTAGGGGGGGAGGGAGGGGGGAGGCTGAATCATTTCACATCCCATACCTACCAAAGCTATGACAGATGTGATGCTATGAGGTGGAGTTGGATTCCTCGGGATACCAGCCTTTTTTGTTTGTTTGTTTGTTTGTGTACTGACGAGTCCTTGCTTCTAGTTTTTCTCATCAATAAGCCCTTTATTCATTTGAATACCTCAGTTAATTGCATGCATTTTTCTTTTTTCTTTTTTTGTTTGGTGCTATGTTTTTTTGTATTAAGCTTGAATTTCTCATCTTTTTGCACTGTAACTATAATACCTCTTTATTTGTCCCCTTTTTTTTATTTTTTTATTTTTGGAAATCGGTCCCATTCGGTTGTCCTGGGGGTCAACTGTGAAACCTGCAGAGGAGAGCATCTTTTTTCCCCTCCCATACTTGAGGTTGACACTTTTTTTCCTCATCCAGTAGCCATTAAACTTCATCAGTCGAGTCTGACTGGTTCTGTAAATGCTTCTTGAGGTAATCGGGTCAGATTGCACTCTTAACCGTTCACTTCTCACAGTTTCTCTCCCCGCCATTCAGCTCAGTCTCTAATTGGCTGCTGTGATCTCACATACGAGTAGAGGAGGTTCTTTGCGTAAAAGTTGCAACCTGATGAAAGCATCAGTCCGTTTTTCAAAACCCGGGTTGTCTGAGCCTGACTTTGCTCATGAAGCCCGCCCAGCCAGTTGACTTCAGCTGGACGGACCCAACGGCCATTGGGTTCCCAGGATGGGTACGGCTTTAGAACTGTCTTTTTTTTGAAGGCTTCGTTATCAATAGACAAAGGGCGGGCAGACCCATGTTGACCATGTGGGCGTGTGGCGATTCCATCAGTGTAATTAAGGCAGGAATCTTTTCTTGGAGACACTCCTGCCCCCTTTTTCTGTGCGCATGGCAAGGACTCAGAATAATTGTATCTCTGAGAGCTGAGTTTGGGGGAACGTTTGAGGCTTCCATCACAAGAGGAAACGTCCTGAGAGAGAGAGAGGATAGGCGTGCTGACACCTCGCGTTCCTTTGAAGCAGTGTTGAGCTTTGTGCTGAATACCCAGCCTCAAACCTTTTTGTGTTGAAAAAAGCTTCACTTTACCTCCACTGGTGGGTGGACTTCAGATTTGCTGCTGCTTCACTGTCTCAGAGCATCATTCAGGGTGTCATGCTTTCGACGACACAGTGGAATTTACTGAGATTGTGACTCCGTTTCCATTTACTCAAAACGGTGCTGTTGGCTTGCGGTTCTCGGGTCCCGTTTCCACATCAGAATGTAGCAGCGAGCAGAAACGGCGTCGCCTGGAGCTGAAATCATTACAATGGAGGGTCAGGTCGTTTCTGTGGAGAAATAAATAAAGACTATTTTCATTGGCCGTTGAAAACTACTCGTAGCAGACCATCACAGCAGAATTTAGCCTTTAATTTTATTTTCTCAAGATCTCTCGGCTAGAGAGTGGACTGAACTACGTGGAATTCCAGCTCCTGCATTCAATCATTCAATCATAAGATTTTCATTTTTTTACGTTGAGAAGGTTAAAGCTAACGACTAGGATGCTCTTAGGTCCAAGTATTAATTCTCGCAGGCCTTCCTTCGGCTATTTTTGGTCCCTGAAACTGTGAAATACAAGTTCATTGGTTTGATGCACAGCATGAGGGATAAAAGAGCGGTTTACCCAAAAAAAGAAAATTCAGTCACCATCTGCTCGCTCATCACGCTGACGCAGAGACTGTTTTAAGTTACGTAGTTCCCCAAACACTTCTGGCGCTTGGCAGCACTCTGAACAACTGAGATGAGTACAGTAATGACCGAACCACCGAAAACAATCCTCATGCAGCGGAATCAGACTCTTCAAAGTTCCAAATTTATTTGAAAGGACGTTCCTCTCGCCCCTTTCAAGATGAAATGTTGACACAATCCTTATGTGGACGTGCAGGTGACCCAAGTGTAAGGATGTAGATGGTGAGTTCTTGGGTCTCTATTATGTTTCCTGACACTCTTCACTCATTTCCGTGGCGTGTCTGCGTAGGCCTGCGTGCGTTCTCAGTGCTCGCCGGCCGTCGGCCAGTCTGCTAGCATGCACGCCACAACAAATGCCTGGACTGACGACAGCAGTTTTTCAGTTGTTCGGGTTTTTGTTTTTTTTTCTCCAAAATATGTTTCATACTCCATAACGTCGGCTCGTATATTGTTTAAATAACCGCTATAATTGAAGACGGTACATGAAGCACACCCCGAGGCCAGGGAGAACTGAGGATCTCTGCAAAACTGCTGCCTGAACCTTTAATGCAACAAGAGGCGCGGTAACACTATTTAGCTTATGTGGCTACATTGAAGACGCCAGATTCAAAAGTTTGCAACTAACGTCTTTAAAATACATTTTGGGATCTCTGGTCTTCAGCACGGAGTCATCTTAGGTCTGCTTTGGGTTGTGTGTGGGTTTTTTTTTTTTTTGTTTTGGTTTGTTTTTTCAGAAGCGCCCTTCTTAGGTTTTTTTGGAATAATTCTGCTGTAGTGTGAAACACCAGAAATGCTTTGCGGACTAAGAAACTTCGGCAGACTCTGTTGATTATGGGGTTGAGTAAATTATGACAGAATATTAATTTTTTCTAGCTGAACCGTTGGTCTGTCACAGTTTGAAAGAGTGCAATCTGTTATTCCTCAAGCGGCTGCTTGACCCTCCAGTCGACCTGTGTTAACACTTCAATCTGGGCCGTGTTTTTTATTTCCCTATTAGGGGGATACTGTCAGATTTTGAGTGTATCTGACCCTCCAGCCACACACCTTTCAACACCTCGGTGTGTAGTGCTAACACAAACACACACACACATATAGCCATTTTGACTGTTCCTCTGGCTCGACAAGCTGACTGTCTGAGTCTGTGGGAGGGACGAGGGGGAGATTAGGAAAAAGAATGTGAAATCACTCATACGGTGCCATGCCCACTCTCTACTCTCTACTCTCTGTGATTGATTCAAAAAATAACCACAAATAAGTGGCATCAATATCCAACGATTTTGTTTTTTCCTAACTTTTTTTGGGAGAAGGGGGGTGTGTGTGTGTGTGTGTGTGGGAGCGCTGAATTAGTCTGTTCTCTAGAGTGGACTGTTTTCTCATACTCCCCCTTTTTTTTTTTTTTTTTTTTTTTTTTTTTTTCCATTTCTTTTTTGTACATGTAGCACAATTGAGCATTGCACTTGGGCGCCATACTTTACCTCATGTCAGAGTGTGAACGAGTGAAAGATGGAGGGAAGAAAAAGAAGTGTATATATAATATGCCGTAATGTTAAAGAGGACTAACTTGTGGTTAAAGCTTTGCTGCTGTTTCGATTGCTGGTATTAGACAACCCGATTTAAAAAGAAAGTGGCTTCAGGAGGGGAGACGGGGACGTCATCGCCATGACAAATACACTGTTAAAAAAACAAACAAGATTGGGTGTCACCTACACAGATGTCCTGCCTCAAATACGCAGGACATCCAGTCTTGACGCCACGTTTGGTTAATCCTTGGATATGGACACGCCGTCCAGCTGATGCTCCTGGCCTCTTTTCTACTCCTGCGCTCTGTCTGTATGGAATACCAGACAAGCCCCGCCCCCAGCCTCTTTACTGAGAAGCGAAAGGAAAAATCCGCTCTAACTAGTTCCTGTGCTTTAGAATAAGGCCACATTGACATCACTCGCTGAAGTACGCTGTAAATTTAAAGTACTGTATTTGAGGAGAAAAGACTATTTACTTTTTTTATGGTGTGTTCAAAGAAAACCGTCGTCGGCATGTTCATGCAAAAAAAAAAAAGCAGACCTAACCTGAATGAGTGACACATTATTTTTTAACATGAACACACAATGGAGTAAGCAAGGAAGACATGAAACAAGTGGTTTTTAAAGTAAGGTTTGGGAACCCTAGGGGGCCATTACAGGATTCCAACGGGTCCCCAGCAGAATACGTGTATATTTTAGATACATCTGAAGTTTTTGCAAGAAAGTTTGATAACCACAAGTGGACTGTGGTTTCAGATGAGGCTGAGCGGGGTTCTGATTTCAATATTGTGTAGTAAAATGATCAATGTTTCATCATCATATGTAGATGACCGACCTAATGTGTGTATTTTGGGCCAGCATTGTGCATAAACACATCAGGTACATGAGGCCTCCAGCTAATAATAATAGATAATACATTTTATTTATAGGTTTCTTTTACTGAGGCTGACATTTAGAGTTAACCATCCAAAAATGAAAACTAGGTCCTTTTACAGTTTACATACAACTTCCCATCTCTTCCAGCTGTGAATCTTCTTTCTTCTTGTAATTTAAAATCTTACTCGACATTCATGAAAGTGGCCCGAATTCTTATTTTTGGGTGAACTATCCCTTTAACAGTCAACCTGTTTATCCATCAGATCCACAGCGATTACAAATCTTTGGAGTGCCATTACTCTTTAAAGAACTTAAAGAACTTTGTGTTGCGATGTCATCCACATCGCAACACATGTGGTGAGGTGTTCACCGAAATAGGAAAAATAAATTATCCACCAAACAGGAAACTACTTAAGTGGATTCTTCCTTTACGCTTCATGGAAATGCGTGATCAGTGTGAGAGAAGGAGTGAAATGCCTCCTCTAAACAGTGATGGTGGGGTTTGGGATAGAAATCAACCAGCACAGAGCGCCGGCGGTGAGTGTTTTGGACAGGGGGCAGCAGAACACCAGCAGAGTGGAGCTACACGGATCGAGTGAACTGTTATTAGTACGGGGGAATTATGGGCCATCACAACTGCAGCAAATGTTGAAGGGACATTGGAATAGAAACTCCTCACTCATACTGTAATACCGAGCTGCAGTGGTTTGCGGTCTGCACCTTAAATGGATCACAAATACCTTTTTAATTCTGTTTGTTTATTCTTTTTTTTTTTTTTTTAATTATTATAATTGTAGCCCAGTATATCTATAATAATAAAAGTATTGGTATGTCATTTACCTTCAGTCCTGTGGTGGTCTTTGTGTTTTGCTTTTCTCATGATGGTGGGATGAGCTGCGTTTATGAGCTCCAGGATTATTATTATTATTGAAACTTAAATTAAGTGCAAAAATTGGTGACCCAGTGAAAACTCAGTTCATAATGGAGAAGAACATTGTGGACGAAAAATGAATAAGCAAAAATAAAAGCCACATGAATAAACAGAATAAAATATGTTTGTTCCAAATAAATAAGACACACAAAAAGTTTTCTGATTAATTTATGAATTCAGGTTCTTATCAGTTGGTAGCGTTGAACGTGATTTATCAGAGGGGTTTTTTTTTTCTTCAGATTTTGCATTCATACGTTTCCTCCACGCACCAGAACCAGTGGTTAGGCGTTTTTCCCGTGAAGGACGTCGGACCTCTCTGCCTCCATGTAGAGATTGGCCACAGCAGGAGATACTGAAGAAGTCCATTTCAATTTAGAACTTTATTATAGATGGAGCGATCCATAGCACGATAAAAGACAAACATAAATAATTGGAAAAATAAGTACAAACACATTCAAAGCAAAAGGCGTTCCACATGATTAGACATTTGCGTTTAGGCTTTAACGCCCATGGTTCCACATTCTGGACCGGACCGCGACGGTACACAGAGCAGGGTTGGTTAAGGCCAAAATAATAAAATAATACTGTTAGTAGGGTTCGAGGCTGCACGTACTTCTATACCTGAGATTTAGTATGACAGCAGAGCAGCTGGGAACACGAACATTGCAGCTTCTCTGGGCTTATATTTTCCCAAGTTATAAAAAGAGAGGTCTTCAAAGTATTCAAACTCATACTAAATCTGCGGGTCAACATTTTTGCTTGTGGGTACAACATTTGACATGGTCTGTAAATGTACCGATCATCTGATGGATGATAAATTGTGTTATAACCCAGACATTTAGCCTCATCACACCCTTTCACCCTTTAAGTATCCAAAAAAATGATCTCCTTGCATATTTCATTTCTCTGGGTCTTGTTAATTTAATATCTTGGGACACTTTACCATAAACTGGCAATTTATTTGGTCAAGCATGTTTTAAAAAAATTTAAAACACAAAAAAATATATATCATTAGGGAATTTCATGGGAAAAAAGTCAATTTAAATTAGACCAGTTCAACTTTTTGGAAAAGTTTTATTTTTATAAAACTGACCCTTCTTAGATTTTTTTGGTTTGCTCAAGATACGGGAGTCCTCATACCAAAAAAATCCTACTTACTAAATAGTATTTTGTCAATAGCTATGATTAATGTCTTCTCTTCTGTGGCCCCTTTTTCCTGTGGTGTCCCCCTGGGCTCTACCCTTGGCCCCTTGCTCTTTGACATATAAATGCTGCCACCGGCTCGGTAACATATTCCAATAAGAAATAGAGACTCAAAATGAGTTCAGCCCAAACCGCTGAGCAAGATATTAAAGGGTTAAGAGCAGTACCAGCCAGGAAACACCAACTTTTCTAACATCCTTTCTTCTGACTAATAAATTTCTCCTACTTGAATTGAATATGTCGTCAAGATCTGCACCATATTGAGAGCATGTCCCCAATAACTGTTGAAGAGACATCTTCAACCTACCTACATCAGGTATATCAGTGATTTTTCTTTTTTTCTCTATTCTAAAAGCTACAGTAAGGAGCCCCTGAATAAAAATATAATTATCTTGTGCACATAAGATGATTAACTTTTAATTTACAAGTGTCTCTTGATGGACAAAGCCACCATATAAAATAAAATGGGGCTGACCAGGGCTTTCAAAGTTCTGTTTTCACTTCCAAATGTCACACAATCCGTTTAAGGAACACACAGCATGGAGGATAGTATGTTAATTTCATCAAGTCAGAACACATGAACAATGCCGGCCAACTACTTCCGCTGTGATCCTTCAAAATAATAGCACTTGAAAAAACACTTAGCTGCAAATGGAAAAAATGACTTACAGAATCATATTCTAACAGCTTTTGCTCCTAGACATGGGATCATCATCAGCAGGAATTATTCTCTGCACATACTGAACGACAACAGGCAGCAGCTGCTTAAGCGTTTTTCAAAGAACAGGCCAGCCTTTGCGATGCATGAATTTATATAAATAAAATAATTAACTCGAGGGACTTCAGTGGGTCCGTTAAAAAAAAAACCTTAATTGCAAATTTTCAACATTATTTTTCTTACTTAAGATGTGTTTTAATCCACTTAACAATTGTAATGCATTGATAAGTATTCCTGTTTAACATTTCCCCTCTTCAAAGAACAAACTTGAAAAAAATTGATTACAAAAAATTATTTGTAATATAGAGCCATAAATAATCAGCAGTTTAAAATGCTGCTAAATGGAAATAAAAAACCCCAAATAATAATACATTTTATTAAGTGTTATTAAAAGGAACACCTATCAAAGTAACTTATTTTCAAACAAAGTTAATTAAAAAAAATACTACAGGTATTTGTTCCATTTGCTCATTTTTCCTCTAAGGAGAAACCGTTGTGGGTTCCCATGGGTTTAAAAAAAACATTACATTTTTTTCTTAGTGCTGTCAGGCCCTCCTTTCAGAGAGCCTTTGAATTGAAAAGGTAAAACATTTTGAGTGTGAGCTGTGTCTCGGGTCTCGTAGGTCTGATCTAAAGTTCTACCACGAAAGCCTCACCCTCCAGCAGGACTTCTGCAAGTCCTTAAAAACCAGTTATTACAATAACAAGTCATTTGACATATAATGGTGTATGTTTTTTTTTTTAGCCACAGTTAGTGATTAGTGACGTTAGTGTCCTCTTGTTACCAAGGATATGTTAACAAATTTAACACTGGGTGAGATAATTTACTTTCCAGTGAACTCAAATTGTTCCAATAAACTGATTAACATCTTGAAAAGGTATTTTACTCTTTCGGAGGACACATTAAATCCACGTCCTCCTGACGTGGGGAGACCTGTTTTCACTCATTCGGCCCCGCATGAGGCCGGCACATGCACAGCTCTGAGCTTTGTCAGCATCACCCACTATATAAGATCCGTCTGACGCACCTGATGACTGCAGACCACAGCTCTGAAAGTAGGACAGCAGCTTTAGCGGACCCTGGGGACCAAACGGCAGGTTCACCAAGAGGATTGTGTTTCAGTCTGGGCTAAATGGATTTACAGTCAACTCATTTTTCAGTCAAAGCAGTGTCATGGAGCCCTACCATAATGCAGAGTCAGCATTTAACGGCAAAAATGTATCATTACGTGTTTGTTCAGTGTCCATACTCCAAGGCGAGATGTTTCACGATGACGCGTTATAGAGTTGCACCGGTGGAAGACAATAACCGGTTAAAAACAAAAATGGTTTCCAATACAGAATATAGGATAAAGGCCTGCGCTGTGTCTCCAGCAACTAACAAGTACGGTCAAATATGACAAATACATAATATTTTCATAAAAAGAGGTCCCCCTAGTGAGTAAAATAGGATATCCGCAAGACAGACCTCTTCAATTCCATTCATATGCAACAAATCTGAACTAAATCGTACAAACGGTTAGAAACTTCTGTCAAAAAACTTTTTTTCACAAATAGCTCCCCCTAGTGAGTAAAGTATGAACTATGAGGATAAGACTTGACATTTACAGGATGAATCTCCAAGTGTTGGTTCATATGCAGCAAATCTGGACTAAATCGGACCAAATGTTGAGAAGAAATGGCCCGAAATCTTTTGGAGATAAATCTCCCCCTACTGGCAGAATTATGCAACTGACCTTTCCCAAATTCAATCCAGTTCCTCCTGACATTAAGGCATATGGACATTTACATTTTGAAAAAGGAGAGGGAGATTATATAGTATCCCTGACTATTCAGGGATATAATCATTTCTCGTTGATCTACTGGTAGAAGGATGCAGGAGATGGAGCTGCCAGTCAGGAGAAAAAGGGGAGGACCAAAGTGGTGGTTTCTGGATGTGGTGAGAGAGGACATGCAGTTGGTTGGTGTGAGGACAGGGCAGTGTCCAGAACTTTCTGTCTTCAAACTTGGATAACCTGATAAATAATGAAAATAATTTGTAAATTTCCTGTTTTTTTTTTAAAGATATATGTCAAGAAACATTTGAAAGTATGTAACTGATTCTGAAAGTCTCAGATCTTCAGGCAGGGAGTTCCAGAGCTCAGAGAAGACCGGTCACCTCAACTTCTAAGGTGTGTCTCAGGATCAACCAGCAGAGCTCTGTCTGAAGGTCCGGGACTACGCCCAGCCTCATATGGGTGGAGCAGCTCATTGATGTAGCTAGGAGTTAATCCATGAAGAGCCTTTAAAGTTACTAGCAAGATTTTAAAAACGACGGGTTAACGGGAAAACCAGTGAGGAGAGACTAATGTGTGATATGGTCTTCTAGTGTCTGTTAGAACCCGAGCTGCTGCATTCTGAACCAGCTGGAGACGTGAACATGGGTTTCACCCTGAGTACAAAGACTTACAGAAATCCAAACGAGATGAAATGAAAACATGCACAAACTTCTCCAGATCAGAAAAGACAGGAATTACTTTATCTTGGAGATGGTCCTTAATTGATGAAAGCAAGATTTAACAACAATAGTTTTGTGTTTTAAACGAAAGGTCAGTATAAAAAAAGATTCTCTGCCAGGTTTCTGGCTGGAGGTTTGACTTTAGAGGACAGTGGTCAAATGTGGTTCTTTAAGACGAAGATGTACTTCTTAGGAACAAAGAGGATTATTTCGTCTAATTTTCATTTAGTTTGAGAGGGTTGTGAAAAATCAGCACAGACAAGAAAAAAGATTATTTAAATTTAAATTACCCTGGATTTCAGTGGGACATAGATTTGTGTATCATCGGCATAACAAAGATACTGGATTTTGTGTTTGTTCATAATATGATTCAGTGGCAGCATCAATATGCTAAACAGTAAGGAGCCAAGGATGGGGCCATGGGGGACACCACAAGTCAGAGGGGCCGCCAAGGAGGAAGAGTCACACCATGGCTGTAGAGAAAGTCCTATTTGATAAACGGTACTGACCTGGAAAACAGTGATGTGATGAGTGAGGTATCCATGTCGACAGGAAAGGAAGAACCAGTTTAAGACAAACGTTGTGTTCACATGACTCTGGTCCTCGATGAGACACTCAATGGAGTAAGTTTGTTTTTTTTACCTCTGCTACATTCTCTGTCAGTGCCATCAGTGCAACCTTTCCCGGGGTAGATATCATTGGGGACCTTTCCGTCTGTGGGAATAGTCAGAAAATTCCTCCAGCAAAATGATTTAGCGTCGTATAAACCTCAAAGTCCTGAGGATTGATGGTATTGGTGCCGGTGTTATGTCGTACAGCAAACAAGCTGTCTCATTAGTTAGCTAGCGTCCATGCTAGGAACCCACAGTTGAGCTAACATCCATTCCACTCGAGGGCGGGCTATCTTGGCCCGGAATCTTGAAAGTTCAGATCCATCTCTCTGATCTTTGAATCTTTTCATTATGTTTAAATAAACTGGTAAAACACAAAATACCCAAGAGAGCATTCAAAATGAATGGGCCAAAACTTTAAACATTCTTAAAGTGAAGTTATTGGACAGATCGTCTCACACAACAGCAACATATGTGCAGTTGAAGTGAGGGTGAACATGTTCCGCACAATGCTGAACACCTAACCGGTCTAGACCTGCTCTGTTTGGAAAGTACCTTTAGATAACATTTGTTGTGAATCGGTCCTATATAAATAAATTGATTTGCTCAAGAGTTGCAATTTTTCCTTTAAATAAATACCCTAATTCACAGTTTTGTAGCTACGCTACTTTGGCAAAGGGACTACGACTGTTTAGACGATTTCCTGTGTGTGTGTTTGTGTGTGTGTGTGTGTGTGTTTGATGGGGACATGGTCAAGTGTGCATATGTTCTACCTTCAAATATTTTTAGAACTCTTTGTTTTCATTTGTTGCTACAATCTGCGTCTCCGGGAATGACATCATGCATGTTGTGCACTTGAGGCGGTGAGGAAACTGCAGACACAGGAAGTGACTCATTAATGACACCAATGTTTCTGAACCTCCGCAGATTTAAGGCATCAGCCAGGTCGGCCAATCAACTCAGACCTGGAGATGAGGACACAGTTTGTGCTGAGTGTGAATCACCTGTTATGAGAGTGACTTCCTCTTATTCTGAAGCTGTGCTTCTCTGCTGAAAATAGTGGACTGCCCCCTCTGGGTAAGATGAGGTACTGCTTCAAGGGGATCAGGGGTTTGGTGCGGCATCAGTGGTATTGTAGGTGTTGTATCAGTCCACCGCGCTGAACAGAGAGCCGAGTCAAAAGCTGTTACTTTACCGGTAGATCTATGTTCCAATGCCTCGCGTGACCAAAAGTAAGAAGTCGCTGATGCCTGCAGTTAAAATGAGCTAACTTCTCAGGTGGCTTTGCCTCAGAGATAGAGATTATTATACCTTCTAGGGGTCTACGTCGTACAATAATAGCCTCCTTCTGGGCTGGAATAGTTGCAATCTTAGCTGAAACACCTGGAGCACAGAAGTTCTGAAATCTTTTAACTTCCATACTATTTTTCCTCGCAGATCAGGTTGATGTCGGGGATACTATGGAGTCGCCACAGCAGCCGCCGCAGATTCTTCGCGTTAACGTGATAACTCAAAAAACTATTTCATGGATCATTTTCAAATTTCATACCCACATAGACCTTCGTGTGAGGAAGAACTGTGTGTTTTAGGGAAAGATTGTTTGTATATTTCTGACACAAGGGGGAATTTCAGCTCCAAGCGTTTTGGGGCTGAAACCTCAACCATTGATCCAATTTAGTCCAATTAAGGTGCATATGAATCGACTCCAGGAGAGCTACAGTAGATTGTTTGTATAATATTTCTCTGTATTGGATCAGATTTTACTGGATACTGTGGACATAACTTCACATTTAATTTGAGGAATTCAATAAGGGTGAATGCTTGAGCAACGCAGGGGATTGGGGATTTTTCAGGGACACGCTCTGGACAGCGTGGACCTAGTTTGATGTGATGTGATCTGATGCAAACCGGGGAAAATGAGAAACAAAAAAACCCGGACTGCTTATTAACCTGTACCAATTATTTAGATTTTAAAGAAAGAAACACTAAATGAATGTGTTTAGAATAATCTAACAGTAGCTGGAAATGCCTCAAAATGTTGTTAAAAGGATTCAACTCCACCAGAAAACATGCAGATATGGACGGATGCATGTTGGTGATCTCTCTGTCTCTTCAACAACAGGGTGGGAAGAAGGAACAGGTGAAAAGACACTTGTTGCAGGACGGATATGCTGTTGCAATTTGTTCCTTTTGTGAGGCTTCAAGGGACGTTGTTTGACCGCCGTCAGAGCGAAGCACCTGTTGTACCGCTCACTTTTACACGGTGGGTGAAGCCGTCTGCTGGATGAGAGATGTTAAGCAGGATGGATGCCAGCTTACATGTCAGTTAACATCCTCCTCTCAACCACCTCTTCCACAGAATCCGGTCCAGGACGGAGCCGAGTCCGCTCCCTCTCTTTGCTTCCTCCAGCCCAGTAGATCACATAAAGGAAGATTGCAACTGCGTCATAAAATGTTATCATAGCATCGCCGTCTCCCTTCTGGTGTATGACGTCTGTGATTTCAAACCAGATCCAATCCAGTTTGTTGAGGCCAACAGCCGGTTCTTCTCATGAGCTCATTAGAGGAAGAAAGTACGGTGCGTATTTAACGGACTTCACATTCGTCCGCCTCTTTCTTGTCGGAAGTAAATGTAATAACTAAAAATAAATGAATAAATAGGAAAATCCAGGGCTCTATGTCCTATATCCTGTAGTGATATGTTTGCAGACAGTAGGATCTTTGGATGCTGCTCAGATGGAAAAAAAAAACTCATTAATGCAAAGTGTAGTTTAAAAAATGTTTTCAAAATTTGCAGAAAAATTCCAGAATCATTGATTTCCGTTTTTTACAGAGGAAATCACAGCGTATTTATAAAGGACAGATTTAACTGCACCTGAACGCACCGCCCACCTGGTTGGACATAGAGAGTGTTGGTTATTATTGCCAAATGCCGTTTCATTTTTAAAAATGTTGGAACTTGCTTTATCTAAGGGACTGGATGTAGTGAATAATATATGTTGTTACAGAGTCTGATTATTTTAAGATGTACGGTATAAAGAAGTATGTGAGATCATGTCTCATCTAATATTCTAGTATGCAAACATGAGAAATCCTCATTTCAATTTAGTGTTTGAGAGAATAAATGAATAAATTCCCCCAAAGAAATAAAATATGCAAAAAAAAAACATGTCGAAGATTCTACTATGGTGACGCCATAACACGCCTCTCACCTTTCATACCTGCGGCTGGATCAGAGCAGAGATGGTGTTTGTGACATAAACTATTATTATACTTATATAATATTATTAAAATATTATATTAGTATAATAAGAACAAGAGAGCAGAAAGTGCCATAAACAGACATAAACTTCTAAACAAATCAAATATCAAATACAGTTTTATATATTTATATATATATATATATATATATATATATATGTATATATATATATATATATATATATATATATATATGTGTGTGGGTGTGTGTGTGTGTATATGTATAAAGGCGTATATATGTATATATGTGTCTATACATACAGTATATAAACACACATTATTATATTATTATAGTTTATATATATTTATATTTGTGTATGTATATAAATATGAATATATATATAACAATATTCATATATATGTTTATAAATATAATTAACAATATCTACAGTGAGTCCTTAGTAACGCTACATTTACACACACACACACACACACACACACATATATATATACAGTATATACATATTTCTTCTATTTTATTCCATTGAAAGGTTTTTATATAATCTGTCCTCAATATCAATTCATTTTGTCGTATTTATTCGATTTGGTCAATATTTTTCAGCATCAGCACTTTCTAAATGTTCTTAAACCGTTGAGTTTATCAACGATAACTTGTTAAATATTCTGTGAATAAATGAATGAAAAGCCTTTACCTGCACCGTTTGTTCCGTTTTACAAGCTTTTACACTTTGTGCCCAGAAACGACTAAAGAAGGAAACATTTATTTGCATTACAAGGAATGAATGAGGAATAAATGGAACTTTTACTTTACTCTTTACTTTGAGGAACACGACGGTGGACTAAATGAATGCCTGACGGTCGCCGCCGCGGCGTAAGCCGCACACAAATAAGATGAAGCTGCTTGTGAAGAGTGGAGGTTCAGGGGTTCACCTTGTGGGAAGGAGCCGGCCTAATAATGACTTATTGACTGTGCTGATAGTGTGCAGACTACTGCTGTGTCACACCAGTCATTTATTCTGCGCTGTAAAAACAAAAAGAGGCCATGAATAAATATGTGGGTTGAAGGCTGGTGGGTTGAAGGTCTGCCTCTATTGTTTCCTCCTGGAAAAAAAAAAAGAAAAAAGTGGGGGGTTATACTGTGACCCTGCAGAAGCCCTAAGGCATTGTGGGAGATTGTCCCTCACCCCAACCTCAGGCACCAAAATCTAAATCGTCAGCCGGCCTGTGAATGGTTCGGCCGTGTTCTCTTCACACTGCACAATACCATGATCCAGTGGAATGACCGGATGATGGATTGATGGCCGTTTCCTCGGTCATGCCGATGGGTATCACCATCTATGATCAGTTCCTTCCTCACGCTTAAGAACTCAGTATTTCCTGGATCATTTTCAATATTTTTCTTCCGCCCATATTTTACTCTAATAATTCAAACTTTACTCTTAAGGGGAGTTCCTGAACAACGTTCCCCGATCATTTTCAAACTTTATACCCACATAGACCTTAGTGAGAGGAAGGACTGGATTGACTTTGGCAAAGCTCAGATGTATATTTCGGACATTAGGGGGAGCTTCGCCTCCAAAGTTATTAGACACAATTTCCGAACCTTTGGTCCAATTTAGTCCACATGTGGTGCGTATGAATCGACTTGTATACGTCGTGTTTTACTGTAATCAGATGTACATTTTTGACACTAGGGGGAGCTTTAGCTCCAAAAGTTTTTCCCGACATAGTTAATAGTTCATATTTTAAACACTAGGCTTTTTAAAGCTTTTCAGTAAAACACTGTTTTCTGGATAAATTTCACATTTAATTTGACGAGTTCCATGAAGGGATTGCTTTACGCTTTCCAGGGATGTACCCTTGTCGCCTGGGACGACAGCGTAGGCCTAGTTTATTTAAATGAACACATTCACCATCTCCCAAGAAGGTATGAAGTTTGAAAATGATCCATGAAATAGTTTTTGAGTTATCACGTTAACACGTAGGATCTGCGGCGGCGGACGCAGTGGCGGTATTATTGACTTTTCGGGGATATAAACATCTGCGTTAATGTAATAAATTACGCCCATATTTATTATAGATCGCATACAGAGGGTGGGCCTCCAGACGGGTTTGGAGGTTTAACAAAAGTCCCATCCATTATTCAAAAAAAAGCCGTCTTCGGTTGAAAGAGCGATGCGGTGCTTCCATTGTTCCCAATGCTGCGTTGTGTTTCAAAGATTAGTTAGAGGGATAAATGAGGACGATTAAGTGAAGAGAAATAAACTTTTCTTTGTTTGCTGCATCTGTTACTGATCTCACAGCAGCAGCAGACTCCTTGATGAAAACCAGTACAAACCAGAGGTAAATAAGAATCAAGCTGTTAATTGAAGCCTCAGAGAGTGTTAGTGAATTGGAAAATGAGCTGATGGCGCCTGCTTAGAGCGATAATCAACGCCATGACAACTTCCTGCGTCCGCCGCTGCTTTGTTTGTGCCGACGCCGTTGTGTCCCCGACCACCCCCCATCCGGTCCAACCTTCAAATCTTCTTCCACTTCCTTTTTGTCTGATGAGACGCAGATATTAAAATGAGGTTTGGGGCACTGGAGGCTCGGGCGGCGGCGTGGACACGGCGGGAGTGATGCCACATAATTAAAAAATATCATTTCAGCTCCTGCTTGGCCTATTTCCATTCAGCATCACCACGTCTCCGCAGGTAAATTGCTCCCTGTACTCCTGCAATGATGGTAATGAGTGGTGGTTAGGTCTGACACCATGTCTCTTTCATTTAAAGTAAATGAGAAATATGCCATCAACAGGGGGGACTCAATCATGGAGACTTTAAATATGATATGAGCCCAGCGGAAGTAAAGGGGGTGAATCACCGGCTAAAAGTGTGATATTAGGTTGGCTGATGGAAGGGGATCCTCACGCCATCAGAGGTGTGGGTGTGTGTGTTCGAGTCATCAGGAAGGAGAAACCTCGCGCAGATAATAGTACATCAACAATATATCCGCCTTGCCGTTGTTTAATGTCCTCGTTTTCTAAGATGGCAAGCTGTCACTTCATTCCCATCTCACCGCATTTCACCTAGCGCTACGCTCAACTGGGAAGATCCAATTCAACTCTCTGGCATCAAACCTCCATTAAACAGAAATCTATCAATTATATTAAACGATTTTACCGAAATATATATCGAAACTCCTACCGGCGCTCTGTTCCTTCTTCATGCTCAAGAGCTCAAACACCAATCATGGTGTAGTAATTACAGTCTTAGGTGGCATCTTTGCATTTTTAAGGCTTCATGATGGGTCATCACCACCGGAGATCAAACGCAGGCAAAAACACGGGTCAAAGGTCACCTCTGCATCTATATATACACAAAGGTGTATATATGGTGTGGGCGGGTGTTGATACATATTTATATGTATATACAAATATATACATACTATATCATATATTACTATATATATATATATATATATATATACAGTACACTGTATATATATCGTATTTATATGTGGTCATGATGTGGTTCTGAACATGTTGGCCCAGTTTTAGTCGTTTGTTCCCATTTATAACCCTTGTGTGTGAAGTGACACACATCTGAGCATGTTTGTCAGCTGATTAAGTCATATTTTGTTCTTTGTGATAAATGAAATAAAGGTTTTGAATGTATGGTAAATCAAACACATTGACCTTTAAGATTCAAAATAATGTCTTTCTTTTCATTGATTTACTCATTTACCCACTTTTTAAATGTTTTGCATGGCATATATTGATAAATATGATTCCTTTCAATTATTGTACAACGTTTGCAATTCATTCTTTCCATCCACTGTGTCCAACAGGCACATACTCATGTTTTAAAGAGCGACAATAATTCTGGAGTAGTTTTATTCAGTGGACATATTCGGTATTTTGCAGCCAAAATCTCTCTCTGTTTTCAAAATTCAATTTTTTGGCACATTTTGGGGACACTGCCTATCCAACCGAGCCAAATGGAGACTCCTCCTAATTCTGTCCCACAAAAACTGTGAAGAATAACATGAACTTTATGCCAATTCTATCAAATTAGATGCAGTAGTTATCAAAGAATTTCTGAGCAAATTCACTGATTGTTATGTTTGGTGTTCCTGTGATATAATGTTGTTTTAGCCTTATCTAAAATGAAGATAGAAATATTGTTATTTTTATCTTAAATCACAGATTACTCACACATAGTTACAGCTACAACGTCAATGAGACTGAAAATAAATCATTTTTGGGTCTACGCTGTTCTTAGTTATCAAGGTTATGCAAAAATAACCTGATAGTTGTGGAGATATTTGACGTTTATGTAAATGGGGTGAGGCTTAACATAATGATCAATGTCTCATTGCAATGGTGTGTCAGGCAAAACGGCCAAATCCCCTCTCCGTGAACTCTAGTTTGATGGAACGATATCGTCTGGCTACTAAATGCTCCACCTTTCTTCATCTGAGCTCTTCCCTCAAACTGCCCTCCGTTACACTGGAGGTCTAAAAGCCGACTCTGGAGGACGGTCCTCAGGTGAGCGAGCATGTCTTTACTAAATCAGTAGTGACTCAAGGTGATATTAGTAGCTTGATTTTGCCCGTCACTGCGATTCTATGTCACTCTGTGGCAGCAGACATTGCATTGTGGGTTGTGGGACGAGAAACTACGTTGACTGATAGCAGTGTGCTGCGAGATTTCTGTCAGGCCAAAGCCGGCGGTGCTGTGATCAAATAAAGATCCTCAGTTTGAGTATCAGGTTCACACTGGAGCTCAGGCGACACGGATTGGCCCTGACATTTGAAGGGTCGGGTTTTGTCTGCGTTTGTGTGTGTGTGTGTGTGTGTGTGTGTGTGTGTGAGTGCAATGAATCTAGCAGAACAAACGTCAGACTCTGAAGAAATTACCTCTAATTGCATGGGGTCTATTATCCATCAACACTCAGAAGTGGGATTGTTTTATTTGACAAAAGCATAAAAGGGACCAAATTATTTAATGTTAAAATGTTAGAGTTACACAATAGAGTTCCTCATACTGGGCGGACTAGATTTCATGAACAGAACATCTAAGAGGGCAGCCCTGTGATGAGCCTTTGACTTGTTCCGGGTGAATGAGTGTGAGCTGGGATCGGCTCAAGCCCTCCATGACCCTCAGGATAATTTCACAGAAGTATGTTATTATATCCCCGAAAAGTCGGGGAATCTTGTATATGTCATATTTTACTTAAATAGACACACTTTGCTGACTAGACGGAGCTTTTTTTACAAAAAAATAGAAATTTTCGCACATTACATTTTAACTGTTGGTCAGATTTGGTCCAAATTTGGTGCATTTGAAACGACTCCATTAGCTCCATCTTGTTAATGTCATGTTTTACTCTAATAGTTCATATTTTATTCACTAGGGGGAGCTCTTTTTCAAAAAAACATAACTTTACATTTGATTTAAGAAGTTCAGTCATGGGTATTGCTTGTACAACCCAGCGGATTGGGGTCTTTTCAGGGTTGTACCCTTGCTCAACGACAGCATAGGCCCGGCTGAATATGTAAAGGGGCAGACTCCCATTTTTTTTCTAATTCTCTTGCTGCTCTTCATACTAAGTTCTGCATACTTATACATTGGAGCCTTATTATTCTTTTATTTTTTTTTTAATTACTATTTTTATCGGATTTCACGGTTTGATGATATGAGTCATTTCATAGGGCGTTCTGTATGGGCCGTTGGTGGTCCCAGGAGAGGTAGGGAGGGTTCTATAATATAGGACATTGTATTTATTCTCACATGCATCATCTTAATTCAGTTATGGAAAAAGATTGTTCATGTTTTGTATCATGAGTACTGTTCAGAAATAATTCATAAAAATAAAGGATTAATAAGTAATTTATTCTTGACTCTGATAAACGATGCTGTTGAGTCATTGAGTGATTTTTCTAAATATTATTTTCCAATGGCTGAAGTTCTATAATTACCAGAGGGGCACACAAAAAAGCATATAACTTAGCTGTGGTCAAAAAATTCAATTTTCAATTGAAGTAAAGCAAAATTAAAAATTTTTTTTTTCCATTCATCCCTTTTTTAATAGGTTCTGTCTTAACACATGCCCCCCCCCCCCTAACCCACAAAGGTTAAAAGATCCTGCCTTTTTTTTTTTTTTTACCTCGTTCAGTGAGAGTTTATTTTAGCCCATAGAAGACATCCATGTATTTTTTGGAAAATATTCCAATTACTCTAGACTGGGTGACAGCATGACATTAAACGCCCATCATTTCATACCCACGTATGAAATTGGTTTTCAAAAAAACTTAAATCACTCTCACAGGACTCTGATTAGCTGCTGACAGCCGATGGCTGCAGAAAGTTAATCCACGGCCATCTTTTGCTCGGCGGTCCGCATGTTGGCGGAGCTCCCGCTGACTGGGCTCTGGAGGGCATAATAGGACTTGTTCGTCATGTGCCATGAGTTTTTTTTCTCAAAGTCTGAGGGAGTGGTGATCGGCGGCGTGGAGGCAACGACACAGACGGAGGTGATGGCCAGGAAATCTTTACCTCGAATCTTAAAACTGGAGGTAAAACCCCTCTGGAACGCGGGTCTGGCCTGCGGTGACGGCCGAGGCTGACGGGGATGAGATGGAGTTATCAGCCCAGATGGTTCTGCTGAGCGTCCCGGCGACATCGATACCGCCAGAGATAAGCCGCAGCATCTCCTGCTGCAGAAAAACCGCAGCAGTCTACGTCAAGCTGTTGTGATTGGTAATACGGTACAGCTGTGACCATGAAATCAGGACTTAGTGTAATTAGCCACTTTGAAGCGGAGATTTAATACCAAAATCTTTGACAAAATACCAGAGGATCTGGTGCTACTTAATGATAATCTGATCCCCAAACCTCTCGTCTCTTATGTTTTCCTTCTTCGCACTGTGCCGTTTGGGGCAGTGAGACGGGACCTGGGTTCCATTTGGATCGTCTGTTCATGAGCCAGACACAAATGCCACAGTGCGGTACCCTCAATTCCTATTTGTAGGAGGGAGTCCAACATGACACATGGGCTTTCTGAAAGAAAAATAAGGAGTAAGTATAATATTACAGTGTTATTAGGGTGGCTCTTTCACTGCTGTAAATACATCTGTGTTGGCCCCATGCAGCTTCAGCACCGAGTTAGTCTGCAGCCGAGGATCTGCCTCTCAGGACTCTGGCAGATGACACGCAGGTTCTAACGGAATTCAAAGTGGTCAATTATTTGTTTTAGTGCTAATAATTTGATATGTGTAGACGTTAGAAATCCGCACAGTAATTGTTTTTTTTTTGTTTTTTTTAGTAACTGTAGATTCTTTTCTAAATTTCCCAATGTGATATTCATTTTGATGATCCCACAGAGAATCTGAGTGACACAGTGAGTAGTGAACATGTCTTCACTGACACTGATCAATCCTACACATGTTTGGTTAGCATTTTTCGCTCCACTACTCCACAGAGTTACATGGAAACGAAATATCGTATCAAAATGGTGTTAAAGGAAGAGGTGAAAATTTAGGATTCACTCCTTTAAATTTGGTGTTTTTTTTTTACATCCTTCTGCTATGTTTAAGGATTCTGTTAATTATGAATGCTGATTAATTCCACTAAATACCAGCCAACCATCCATCCAACCAACAAACCAAACAACCAAACGACGAACCAACTAACCCACCAACATACCACCCAACCAACCAACCACCCAACAAACAAACCAACTATCCAACCAACCAACCAACTATCCAACCAACCAACCAACTAACCCAACAACATACCACCCACCCAACCACCCACCCAACCAACAAACCATCCCAACCAACTAGCCAACCAGCCAACTATCCAACCAACCAACCAATTAACCCACCAACATACCACCCAACCAACCAACCAACCCACCAACCAACCCACTAACCAACCAACCATCTAACCAATTAAAAAAACAACCAGCAAGCCATCCAGCCAGCCAGCAAGTAGACCATTGAACGAGGATCCCATTGAACCCATGTGCAGCTGGTTAAGGTGATTAAGGATAGAGACGGAAATGTATTGACAAGTGAGCAGAGTGTGAGGGCAAGATAGAAGGATTTCTTTGGAGATTTTACTATTAAGAAAAATATGAATGAGATAAACGTAAAAAGTGTGAGAATTGTAAACCAGGAAGTTCAAAGGATTAGTGAGGTTGAAGAATGGAAAGGCGGTTGGTCCTGATGTCATACCAGTGGAGGTATGGAGGTGTCTTGTGGAGAGGGCAGTGGGGTGTCTGACTAGATTGTTCAGCACTAACTTAATGAGTGAGAGGATGACTATGACTCAGGAGTTGAAGAAATGTGTACAAGTGCTGATTTTCAAGAAAAATTAAATAAAACTGATGAGTCACACAATAAAGTTCTGAAGAATGAAAGAGTAATGCAAAGTTGGTTAAGAAATAAGGGGACACTTTGTGAGCAGCAGTAAGGTTTCCTGCCAAGAAAGAGCGCTACAGATGAGATGTTTGCTTTGAGAGTGATGATGGAGAGGTAGAAAGAAGGTCAGAAGGAGTTGCATTGTGTCTTTGTGGATTTAGTTTCCGACAGTACGAGTGGAACGATTGTATGATATGATCTGGAGTGAAAGAGAAGTATTGTAGAGTGGTACATGATATGTATGACAGCGGTGAGGTGTGTGGTGGGAGTGACGGATAGGTTTTAGGTAGAGGTGAGACTGCATCAGGGATTGGCTCTGGGCCCGTTCCTGTTTGATATGTTGATGGACAGGATGACAAACGAGGTCAGACAGGAGTCTTCGTGATATGTGACGTTTGCGGATGACATTGTGATCAGTAGTGAGAGCTAGGAATAAATGGGAAGCACTTGGAATGGTGAGGATGCAAATATGAGAGGTGAAGAAGGTGGAGGAGTTATCTGTGACAGAAGAGTAGGAGTGAAGGAAAAGGTTTACAAGATGGCACCTGGGACCAGCCCCTCTGTATGGCTACGAGACAGCGGCTCTGACCAAAAGATAGGAGGAAGATTGGAAAGGAGCACATCAGAGGGACAGCCAAGGTTTTACGTCTGGTAGACAAAGTCAGAGAGGCCAGATTGAGATGGTTTGGACACTTGAAGAGGAGGGATAATGGATCTACTGGTGGAAGGATGCTGGGGAAGGAGCTGCCAGTCAGGAGAAAAAGGGGAAGACCAAAGAGGAGGTTTCTGGATGAGGTGAAAGAGGACATGCAGTTGGTTGGTGTGACAGCGGGCGGTGATGTGGACGGGGAGATGGAAACAGATGACCCGCTGCGGTGACCCCTAAAGGTAAAGGGAAAGACCCCTAAAGCCAAAAGAAGTGTTTCCTTTGTGTGCATGCTAGTATTCACAGCTTTTGTCAGATGCTTTGCGTGAGCCAGGCATATTCTGGGATGGGTGGGGTAATGTCTTCATGTATTTCTACACCATAGTCAGTAGCACTATCCCACATTTTTCGATGAATGAAACAAAGTTCGTTATGATACTGATGTCGATATAAACAGCTTTATTTGGCCTCTGCTTTTTCCCACTGCTCATTTTCCTGAGACTATCGTGTTGTAGCTTTTCAGACAAAGAAATTCCTCTAAACTTGCAACTTGCTTTTTGTGCAAAAGCCCTAAGCCGACAATGACTCTCCAAAGCAATGTAAGCTGAGACTCCGTCGGCCCATGATGAGGCATAAACGGACCAAATCAAGGCTCCACTTTGGGCTGAATTGGCCCGGGCCTCTCAGCTTTCGCCCTCAGCTGTTTAATGCCTTCCTGGAGCAGCCGGGGCAGAGCTGCAGCGTGGGGAGGCCCTTAATGAAGGGCTTTCAGATGGAAAGGCTTTTCAATGCTCCTATCAACCCCCCTTCAAGTCAAGATAAAGACAATTAGCTAAGCCTTGTCCAGACGCCCACCCTCACCACCCAATCCCCAAACCAAACTTTCAGGCCCCCACTCCAGCCCTCTCAAATCCCCCGTCTGATTCATTTTTCCCATCCAGTGCTGTCCGTGGTTAATGAAGCTGTGATATATTTATGGCCAGCCAAATCCTGCTCTAATCCTACCCCTGATAATAACAGCTCGGTAACTGTTTTCCTTAAACACTCAGTGACTGGAGACCCACAGACCCCGGCTCTGTGGATATTACTCAATAACCTAATTTGCACTTGCTGTATGTAATGCACACCAACGTACAGAAGGAGGGAGACGCTGCACAGGCCGGCGAGAGGTTCCTGTGTGTGTGTGTGTGTGTGTGTGTGTGTGGTGGTGGTGGTGGGGGAGGGGGTTGCTTTGTGAAAAGGGGGTCCTGTTTGCGTCACGAAATGCGCACCTTGAGAGGTTGAGGGGGCAAAGGCAACAGCAGGGCTACCTCAGCGAATAACGAGGTGTTGCTGGAGCTGTTTTTTAGAGTCCGATTACATCAGAGCTCATGAGAGCCATTGTAAACACCAATAAACGGCAGCGCTCCCCAAAAACCATATTTGAGAGAAAACAATCATAAATGATGTAAAGGCCCTAGTTCTGTATTTTTCAACAAACTTTGTGAGATTTCTGTTGGCAGTGAGAGAGGTGATTGAACGTTTTATTCTGCACTACAAACAGACATGTGACGGACATAAACGTGTCACTCCTCACCGAGACGCTGATATGATGCAGAGGGGAACGCGTGATCGCCGCGAAGAGTTGGAGGGCTTGGTTAGACTCAAGGATTTTCAAGGGGTTTTGGAATTGTTGAACAGTTAATGGGCTTCATTTATACGGAATGGAACCCGTTTAATCGTGCGGGAATACCGCGGTTTTTACAAGTTAATTCAAAAAAATGACTTTTAGCGAGACTTTTTTATATCAGGTAACGTTTTCTAAACTACTGGATACCATGGCCACAAGAAAATATTTACTTCCCGTGCGTGATGGTTGATGTCGGGCTCTGCTTGGTGGGTAAGGAGAGCATGGACATGATGTTGTCCCTCACAAATCTTAGAGTTAGCTGGTGACCGCTTGTTGCCTTTTTAATTGAGTCTGCCAACCCAACATATCAGTGATAGTCAACAATCACCTGTCTGAACAATATTCGCCATCAATCCAGCAGAATCAAACTTTATTCATGTATCCTTTGCGGTTAGCATTCACTTCAAAGTTTTTAAACTTCAACAAAATGAGAATGGATTTAGTGACTAAACCATCAGAATAAGTAGTTAAGATAATCAAACAATCTAGGAATTAAACGCAACAAAACATTTAGTTATGTTATAGAATCAAAATCAAATTTTTTTTTATAAACAATAATCAAATGTGATCTGAGCATTTTGAGTCAGTATTTCTCATGACAAATGTTTGCCACTTGACTGAACCTTCTTATTATTTGAGCCAGTGATAGCTTGTTCATGATAAAGAGTAAGGGGCCAAGGATGGAGCCCTGGGGGATACCACAGGTGTAAGGCCACCGAGGAGGAGGAGGCATTAAACATGGCTAGTCACATTCGATAAGTAGGATTTTTTTGGGCATATAAAAAAAGAAATCCGCAGTTTGTTTAATATGCTAATTATGCTTAAATGCTTAGGTAAGCATATGAGGACCTATAGAGAATTATGCAATTTGATAGTACCAAAACAAAGTTGTTTTCTACAAACATGTTTTACCAAAAGATTGAGCTAATCCAATTAAAATTGACAATTTTTTCCATGAAATGGAAATGTCTTTGTGACTTTATGGTAAAATGGATTTATGTCTATTATGTTGAATTAATAAGTACCCCAACGGAAAAAAAATTTGCATTGAAAAAAATTTTCCATAGTAGATTTTTTTCTTGACAAGACAATGAAAGGTTAAATGGTGCTTATAGATAAAGTTGACTCGAGTAAAGTTGAAAATATGATAATTTTTAAGTGTCTGGTACAATATTTCCACATATTCCGTAAAGCTGAAAAGATCAGCAGCCGAAGGAGAAGAACCAGAGGATCTAACCTTCCTGGTTCATAAACCGCAAGCATTCCTGATGTTTAGTCTGGTTTAAGACTATTCAGTGACATATAAACTAATAAAACATGTTTAAAAACAATACAAGAACCCACATGAAACCAGTGCACAGACTTTAAAATAGTGTGAATGGAGCCGAGCTGACCAATTCTGGTAGAGCAGAAAGGGACAGGTCAGCAAATTTTCCGAGTCACCTAAATCCCATTAGTTTGGCATTACTGCGGGAGACATGTGAGAATTTTCCTTTTTGTCTTTTTTCTTTTTTTTTTTTTTACCATTTTGTCTCTCTGTATATAAGATTTCTCAAAGTGTGGACAAAGTTTGATTAAATTTTGAGTAAGAGGTGAGGAAGATCCAGTGTGTTGTTTTTTTTTAAATTATTTTCATATACATTTATATTTTATTTCTATATTACAGTTTAATATTAGGAAAAATATTTAAATGTTTATCTGCTAAAAACTCCAACTTAAATGGAGGTTTTTCAAAACTACTGCTACAATTTTTTTTGTACACATATTTCTTTCCCTGGTAAATAATTCTAAATAAACAAACCTCTTCAAAGATGACGCTTCTGAACTGATTATTAAAAACTTTTGTTGCGGCGCGGTCTGGAAAGTATTTCCTGATTGCTGGTTTTATTGACAATGACTTTTAGGGAGGTATGCACTCTTTTTTTTTTTTTTTTTTAAATGCACCATAAGTGAAAAAATGAAAAGCTCTAAACTCTCTGGGGTCAGCGGACATGCAGGATTAATTTTCGCTGTTAATATCGTTGTGACCCAGCGGTGAAGAAATGTGGTTTAAATATTAGTGGAATCTGCAGAACCTCCTCTTCTCTGTCTCGGATCATGAGCGAGTGTTCGTGACTCATCGTGACTGCAGGACGACGAGACTAGAACTCATCACGATCTCTTCAATGTTGGGCTTTTGATGTGCAGAATTAGACACACCAGAAAAAAAAAAGGCTTTTTGAGGTTTTTGGGAAAATACACTCCAAAACTATAGAACACAAGATCTATAAGAAGATCTGTGAAGATTTTTACACTGCAGTTCAATTAATCTGGCTTTGAATAATTGTTATACCACATATTTAATAATTTTTTTGCTAGTTTCTGTTTTTATCTCCATTGTGTTTAAAAAGTGCACTATGAATAAAGTTTATTCTTGTTATAGTCATTATCATACATTATTGCTAGATGTTAATCATACTTTTATTTATATTTAAAAATCTATACATCTGATAAACATCGATTGATTGAAATTGTCCTCTCACGGAGAGAAGACTGTTGTAAAGCTCGTGTGTCGTCTGTTCGTAGCGTACATGCCGGGAGGCTTCATGTGTCGTATCAAAGTCATTATTCAGTTTTGTCTCGGTCCCAGTTTGGTAACAGTTATTAAACATTTGGCGCAGCTTGACTCAAATATTCCACCTCCTCTGTGAACCCGAGACTTTGCTAATCCAACATGAAGAAATCTGAACTGAAGCGAACCCGCTTAAACGCATCACAGCTTTAAAGTGCGATAACTTACTGTTATGTGCGATATCTATCAGCACTTTTTAATCCCATTTTAACTTAAAGCGTTGGCTGTTTTTGGTGTGCCGTACAAATGGCGTATTTATTTATTCTTATTATCTATTTTTATACTTGAGTCTGGGCCTTGAGTGCACACAAATTTAGTTGTATGTTTTTGTACAATGACAATAAAGAATCCAAATCCAAATCTAAAAAGAAAAGTATTCGCTAGAGAAGAATTTGAAGACACATTTAAACGGTATTGTAAATTTTAATACAGAACACTAGTAGTATGTTTTTGTTTATGTATGTACTGTAGGAGTGTGCACAAGTGCATGTCTGCATGCATGTATGTGGATATGGATGTGTGTTTGTGCGTGTGTTTGTATTTGTGCATGTGTGTATGAATGCATGTATGTGTGTAAGTGCGTGTATTCAGCTGTTTATGTATGCAAACGTGCTTGTAGATATCAGTCGTAGTGTTTATCATGTATGTATGTATATATGAATGGATGCATGTATGTAAGTATTTACTGATGGACGTATTTATGTATGTACAGGTATATATAGATGGAAGCATGTGTGTATGTATATATGGATCGATGCATGTATGTATGTATATATGGATGGATGGATGCGTGTATGGATGTACAGGTTTAATGGATGGATGTTTGTATGTATATATATATGGATGGATGCATGTATTTAATTATTTACTGATGTATGTATGTATGTACAGGTATATATAGATGGATGCATCTATTTATTTTTATATGGATGGATGATGGATGCGTGCAAGTATGTAGGTTAATATATTGATGGATGCATGTATGTATGTACAGATATATATGGATGGATACAAGTATGTATGTATGTATGTACAGGTATATGTGGATGGATACAAGTATGTATGTAAGTATGTATGTACAGATATATATGGATGGATACATGTATGTATGTAAGTATGTATGTACATGTATATATGTATAATGCATGTATATATGTAAAAAATGGTGAAGTTAAATGTAAACAGTGAGAAAACTCCCCCTCAGAGCACAGGGGGTTAATAACCCTTTAATGTCCTGCTTTAATGTCTACAGTTTGAGTCACTATTTCCAATAGAAACATGAGTGCCACTTGACTGAACCTGTTTATAATATGACCCAGTAGGATCATGTTTATGCTAAAGAGTGAGGGTTCAAGGATGGAGCCCTGGGCGACACCACGGGTCAAAGGGGCCACCGAGGGGAGGCATTGATCATGGCTACTGAGAAAGTCCTAATTTATAAGTAGTTTTTTTTGTTATATTAAAGCATGTTAGAATTAAACAGAAATATGTATCTTGACACAACTAAGAAAAGTTGGTTCAAATAGCTTCCTAAAAAACATACTTTACCAAAAGGTTGAGCTAATCTAATTAAATCCGACTGCTTTTCATGAAATACAAAATTTCATCATGAAATGATTTAACGAGTCTGATTTTTACATACTGTATAAAAACCATCCATCTATTGACCAAAATATTTCTAATTTAATGGTAAATTTAGAGTGCCTAAGATATTAAATGAATAAATAACTCAAATAAATCATTTTTCCCATAGTATTTTTTCTTGACGAGGACATTGAAGGGTTTTTAAGCAATTATCTTGGTCTAAATTAAAATACTTGGGTTGAGTGAATGTAATAAATTGTATAAGTAACTTTGAATTCATCCAACTTTATTTAATAAGGTTGGTTTAGCTAATTTTTGCAGTGCTAAAATTACCCGACTAAATGGACTTTATCCAACCTAACTAAATCAAGAGAATTGCTCGGTGCTGAAAGAAACAGACAGAATCATGTTGAGACTTACTTTAGATGATTTAATCAAATGAATCCAAAGAAAAAGTTCCACACAGTCAAGGATGGACAGAAAAAAACAAACAAAATAGGACATTTTATCGTATCACTTCAATTCAACCTTATTTTCTTTTGGTAAAGAAAAGTAGTTTAATAATATCATGCTACTCTTGCATGAATAATTATGTTTATCTTGAAATCATGTTATAATCAACTAAATGCACAAGCCACTAATGTTTTGCTCTTGGAATGCGGCTTCTAAAAATCCCACAACTAAACAAAATCAGCCTGGATGAGCGTCTTTTTTATTCCTTACTTCCTAGTCATTGTTGTTTTAAAAAGTAGAAATCAAAACTGCATCGACCTGTGAGGTGTGAAAAACGAATAAATCCAAAGCCCGACTCGACTCATTGAACATAATTTGGGATAAAGGGAGGCAGCTGGGTGGGGGTCGATTCCCTGAAGGTGAAACTTTCACACCTGTGCTGTCAGGGAGGTGAGAGAGAGTGAGAGCGGGCGAGCGAGCGTTGGCTTCCTCCCGACATCAGCGCCGCCGGTTCGGACACCTGAGAAATCACAGAGTCCCTCTCTGAGGACCGTTGGTGCCATTTCAGTCACGCTGTTTATTTTCACTGTTTCACACAAGAATTTTAATTCATTTTATCGTCCTTTCATTTTTCTCAGCCACGCTGCCCGTTGTTTAAGGATACCACGGCTCCCCGGGCAATTACTGTGTCAGGAAGAGTGAGCTTAAACATCTGCAGCCGGTGAGGGAGATTTAGTTCTTCCATCGGAGACGGTGTCATGTGCACAGCTCCATGAAAACCACTCATCTCTGTCATCATGTGAGCGAAAAAAATGTAACCTGATGGACTGAAGGGGATTCAGACCATCAAATGTGTTTTGTATAAATTACAAAAAAAAACTCCTCTTACCTTCAAATACTACCACTCACCTTTTATCTGGTAAACAGTCTTTCCACAGGCCTTTTATTCGCCAAGTCATGGTTGGCGTCTGAGGGAGGATTAGCATTCTTAGCTGAGAAAAACCTCCCCATTACCCCCGAACACTGTGACAATTTTTGGGGCGATGCCTACGAGGATTTCTTTGTTCGAGCTCTGTGCCTCTCCCATACAAGCGTGTCAGCCCGGCGCACATGGGCAGTGTCAGCTGTAATTAGCTTTGACAGGGGCATTTAGTGGTTGTAATTCAAATCTAATTCAGAACATCTTAACCCTGAAGTCTGTCAAGACGCTTAAAATGCGCTGGAACACACTCATGGTCCCAATCAGGTCTGCGTCTGTGGGGCAGCATGCTGATGTGTCAACAAGGCCGGTTAGAAAAACAGGCCCAGAAAACTAATTTACAGTACAAAGCTGAAAGGCTTCAGCGCCCACAGGAAAAAGGAAAAAAAGAACATAAATACTGATAAATCTGCTTCAGATTGCGACCCTGCTGGTGATTACCTTTAAAGCAGGAACCTCTCCCCTAGCGTCATGCTTCATGCCACCTTTTGAACTCATCTGTGATACGACGAAAGATCATCTTTGGTTGTGGATAAGAAAACACAGAGAGGTCTGGTTAAATGAGGGGGTGGTTGTGGTGGTGCTGGGAACACTGGTGACCTTCAGCTGAGGAGACTCCAGGACCTTGAACAACATAGAGCTTTGTAATCTGTTTGAACTGCACTTAGCCCTCTACGAAGAACACTTTGCTGCACAGCCAAGGTTTAATTCAGCTAAATGTCTGCGCTGTCTCATATTCCGTGATCTTCACTTTCTGCTACAGAAATGATCCAACATATGTGCATCTCTGTTGGAGAATGTCCCTCCGTCGTATCAGCCAGCTCTCTACCTTTACTCCAGCCTTCCCTCATCTCTTGCTGTCTCTGAGCACGTTTCCCTCCATCGCAACCTTTTCTTTCTTTCGACCATAAGTAGCATAGTTTCCGCCGGCACCCTGCCGGCTAACGGTACCAGTGGCGGTCATTAGGTGGGTTTACAAGGACTCCCTAATTCCGAATAGATTCGGAAAAAAAGCCTAATCGGAAAGAAAATGTTGCATGTAAACGCATCTTTCAAAAAGGAAAGTCCTAATCCAAGGACGTAGTCTAAATCCGTTCTGAAAGCCTTTTCCGAAACGCCGTTTCGGAAAAGTCTCTGTTTGAGTGGTATCTGCGCATATCCAGCATTGTGACGTGACGCTTTTTCAGCGCCGCGACGCATTTTAAATATGGTGACTTCAAAACAGTACTCGTCATCATCGGAGAGTCATTTACTCATTGCAACGTTGAAAGAGTTTAACAGAGTTGGACGGTTAGATGGACGAAAAGTCACTTCCACGCATTTGTCGTATTCTTCCACCCTTTTTGTCCTAATCTTCTTCTGGGCGCTTGTTGGCGGTTGTGTTTTTATGTCTGATGTTCTGACCGTTGTGTACACGTTGCCATGGTGACGACTGAAGTCAGTTTGTGCGATTGCTGTTAAGAGTTTTCTTAAGCCAGTATAATACACCTCGTTTGGGAAGAGTGCCTGTTAGGGTCATTATTACGTTGATATTTTCAATTTTCACGATGTTGATTAACGTTTCATTCTAAGTCACATAGCTACATGACTCGGAAGTTAAGCGAAGCTAGCAGGGCTGATCAAAATATCATGATATGTTTTTGTATTAAATCTGTTAAATACTTTTCAAGGGATGCATCACATTTAAATGTCCTTCGAAAACGCTTCTGCTGTCTTTTGGCTTTTTGCAGCGTAAGTGTGTTGTCAACTGGATGAAGATGTTTTTATCTATTTGTATGTGTGTCTTAAGTTGCAGTGCGTTTGCCCCTGTCGGCCACTGTGTGTCCTCCCGGACACTGTGTGTCCTCCCGGACACAACACTCCCCACTTATCTGGGCCGGGTGCCGGCACTTCAAGTACACTGACTTGTGACCTCGTTGTTTCTGGGCTCACTGTGTTCCTTTACGCTAACCGGGAAAAAGAGAAGATACCTTTCAACCTAGCCACTGCCAGGTCAAGCAAAGTGTTTTATATTCTTTCTTGATTTCTTCCTCTTAAGGCTATAGACCCACTGCTTTGCTAAATGAGCAAAGTCTTCAACCTTCTTCACTTTAGAGCTGTTGTCCACTTATCTGAAGGTCTGTAGTTCAATCCCTGGCCACTGTGGTCCACATGTCAAAGTGTCCTTGAGCAAGATACTGAACCCCAAGTTGCTCCCAATGGCTGTTCCATTGGTGTGTGAATGATGGCGTGAATGGTTACCGCTCCTGATGAGCATGTGGCGCCTTGTATGGCAGCCTCTATCATCACTGTGTGAAGGTTGGTGTGAAGGGGTGAATGCTGACTCGTGTTGTGAAAGTGCTTTGAGTGGTCGAGCAAACTAGAAAAGCGCTATATAAGTACAAGTAATTTACCATTTACCATTCTATGTGTAGTAAGGGTGGTAGACCCGCTTCTGCTGGGACGCTGCAGACCCCTTATGGGCAGAGCAGGAACCGCACTGATGCATGTGGAACTCTACATCCCAGCGACACCCTGGCCAGTAGAACTGGGACCGGAGGCAGCGAAAGGTCTTGCCGGCTGCTCCACCCGGACCTGTTGGAGCAAGTTGGGTTACGAATTTCATCCCAATAGCTATATAGACAGAATGATAACAATCTTGGACAATCTGGTCCCTTTTTGCCGTGGACTTTTTTGAGTTTATTAACGTAGAATGTTGTTATAAACATATCATCTACACTGTCAGTCTTCTTCTGTGATGTTTATTTTGAATGGTTGTAATGCCGACTACTGGCCGGTTCTGTATATTACAATGTTTTCAGTCGCCTCTGCGGATCTGTGTGCACGAGGATTGTTTTTAAAACAGTTTTAGCCAAAACAGTGTTGAACAAAAGTTTACATGAAAACAGTTTAGCTAACAATGGAACCTTTTCTAAAACAATCAGTTTTGTCCGGACAGAATTTAGAATTGTTATAGAGACTATAAAGCATGAACTCAATTGTTGGCTATTGTTTTTATTCTGGTTCTGCTGGACCAAAGTTATCAGGCAGAGAATATTATACCTAAAATATCAAACATGACAAAGGATTTCCAAAAAGATTACTCTACGAAGCCCGTATTCAAAAGTATGCATTTTCAGGAAAGCAGAATACTATTGCTGTTTGAACAAAAGGCCAAACAGAAGGTTTCCATTTCATTCACTAAGCATGGCTGCTAAATATGGACACTGTTCTTCCTGTCCAGCTTCCCTGACTGATAACTCCTGATACACAGTTTAGTGGCAATTGCTTCATATTTTTTTCAAATGAGGAAAAATATATTAATTTTGTTCTGTCAGAAGGGTCGGAAGTCTCTTTTCGCACACATGTCCGAGTCTGCTCTTTAGTTTGGATCCATTCATCAGTGCCTACATATCCCTCAGATAGAAAACAAGGGTCATCCTGAGGTCACAAATAAATCGCTACAATTCATATCCTCCATTCTTTCGGCGAGCCTAGAGAAGTGGATGATGTTTAGGATACATGTTATGGAGAAGAGGACCAACCGTCAGATTCACCTTAAAGGTGCAGCGCTTAAAATGTACAAGTACCTCTTTGAAGTGACGGAGTATAATATTCCTAACTATGTTCTTCTTAGCATACTAAGCATACTAAGCATAATAAGAATTGCTTTTAACATTAGATTAGAAAAAGCTCTTTTTATCCACAGAGGGGGCTGCTCTTCATCTACGGAGTTCACCATGTTGCACTAGGCTGAACACCGGCTATAGAAAGAGCTTTTTCTCCACTGTAATTTATGCATTTGTATCTCAAAGCCTCCACATACATTTGCTCTTCTGATGGTACCGAGCAAGGTTTCCCATTAGGTGTTGGAAAAACGAAAGCTACTTAAAAATTTAATCTCCGAAAAGTTGGGGATATCATGGAATCGTCATCGTCGCCGCCACGTCCGCTGCTGCGCACTGGTATTGAGTTATCACGCTAACACAACCAATTTCATGGAACATTGTTTAAATTTTATACCCACACAGACCTTAGTGCGAGGAAGAGCTGGATTGATTATGGGAAAGTTCGGTTGCATATTTCCGATATTAGGGGAGTTATATATCCAAATGTTTTCAAGCCATCATTTCTCAACCGTTGGTCCTATTCAGTCCAAATTTGATGCATATGAATGGACTCAAGGAGATCCATCTTGTAAATATAAGATTTTCTTCTCTTCTACTTCATATTTTACTCGTTGGGGAGCTTCTTTTTTTTTTTTATGAAAAACACTATTATTGAGACAAAACTTCAGATTTAATTACAGTAGTTCGATCAGGGTGATTGCTTGGACAACCCAGGGGATTGGGGGCTTTTCGGGCATATACCATTGCTTTCTGGGACGACAGCGCAGGCCTAGTTAATTCTAGCCTCCACCTTAATCAAACTGCAAAAAGAGGTTTGAGGGTAGCCTTGAAGAAAAACATAAGGAGTACATTTTTTCTGGCTAACTATTTTCTCAGCAGGTGAGGGACGGCTGCACAGGAAAATTGCCTCCTGGGAAGTCTCCAAATTCCACCTCTGCGGTGCCACCGTCTCTGGGAAGGCTTGGAAAGGTTCAAGAATGAAGGTCGCTTCTGTGCTTTTAATTCCCTCCTTCAGAAAACAAATGAATATTTGATATAATATGATCAAGACTGATGTTA
Organism: Lophius piscatorius; assembly: GCA_009660295.1. Classification (NCBI taxonomy): domain Eukaryota; kingdom Metazoa; phylum Chordata; class Actinopteri; order Lophiiformes; family Lophiidae; genus Lophius; species Lophius piscatorius. The sequence continues at coordinate 56,519 of VRLP01000235.1, forward strand.
GTTCAAAAAACACTAAGATGTCTGTTCTTGCTGTGTTCATTGGAAGAAAAACAACCAAAAGCATGTAGTTTCAGGAAATCTTTCCTGCCCAGAGCCATAACCCTGTACGATAACTCGCTCCTCTCCAAAAGATGACCCACACAAATTCACCTTAAATCCACCACAATAAATTTTGTGCACATGTTATTGCACTCATTTTGCACTATCTATATTATTGCTACATGCTAACAGCATACAACTTGCAGACAGACTCTGCATAGAGAACACATTTACTCTATAGTCATATTTATATTCTTGTTTTTATGTTTTTATCTTGGTGTTGTTGATGTGTTGGAGTGTTTTTCAAACTGCTGCTGCTGAAAAAAGTGCCCATGTGATCCTGAAGGACCCATCCCACCCCAGGACACCCTCGGTATGTAACGGCCGTCCTCATGCAGACGTTACAGAGGAATAACAATGCAAACAAAAGATTAAAAAACAGTTTTTCAAATTCTGTCAATACTGTCTGTTATTGCTAACAGATGAGGATTGCACTTTCAATTTTACTGTATATATACAATGACAATAAAGATATTGAATTGAATTGAAGATTCCCATTTCGGGATGAATAAAAAATGTCTACGTCTTAGTTTATGAAAAATAAGTACATTTTTATATTTTTGGACATTTAGAAAAACAGTGTACTCATGTGTACAAAGCTGTATTTAAAGGATTAAAATCACGGGAAATAAACAATACTCGATAGCTGTGATCAGGAAGGACATTAAAAAACCTTGAAATTAATAAAGGTATAAAATAAAAAATTGTTTTATACCGCCATAAAATATTATAGAATATATAATATTTCATGGCGGTTTTGAGGGACATTTTTTTTTACGCCCTCAAAGAGCATCTTAAGACGCACGAGGGCGAAAAATGATGAAAGGCATCAAGAAAGTAGAATCATTAAAGAAGAGCCTCGCCACTGACCCTCGCGCTCATGATGTTCGTAGTTAAAGGCTCCGACAGGAAAATGGATTTAAAAAAACAGCTTGAGGTTGAAGGGAGAATTCCTTTCTTCCTTCATGTCATTAGACATCCCCGCATCTCCACATGATCACAGATCTGATTTCCAGAGCGCGGCACATGCCGCTTTGAATTCTCCTTTGTAATTCCATCCTGTTTGACGTGCCTGCTGCCAATCCCATCCTTCATTCGGCGGGACAAATCCTCTGCCAGAAGACTTGTAATTTTCTTTACAGTGAAAACAGTAAGCACAGATTCAAAGAGCCGGGGAAAGCCAGCTGTCAGACTGCATGCATTTAAGTCGGCGTATTTGCATTTCTCCCATAATATAACACTTCTGTTAAGCGACACATGATTGATGACGGGGAGTGAGGTGGCTTTTCTAACCCCTGTAAGTGCACTGAAAACAAATTAAAGCTTTCATCATTGTAACATGTCTATTACAAGATGTGGTAATAGCACCTCTTTGTATCAAATTATTTGTGTGTCTAAATAATTTTCAAAAATTAAACTATTAATCATCCCCGAGAGCGACTGACAAAAGATCACGGCGAGGACCCGCTGGAACGTGCTGAGCCTATTCACGATACACTTAGAGGTGTTTATGGCTTACTTTGTGTAATGGTGTAATTGCTTAATTGCCCAACTGTTGGTGGCTGGGGTGTGACCGCCTGACTCCAGTTTCAGAGGAATTATATTAAGTAAAACCAAATGTTCTCTTTTGAGGGTTTTATTGCTAATTGTAAACGCCAATGTGTTTGTAGTTTTTTTTACCTTTTTTTTAGAGTGCATCACGGTGGGGTATCTTCAAACCCTGCATGGATTTTCTTCTACTGGGTTGTGAAATCAGTAGAAAACATTTAACTATTACTGTTCGTTTCGTCATGGCAACAGCGTTAATAGTTCTTCTCCTACACTAGAAAAAAAGAATAATTAAAGTTAAAGTAAACCCTTTAATGTTTACTCAACCGTTTTGTTGAGAACATTTTGAGTCACTATTTTTTTGTTGTAAGTTGTGCTTGAATCTGTTCATCATATATATTATGTATGTGCTAAACCATAGAGGTGCAAGGATGGAGCCCTGGGGGACACCACGGTGCAAATGGGCAACCAAAGAAGATGCATTAAATTAACCATGGCTATTGAAAATATGCCATTGGATAACTCAGATTTTTTTTTTTTGGTATATTGAAACACTTACTAAAGACTTAAATAATTTGATTGAACCAAAACATATTAATAAATGCAAAAAAGAAAAAAATATGCAAAGAAAAAATGTATTTGAAGGAATCAGCATGGATTTTTATTATTATGAAAACAATTAAATTAAATCAGTCTAAAGTGAACAAGGTTTAAATAAGTTTCACTGTAGAGAAAGCAAGATTCAATTAGTTAAAATTTAAGAAATTGGTTATGTTTTTTTTTTTTATGGGAAAATATTTAAAAACACAGGAAGGTAAATCAGAACTATAACATTAATATAATTATAATTTAGTGCCAAAAATGCATCACATCAAGCTAATTCATTTTTTTTCATGTTAAAATTATATAAACCAAAATATTGTATTTTACATGTAATTAAATACATACATTTTGAAACACCAAAATGTTAGCACGCATGTTGTTATGACTAAATTGCTGTAACTACGATAAGTCACCTTGCATTGGAATTATATTTGATTCGGTCTGTGCTCCCTTTTTTTTTTTTGGATACTCATATTGTGATTTTACGTTTCCCCTCCATGACCTTATACATTTTAAATATCGGGCTTAAAATGTTTGTTTGAGTGTAAGACTGACTTTCTGAGAATGCTTCATCCTAACAAATGTCTGACATGCCACCGTAGCTAAATGCTCCAATCCAGCCTGGCCCCCGGAGAAGACACAGAGAAGGAGAGAATATTCACACGTGGAGGTAAGTGGAGGTGTCGGCTCTTCACGCTCCAGCAGAGCTTTCAGACGTTCACGGGCAGAACGACTGGCCGGCCCATGCTCTTTGTTATTAAGCAGGTCCAAGCAAAACACAAAGGGATCCTGTGTTTTTTATGAGTAATGCATTAACCTGCTCAGGAAAAGTTCACGTTAAACGTATGGGCTCGGACAGCACAAGATTTATGGCGATGGCTGTAGAAATTATGCTTTTCTTCCCCCCAAAGGCACTTTAATTATGTAATTATTGCCAGCTGCTTTTCATTTGTGGTCGGCGTTAATTAAGGCCCGGGGTCCACAGTTCAAGTGCTGGGTCTCTCCTTCTCCCTCTCTCTCTCTCTCTCTCTGTGTTCCACTCTCTGATAAGGCTAGTTGTCCCGGGGCGGTGGCGGCGGCGGCGGTGGCGGCGGCCTGGGATGATTAGCCAAATCCTCAGCAAAACTCATTTATTATTCAAGCTTTAGCTGTCGGTCTCATGCCGAGCCAAATAAAGAACCCGGAGCCCAATTTCCTCCATATCTTCCGCTCCTTATCCTTCCAGCTCATCAGCAACAATTGTCCTCAAATAAGAAGCGGTGATATCGGTGTTTGCTTTCCTTATTAGGCCACTAAATGTAGGGAATAAATATGAGGAGTGGGGAGCCGAGGGGCCCCCGGTACCCGAGGGTCTGGAATAATCTCCACCATTACATTTCTAAAGTGGATTCCTATAAGCAAACAGCAGGGGGGGATGAGAGGTGGTGCTGGGTGGATGGATTGATGGATGGATGGATTGATGGACAGGGGTTTTGGAGAGAGTGATGGGAATCTAGCAGAGAACATCAAAGCAGATTTGTTTTTTCTTCAATGCTTCAATTTAACATTTCTTATTGTCTTTGTGTCAAAGACGGTGATGACCTGCTGAAAGATACGAACGGTTCCGTGCCACGCTCTTTAGAATTAAAATGAATGACAACCGCTTTCATTGAATTGTGTTTATTTGAACCCTTTGGAGGTCAGGCTCAAATTAGAGTTAGGGTTAGGTTTAAAAAATATTTCTTTGCAAGTTTTATTTCTTACAGACATTTAATAATTTCTAATCTTAGACACTCAAAACTTACTATAAAAATGATACTTTTATTTGGTCGAGCATGTTTTAAACTGTAGAAAAAATTATTCTATGATGAAATTTTGTATTTCATGGAAATAGTATATAGTTTAAATTAGATAAACGCAACTAAAATACGTATTTTAGAAAAATCTATTAGAATCTTATTAGAATAATTTTTTTTTGTTATATTAAGTTACGTAATTCTATTTAGTGAGTCCAACCATGCTTTAATATACCCCCCAAAAAAACCCTCCTCTTCGATGGCCCCTTTGACATGTGGTGTCCCCCAGGGCTCCATCCTTGGCCCCTCACCGTTAGCATATACAAGCTGCCACTGGGTCACATTAAAAACAGGTTCAGCCACATTTTCGACTAAAGAAATGGTGACTCAAAATCTACTCAACCAAATAGTTTAGCAGGACATTAAAGGGTTAATCCATGGATTTGAAATTTAATGGCAAATGTTTAGTGTCTATGATATTAAATTAATAAATGCAACAAAGAAATCAAAGAAATGCAATGCATGCAAAGAAATTACGTCCCCATTTTTTTTTGTACTTTACAGGGTTAACGTGTTTTAGTACACGGGCAGTAAAAAAAAGCAGCACAGTAAAACTTTTGTCATTATGTGCTGCTTTCAGAAAAAACTGAATTGGTGTCAAAACCGTATCCTGAGGAAACTTTGTCAAAATAAACTCCTCATGAAATCATTCAAATTTGGGCTTTTCGTACTGAAAAAGGAGGTACAATTAACATCAATGACAATTCTCGAAGATGCATTCAAAGAAGACGAGTAAAACACGTGTGAACGGAGCTGGAATGATGCTGACTTAAAATGTTTGCCGCAGAAATGGGAGATCATTTATTTGGTTTATGTTCTAAGAAGCCAAACCGGACCGGGTCAGTTTGGTGGATGAGGAGCGGGGAATGTGGGCTCATAAGGCACACCTGACAACCTTTTGGAAAAACGTAATCTTTAATAACGTTACGTCATTTGTAATCTAAGCTTGTGTGTTTGCCAAGTTGTTAAAGTGATGAGAAGCTTTATTGTCGTGTTCATAATAACTATGGCAGTCAGGCAGTAACTGCAACGAGAGGAGCAGGATCAGAAAACGTGAGCGAAACTGCTGCAGAGTTACTGTGAGTGCGAGTGTGTGTGAGTTTGTGTTTGTTCATGTGTGTGAGTGTGTGTTTGTGCATGTGTGTGTGGGTGTGGGAGTACGCGTGTGTGAGTTTGTGTTTGTTTATGTGTGTGAGTGTGTGTGAGTGGTTGTGCGTGTGTGTGTGCACGTGTGTGAGTGTCCGTGAGTGTGTGTGTGTGTGTGTGTGTGTGGGAGTGGTTGTGCGTGTGTGTGTGCACGTGTGTGAGTGTCCGTGAGTGTGTGTGTGGGAGTGCGTGTGTGTCAGTGTGCGTGAGTGTGTGGGTGTGTGTGCATGTGTGTGTGTCTGAGTGTGTTTGATCATGTGTGGGTGAGCGTGAGCGCGTAAGCATGTGTGTTTGTGTGAGTGTCTGCACGTGTGTGGAGACACTCACACAAACACACGTGTCTGCATGTGTCTGAGTATGTGAATGTGTGTGTATATGCGTGAGTGTGTGTGAGTAGGTCCATGTGTGTGAGTGTATGTGAGAATGTGACCTTGAGTGAGTGTGTGTGAGTGTGAGGGTGTGTATGTGTGTGGGTGTATGTGAGTATGTGACCGTGAGGGAGTGTGTGTGTGAGTGTGCGTGTGTGTATGTGTGTGGGTGTATGTGAGTATGTGACCCTGACTGAGTGTGTGTGAGTGTGTGTGTGTGTGTTTACTCATGTGTTTTATGCATTATGCACTCTGCCAGTTCAGATTTAAACATTGGTCATTATGTTATTAGTTTGGGATAATTATGTAGCTACGGCCCACATTGATAGATAATATAAAACATGTTTATATTTTAAATAAACACTGCTACTGAAGCTGAATGTCTTAATATCCACACCAGCACCAGTTGGAGGGGGTTAAGTGATACCCCACATTTATTTGTTGTCTCTTTCATCACCTCACAGGTGGGCTTCCTTTTGATAAGTCAAAAGGTACTGAAGAAATTCTGGTTGAATTTTGCGTAAGGGATGAATCTTGATGTGGTTGGATTCAGATTATAGATCCATTTTTAGGAAATACCTCAAAAGCAAGTGGGACCAAGGTAAAATTTAATTTCCCTATCAGGCTTTGAAATATTTAGCAAATATTAAAAACATCAGGAGTTGTTACCCCACACGATGGGCAGTTGCTTCAAGGTCAAGATTATAATCCTAATCTTGGTGAAGAGCCCTCAATTCACCAGTTGATATACGTTCCAACCCTCACCTCAGGTCATGACCTCTGGGTAGTGACTGAAAGAATGAGGCCGAGGATACGAGCGGCTGAAATGAGCGTCCTTTGAAGGGGGGGGGCTAGGCTCCGCCTTCGAGAAAACGTACGGAACTCAGACATAAGAGGGAAAAGAGGGAATTGGTTCAGGCATCTGATCAGGACGCCTAACTTTGGAGGTTTTTCAGGCACGTCCACCTGGGAGGAGACCCAGAGGAGACCCAGAGGAGACCCAGAGGAGACCCAGAGGAGACCCAGAGGAGACCCAGAGGAGACCCAGAGCATTCTTGAGGGACTGTGTATCCAACCCCGGACTAGCAGGAGGGAATTAAATGGATGACCCTAACTGGGATTATATCTGGATTTGTGTAGTAGATCTGCATCCACCCTCCTGGATGGTGATGTATTTTAGTTCATTTTTTAACTTCTGATGATAAACACATCGTTTATTCCAATTAGCAGATGCGTCAAAGGACTTAGAGAGCGTTACCTCATTTTCCGTGAAATGCCGAGTTCAGACTACTACAGTTCTAGCAGTACGCCCAACTTCCCTGCATTGGTTCTGAATATGAAGGCGGTGACTGATGAGCCGGTCTTGAAGTATGACATAATCAACCAGAAGCGATTTGTCTGGGACGCTGGGAGCGTTTCAGAGTTTTTTTTTTCAAATGGCTCCTGAGCTGTTCTGAATTTGGCCAATGGGATGACTGAGTGAACATAAATAAGGCGATGCGTAGACCCTGTGATGTCACTGATAAAGAAAGAAGGATTGTTGAAATGTGATACACCTCAAGTTCCCTTCAGATGACAGAGGGCCTCCTCTTCTCCACCGTGTCCTCAAACGCTTTTCTCTCTTTCTTCTTCTCTTAACAGAAAGAAAAGTAAAACACCAAATGCTTCCGCGGCCCTGATTGACCCGCCTCCTCATCATCGTCACACGACTTGATGTAATTGAATGGACAAGGTCAAACTTGTAGGCTTGTTGGTTCTCTGACTGAGACATGGCAAGAGTTTATGGAGCTGTGATCCCTAGATATTCGATGACTAAAGCACAGGCAGTAGTTTCTGCTCTCTCTCCCGGTACTGAATGAGTTCATATGTCTCCTGATAGTACTGAGGAGCATGTACCTCCACCCTGTCTGAACAGTCCTACACATGTTCTCCTGGCCAAGGCTCCTGGATATCTGTCCACTTGTTTTTGTGTAACTAGGGGAAATGTTGAACAAAGTGGAAAAGAAAAGTCCTTGGATCTGGATCAGCAACAAAGTTTAATGGATTCTTGCCGGACCCGCGCCCCATCCTTCCAAGAACATACAATTTTCACTTTTTGTGTAATCTTGCTGACAAAAATTCAGGTTGAAACTTCACCTCCATGGTGGATTGGATCACATGGTTCAGGCAGGGGTGGATCAGGACACATTTCCATTGGCTGGCAAGAGGTTGGCATGGAAACTTTGAGGGGTATATTATATATTATTATTTATGGAAAGATATATACTTGGAGATTACCCAAAGCTGGGCCGTCAGTTTGGTTGGCAAGGCGTCTTCTAGGGGTGGTAACTGTCAACTATGCCACCCCACTAGATTTGCCACTGGGTTCTGGTGAGGAAGCAGTTTTAACTTCTGTTTTGGATTTTTTTTTTTTTCTTAGGAAAAGTAAATCCTCGCCTACATTATTAAAAAAATCTCAAAATATATACATATGTTCAAATTTGTTTATAAAATTTGAATGATTGAATTGTTCTTGCTAATTTCATTATTTGAAAATACACCGTAAAAAGAAAGATTTTGCTCTTAGAACACAGATTTAAATTAAGTATTATTTGAGTGTAAAATTCAATTTGAAAACTCTTAACTGTGTGAACATAAATAAGGTGGAAGTTTTTAAAAATTTTTAATCACCAACAATCTCCCTTTTACAGTGTATGACATTTTTCTTTTCTTTACTTTTTTTTATATCTATCCTTTCTTTAACCAGGGAACAAACTAATGTCAGATTCTTTCAAAAACAGTAAAAATGTATTTTCAGTCATGTACTGTCTTATTATTACATTTTTTTGAAGTTAAAACTATGAAAAAAAGTTTTCTTTTAAGGAGATTGAAGAATTTCCATCGCTGGATTTTCACTTTTTTCATGTTTTTGGTGTCTAATCCTGCACAGTAAAACAAAAAAAACCATCAACTTGTAACTTATTAACTTAAGTTGCAAACACACAATTTAAATGAGCGTTACTAGCTAAAGTAATTTTTTGAGTCCATCTTTTTACAGCGTATCTACAAATTATGCACAGCCAAAAATATCCTATCTGATAACAGTGCATTAATGTATGTGTACTATGAAAATACATTAAAAGCCTTAATTAACAATGTATGATTGATGTATCGATTGATATGGTGTATTTTATTGTCCCTCTCTTGGGCCCAGTGTTGCCGCATACATCCCATATCATTCCCCGAGTCGTATAAACACACACATGTTGCATAGTTTAGAACAAAATTGCACATGATGCCTGTAAGACGGGAAAGTTATTGCACAAAACATCGTTCTAAACTGTGCGGAAGGATTGCACATTATATATTTTACGATAGAATATCCAGTAAGGTTTTAGATATAACTAATGTATGTGTGTGTGTGTGTGTGTTTGTGTATGTGTGCGTGTGTGTGTGTGATGAAATAAAGATTTTTTGCAGAATATTATCGTGGCAGTAAAATTGATGTTATTAAATAACTCTGTAACTGTATTAATAATAATATCAAACTGCCATTATTGACTATTATTAGCCTGCTTTAATGCGTATATTATTATGTGATGCATTTATATATCATGCGCTCAGAGCGGAGGAAGAAAAATTTGATCACAATTGGCTGGAATCCAGTTAAAACGTATTGTGTCGAGAAATAAAACAATAAAAACGCAGCACAAAGGAGGGGCTGTAGTTCAGGAGGCAGAGCAGTCGCCCATCAGTCAGAAGGACCCCGAACCCCAATTTGCTCCCTTGGGTGCTTGACTTGGGCTGCCCACTGCTCCTCAGGGGTCTCACTCTGTTGTTCTGTCTATAACTGTATCTTGTAAAAAAAAAAAGATTATAATTATTAAGATATTTGAGTGTCTTAACAGATCCGATCTGACAAAGGGAGAATAGAATAGTGATTCTCACAGGTAGCGATGAAGGTACGCCATAAGGTACGTAGCTACGCGCCTGTCCTGTCCAAGGTGTATCCTCCTCGGAATTTGGGCTTAGTAGCATTCTGGGATGCGGTTGAAAACTTGCCTTTGGTCTGTATATTTTGTCAGGCTAATGAAGTGTTTTCAAACTAATTCACTTTGACTTCTGCCCAAGCGAAAATGTATTGATAAACAAGTGAATGAAGAACGATATAGTTTTCCATCTAAATGTCTTTTCCTGGCCGCACGGCGAGCAGCGAAACAAAATTGGACCTTCGTGTTGGGAACGGTTTATGTTGTGGTCACATCATTCTTCATCACGTCACATGTGGGCTTCGTGATATTTAAATGCTCTGTTTATGTTAGGTTACGTTTTTCTGTGCGCTTTACGTATTTAATGAAATCTCAGAGAGAGAAAGAGAAAAAAAAATAAAAAGCAACTGAATGGGTGAATGAATTCAAATAGATCCATCAGTGACAGTGGGATTTGGTCAGATAAGTGGCAGGAGAGAGGGAACGTGGCTCAGGAAGTGGTGCCAGGGGGAGAGAGAGTATAAAGGGCCTTTAACGTGGAAAGGGTTTTTCACATATACACTTTTGATGCGTTTTGGCCTCTGCTTTACACCACAGCAGTGTTTTCCTGCTCCAGAAAGTTTTACTTTTCAACGTGTTATTTCTTTAAACGGCAGCATTTTCATCCCCGCAGAAACTGGTAAAACACTACTCTTGTGAAAATGATCACAGCTCCGATATGCCCTTGGAATTAGCAAATTAAGGCTAACGGCCTCATGCTGACATCCCAAGAACAAAAACAATGAGGATATTGTTCTTGCTGTAGAGTTTATTAACGCTGCTGCAGCAAACTGTAGAGTTGCTGCGACCATTCTGTGATAAGCAGTACTGCGGAACTTACTGCTCTCACTCCCTTACCTGCAGGACCTTACTGGACCTGCAGGGACTGGACCCTGAGACTGACCGAGACATTCGACAGCCATGAAAACAGCTGAAAAACTCAGAGAGTAAAAAACTGACCACTGTGTCTGTAAAGATAAAACTGTTGCCTGCAGCTTCATCTGGGAAGAAAAACACAGTCAGCAGCATTCAGTGCTCCACCATCCTTCTTCTTCTGCTCCTTTTGGCTGTTCCCTTTAGGGGTCGCCACCACTGTCCTCTGAATCTTCTTCTGTTACGCCAACCAACTGCATGTCCTCTCTCACCACATCCTGAAAACCTCCTCATTGGTCTTCCTCTTTTCTCCTGACTGGCAGCTCCTTCTCCAGCATCCTTCTACCAACAGATTCCTCATCTTCAAAAGTCCAAACCATCTCAATCTGGCCAAGACCTGGATTTATGGGCGGGCCCCAGGACTCAGGCCCGCCTTTATGTAATATAATGTTTTTATTATTATAGTCTGAGTAAGAAAGAACGGCCTCTGTTCTTTTATTTGTTCAACACCAGTTCCCATGATTAATACACCCCTGAATACAACCACTTCAGTTTCTACCCACCGGTGTGTGCGCTGTGTGCGGCAAATTCGAACACTTCCGTATAAATGTCAGTCAGAGTTGAGGCAAGAAAGAGAGTGATTGGAGGAGGAAGTCCGCGTCTGTAGGAGCAGCAAGCTTAGGGCCATAGATCCATTAGTAAGGTCGTTAAAAACATCCGTGCCAGCTAGACGCCTGTAGCTGGTCCTCTGTCCAACAGTACCGTTATTATCCCACATCTAACCCCTGGATCGCCTCAAAACCACACACACTGCTGTACAGAGACCCGTTGGACTGGACTGGACTGGACTGGACTGGACTCACAGGGCTGGGCAGTGAGTGTAAACCAACTAAACAACCAAAACTTAACAAAACAAAATATATTTTCTTTTGTCAGTAGGTTTTATTTTTGTTGTCTGGGACAATATAAACTGAAATAACTGATTTCCTTTTGTTTTTGAAATTAAACGTTTAAAGGAAGAATGTTGGATTTCTTCTTGAATGAACTTGGAGACTGTGGGGATTTGGGGGATTTTGTTCTGTTTGAAAATTATACATGGTTATTCTCTATTTTCCCTGCGGCCACAGTTTCCGTGAATTTGTGCCGCACTGATAACTGACTTAGTCCTCTGTTTGTGTAGGGACAAATAAGGTGAATACTTTGTTACATTTCAGAGTCTGAAAAAAATTAAGATTGCTGGGCCCGCCCAGAAAAACTCCAAAGGACCCCAAGTTACTTCCTTCTAGATCAGAACCGGCCTCTCTTACTTTGTCTCAAAGACGTCTAACCTGGACTCTCCCTCATATGTGCTCCTTTCTAATCCTGTCCGTCCTCTTCACTCCCAAAGAACATCTGAAAATCTTCAACTCTGCCACCTCCAGCTCTGTCAGCTGTCTTTGGTCACAGCCAACGCCTCTAAAGCAAACATTAAAGCTGGTCCTACCACCATGTTTTAACGCTTTTGGATCAATTGAAATTCTGCAGCATTCTTGTGTAGCATACCAAAACCTAACTTCTATAAGAAATAAGAGCCTGTTTGCAGCATCAATGTCCGAAATCTGAGAACATATCTAACTAACTAGGCCTACGCTGTTTTCCTCTACGGCAGACCCCCAATCCCCTGCATTCTACAAGCAATCACACTGACTGTACTTCTAAAATTACACTTGAAGATATATCTGAAAAATATATCTTTTGGTATAAAGAAACCAAAAAACTCCACTTTGTGAGTAAAATATGAACTTTTAGGCTATAATATGATAAACACAAGATAAATCTGGCACCAAATTTGGATTAAATCAGACCACACGTTGAGAAATTATAGCAAGAGAACTTTTGGAACTAAAGCTCTCTATAGTGCCGGAAATATACAACCAACCTCTCCCTCAACCCAGTCCTTCCTGGCAATAAGGTCTAGGTGCAAATAAAATTTGAAAATGATCCATGAAATAGTTTTTGAGTTATTGCGTTAACTTGAAGGATCTGTGGTGGCGAGGGACAATGACGATTCTGTAAAACCTTGACTTTTCAAGGGTATGAGAAAAGTTGTTAAGTAAATTCTTACAATTTCAACTTATCTTCAATAAAGGTTTGGTCTGCAACAAAACAACACATCGCACCAAAACAAACCAAGCAATCAACCTTTCTCGAGGTAAAATAACTGTACTTAAGCTTTACCACACAGCAAAACGCTGTCATCCGACCCACTGGCTCCACACCGCTGGCAATCAGGGCTTCTAAAGTCGTGTCCAGATTACAAAGTGGCCTCAGCATCAGCCTCCCTCCAAAGCTTTAGGAGGAGAGGAGCCATAACCTGCGGGGGAAGCGTCATAATACTCAGGCCTTGTCCAGACATACATGGATATATTAAAAAGGTGCCAGAAACAGCGTTTACATGCAGCGACTGGCTATCGGAAAGGCCTTCCGAAAAGACTCAGAGTACCTCCTTGCAAAGGAATGAAATCTCATTCGGAAAGGTACTTTTCTTTCATGCGCCCAGCATTTTTTTTACGATTTGGGGCCTTTTCCGAATCTATTCGTAATTAGGCTGTCCATGTAAAACCTTATAATGATCAACATAAATTAATACTTCCGGGGTGAGGACTTTAAAAAAACCTGTTTCAGGGTCAGATCGCCCTACCTTTTTTTTTTGTGTGTCGCTAATACCTTTGCACATTCTTGATGGAGGCATGTCAATGCCAGTGAGCGCTCTCTTGTGACTGGGGGAACTTTAAAATCTTTGAGCGTGAGGACGCGATTACTTCCCTGAAGGAGAGGGAAAAAAAATCATTTGAACCCTTCAATGTCCTTTTGAGTCACTATAACTTATTTAAAAACGTGTGCCACTTTGACTGAATCAATGCTTGACTGTTTATAATATGACCCGGTGGCAGCATGTGTATGCTAAAAAATAATGGGCCAAGGATGGACACCTGGGGAGAACCACGGGTCAAAGGGGCCACTGTCGAGGAGGCATTAAGCATGGCTCAACCAAAGAAATAAAATATGCAAAGAATTCATTTTTCCATAGTTTTTTTTTGATTCCCTTGTATGTGTTGACTTAACCATGGCTTAAACCTTACAGGTGTCAGAATAGAAAATGCTGAAAAAGTTACATTTCAAGGTATTTTAGATGAGATGTAAAAGGTTACATTTAAAATGATTTCTATTAGATCTAAAAAGTTTAATGCAAAAAAAAAAGACCAAAAAACATATTTTTTGTTACGCCTTCCAGCGTACGTGGTTGGTAGAAGGTTCATGGTTGTTCAGGTTTTGAGTGGTGGATTACTTGATTGATAAGACTTGCGCTGTCGTCCCAGACAGCAAGGGTATTTCCACGAAAAGTCCCCAATCCCTCGCTTTGTATGGGATAACTCCCCTTTTGAGTAATATAGGAACTATTAGGGTAAAACACAGAGTATAAAAGATAGATCTCCTGACCGGACAGCTGCATCTCTGTCTGGTCAGGAGCCTGCAGTGCCACTGACTGGAAGTTCCTGCAGATGCTGGTGAGGACAGCGTGGAAAATCATTGGGACTTCACCTCCTCCCATCCAGGTCATTGCAACAAAACGCTGCCTGACCAGTGCTGGCAACATCAGCAGAGACCCCTCCCACCCTCGCCATGGACTGTTCTCGCTGTTGGCCTCTGGAAAGTGGTTGCGGCAGTTTTCGGAGCAGAACAGCCAGGTTCAATAACAGCTTCTTTCCACAATAAAATAAAATCCATCACCCCTCCCTTACACGTACATACACACCCATATACACGAAACAGGACTGCTCTATTAAGACTGTTTACAATACACATGTGCAATATAGTATTTTATTTTATTTTGCATAGCTTCTTTTTTTTTATTTTTTATTATTCATTGCACTGAGTAAACTTTCGGTGAAACACGTGTTTTTGCCCTATTTTTAAAGTGTTTCCGAGCCAATGCAACGTTATTTTGTTCTGATGAGGACTATGGTGCAACTCTGAATGACGAATAAAGTCTGTCTATGTCTGTTCGCATCAAATCTGGACTAAATTGGATGTTGGAATTAGGATTGAGAAAATATGGCCTGACTATTTTACAGATAAAGCTCCCCATAGTGTCAGAAATATACAACCAAACTTTCCCTTTCCTTGCACTGAAGGTGTATGTGAGTACAACATTTTAAAATGATCCGTGATATAGTTCTAGAGTTCTACCGTTAACGTTAAGGATCTACGACAGACAAGGATGTCGATTCCATAATATCCCAGACTTTTCGGGGATTGTAACAGGGGAGTCATGCGGACAAAAATCATAGGTTTATTTTCTTTTTCTAGTGATAATAAAGATAAAAAGCAATATATTACAAATATCGAATTCCACCAATAATTTGGCTCCTAGGATTATTATTTTTAAATGAATAAAAAGAAAATTGTAAAATCCCTGTTGCTCAAACGTGAACAATTATAAAGCAATATTTATTTGATTCCATAACGATGGATGAAAAAACAACTAAAAAGGTCAATACAAAAGAAGCAGATGGACAAATGGCTTTGAATCTGAAAACCTCTCCGACCCACAATAAAACGGTGCCGAGGGGAAACCAAAATGACTCTCAGCCGGATAAGTGGAGCCATTTCTCCGCGGTGAACGGTAAACCACCTGACTCTGAACAAAGTGTCACATGTGTGAATTCAAACGCATTTTTCTGCCTTTGAGCCATATCATCAATCTGACACCCCAATAGAAACCAAAGAATAAGAAAAATATCCCGAGATGGACATTGCATGGGGTTCCCAGCATGCTTTGAGTGCGTGTGTGAACGTTTGCACTCGGTGCGTGGAGGAGCTGACAGGTCTGACAGGGGCTTGATATTTTACTCATGGAAATGATGCCTTCACCCAGTCATCAGTGTCACGCCGTCTCCCGGGGTGCCCATCATGGGCTTTGTGGGAATAAAAATAACCCAAAAGGTTTGGGATACATATTTTGTAAAAAGGATGTTTTGGTGTTTGGAGTGGCTGGTGGATTGGCCTGTCAGGGGGAAGTGGGGAGAAGTGACACACATGTGATTACCTATGCATTAGGGAGATGATAAGACTCAGCACAGCTTCAAAGGAGAAGCGCCGAAACATTAAGGCTCTCAGCTGCTGAATGTGTGACAGCACAGGACTGTTTATCTGGAGCTCATGTATTCCAGCCACGCAAGGAGTAAACATAAAAACAACCACAGCAGCCCTGGTGTGAGATGAACTTTTCATGTCAAAGATGTACCTATTTTTATATATATATATATATGTATATATATATACATATGTATATGTACTATATAAAAATATTATAAATAATAATGAAAAAAAACAGAAGGTTTTTCATGAAACCTTTAATTCTATTGTGCCAGATGGTCAGATGGATGCACCTGGATGAACATAGACTTTTTCACTGAATGAACCTGGACTGTTTCACTGTGTGAACCTGGACTAGTTCACTGTTTGACCCTGGAATGTCTCACTGTATGAACATGGACTTTTTTACTGAATGAACCTTGACTGTTTCAATTTATGAACCTGGATGGTTTCACTTTATGAACCTGGACTGTTTCACTGTATGAACCTGGACTGGGCAATCTCACTGCGTGAACCTTAGCCAGTGTGACCCTGGACTGTTACGCTGTATGAACCTGGACTGTTTCAATGTTTGACCCTGGAATATTTAACTGTATGAACCTGGACTGTTTCACTGTGTGAACCTGGACTGTTTCACTGTGTGAACCTGGACTGTTTTACTGTGTGAACCTGGACTAGTTTACTGTTTGACCCTGGAATGTTTCACTGTATGAACACGGACTTTTTTACTGAATGAACCTTGACTGTTTCAATTTATCAACCTGGACTGTTTCGCTGTATGAACCTGGACTGTTTCCCTCTGTGTGACCCTGGACTGTTTCACTGTGTGACCCTGGACTGTTACACTGTGTGAACCTGGACTATTTCGCTGTATGAACCTTGACTGTTTCCCTCTGTGTGACCCTGGACTGTTTCACTGTGTGACCCTGGACTGTTTCACTGTGTGACCCTGGACTGTTTCACTGTGTGACCCTGGACTGTTTCACTGTGTGACCCTGGACTGTTACACTGTGTGAACCTGGACTGTTTCACTGTATGAACCTGGACTGTTTCACTCTGTGAGCCTGGACTGTTTTACTGTGTGACCCTGGACTGTTTCACTGTGTGACCCTGGACTGTTTCACTGTATAAACCTGGACTGTTTCACTGTGTGACCCTGGACTGTTTCACTGTATAAACCTGGACTGTTACACTGTGTGGACCTTAGAAGTCGTTGTGCTTGAGTGAAAAATCCTACACACGTTGCCACAGCGACATGAGGGTATGACTAGTAATGGTAGAATCATTAATAATAGTAGTATTATATATTTGCATTGATAGTTGCCATGATTACAGATAGAGCTGAGTATTCCTGTTCACGTTGCACATTTTGATTCATAACGTGAATATATGTTGTAAAAGTTGTGAGACTGGATAAATGCCCCAAAAAACAGGTCCGGAAGAGAGCATAGTAAGAAGAAGAGTTTAGTGCATAGTTGTTAGTTTGCTGAGTGCTGCACTCAGGCACACAGAAAACAACATTTATTTATGGTTGCCTGTTGAGGCACTCAGGGCGGCTTTACAAAAACATGCAGTAAATACAAACACTGAAGAGAAAATCAACAAAACAGGAAACAACAACGAATCAAAAAGGTAGCATAAAATGGATAAAAACTAAGTTATAAATAAATGAATAAATAATGGGGTTGCTGGATTCCAGTCAGAGGGAGATGACCAGTTTGAAGGCAGGATCTGAACCCAGTGGTGGTCAGATGGTCAGAAGGTCCTGTGATGTTGATGGAGGAAGAGGAGCAAGAGGTTGGGCGATGGACCAGAACACAGATCTTCTGAGTGCTTTCCCACCCCAACCTCCTCATTCTCAACATGTTAACATAAAGAACATCCTACCTCTTTCACTTCAACAGAACTGTGTGTTGGGGCTTTTGAGCGACAAGCATAATAAACAGCTATGAAAGATGTTACACTGGGAGAATTATATACCCGAAAAGTCTGGGATATTAGGGATTCTTCATTGCTGCGTCCACCGACGCCACGGGTCCTTAATGTCTGACTCAAAAGCTCTTTTATGTATCATTTTCAAAGTTTAAACCAACATAAATCTCAAAGCCAGGAAGAACTGGATTGATTTTGGGATGGACCGGACTGAATTGATATATTTCAGACACTGGCTGGGTGGCTCGGTTGGTAGAGCGCTGGAAGGTCAGATTTTTTTAGTCATTGTGTTTACGAGAAAGCTCTGCGGCGCCGATTCCGTAACATAACTACATTTCTGGGTGTATAATTAAAAATGAGAACACAAAAATGTCCTCAGTGAGAGGACATTTTCTCACTAAAGCCTTTTTTTCGTTTAATTGTGTTATTCTCACAATCAATGTTTAATTGTGAGAATAACACAATTAAATGAAAAAGCCTTCGAAATATCGAAAAAATTTTTTTAATAAAACAAATTTTCTTTAATAGCAGTTGTCGCAAATCAGAGAGGTTCTGATGGAAACATATTCCTGAATTAGAAAAAAGTTCAGCATTAGTGTCATGATGGAAAAAAAGGGATCAAGCGTCGTCTGCGAAAAACGAAGGTCTGGTTTCCTGCGGACACACGATACCTCTCGCTGGGACTTCTCTATCCACTTAACCGAAGCTTTTCAACAAGCAGAGTTATCAGTAGTAGTCAACTTATCATAGCCGTGCTCTGCTGGATAGTGAACATGGTGGAAGAGGGTCACCGAAAGGGAGCATCAATCAAACGCCGGCTGACGCGCGCCTGATGGCCATTTCCAAATACCTCATTAAGATTCCTGCGTTTTTAGCACAGTTCCACTTGTTCACATATGCTTTAAGAATCAGCTTCTATGCGACTCGTGAGCTTTCCTTTCAGACGACAGTTATTAAAAATGTGATTGATCTCCAAACGGGCGCACAGGCCTGTTAATGTAATCCATTACTAAGAAAGCAAAGGCTTAGTGACCCAGTGTAGCCGCCGAGGACTCATAAGGCAAGTCCGGGATATTTTTTTGACACTCGCATAAGTGAGTGAGGAGAGAAAGCGCCGCGGGCAGTAGTATCACGGACAAAAACATTTCCTCGCCGATGAACGTCTATTAGTCAGGTCGTCTTTGGGTCCTGCTCAGAAAAAGAAGAGAAAAAAAAAAAAAACCTTGAGTTGCTCCCGTCCTTCATTTTCTGTCCGTGGGCTCATGTCTTGTTCTGCAATCACTCAAAAGAAAAGTATCATTGTTGGGAATTAATGTTCATAAAAGTGTGTGTTTGTGTGTGTGTGTGTGTGTAAAGGGAGGAAGGAGGGTGAGGCGGCAGGAGGGAGGGAGGGGGGATCTTGATTTTAACAAACTGCAGACCTCCAGAGCTAAGAGTTGGGAGAAATACCCTTGATAGTTGATTTTATGAGGGGTTTGAAGTCCTTGTCTGGTAATAATATATAATGCCTCCCTGGGTCATCTGCAGTGAAGCAGTGGCCATGACCCGAGCCAATTACAGACAGCCATCAGTGAAGCCTCCCTTTAAGTCCCGCCGCGTCAAAACACTCCTGATGGGGCAGATTACTCAGCTGTCAGGCAGCAGCCACTGCTTGCATTCGTCGGGGCCAAAAAAACCTGCAACTCGCAAATGTTTGGCTCTCTCGGAAATTGCAGAACTTTATAAATCTCTCAGGGAGAAACACCTCGGTTTGGAAAAAAAAAAAAAGCTGCACATGTCAAAAAAGACTTGATGCTGAGCATCCAGGGAGGCTGTTTGGGATCGGACGAACGCATCCGGCTGCTTTTCCCCGTCGGAGAGTTTCTTGTTGGTGTTGCAGTGTTTTTTTTTTTATTTTTTTTTTTAAATTCCGCTCACACTCCCAACTCTGGAACGCTCGACCCGGAGCTGGCTGGGTCTTTTCTCCCTCTCTCGCCCTCACTTATGTGCTGGCGAGAGCACTTTTAGCCCTGCCGTGGAGAAAAAGTTTCGTGAAAATGTGCTTGCAGCTGTCTGAAGCTGTGTGGTCAGCCTGCACTATTTACGCCATCACTTTCCAGCCACCCAGCGAGCATGACAGAAGACATGATCAACTGGTTCTGACAGTAAACGTCTGATCCCTGTTTTCAATCCTAATCCTCGCAGATTTATTGGTGCCTTCCCCTGTGTTCATCTTGGGTTTTTTTGGGGTTTTTTTTTTTTAAACTCCCCATTCTCCTTCACACAGGAACCTATAAAAAAGGTTTTACAAGGTTCAGCAGTCATTTATTGGCTCCAGCTGCCCGGCTCCGTTCACTTTTACGCTGCAGAGAGGATCTCCGTCCTCATGCTGGGATGTTGCGGCAGCAGGAGGGGGCCGTCAGGATGGGTTATGCAACGAATGACTCTTTCTATCATATAATTCAAGGAGGTTGAATAACTCTGGGGAGGCTTCTAGTTTCAGACGGTATTTAATGTGTAAATCTCATACACGAAAAAAAAACTCTTTTATTCTCAATTATATTTTCCAGCTTATAGTCAAAAAAATCTCAATGCTGTTGATATTAGACAAAATCAATTAACGGGTAAACCTTCAGCTCACATAGGTGCTTGTTTTCGGGACAATTAGTCTTGAATATTTTGTAAAATCAAAAAATCTAGAAAATATCTGAAATGCAAAATTTGAGTATTTCTAGATAAATTGATAAAGATTGATTTATATAATATAATAAATAAAGTAAATAACGTAACTTATTGTTGATTCATTACCGATTCCGTGACTCCTTCATGTGCAAACATGCTGAATGACAATAAACCTTCTAGAATCCTCATTAAATTCAAGGCATAGTTTATCTTAAAGATTACTTTTTTAATTACATTTCGAGTTTGTGAAGAACTGACACCAGAACAGCAGTACAATTCTGCAACTTAGAATAAGTTCATTGCATCTGAAATGAATACGTGGACGTGAATGATAGAAAAAAAAAAAAAAAATCTATTTTTCAGGGGAAGTTAATAGTAATTTTTGACCATTATCTTCCCTTTCTGAGTTACAACACCAATATTAGTAAAATATACTTCAAAGGGAGATTTCCCAGCTAATTCCAAGACCCACTTTATCTAAATATTAATTACATGGGAACAGGTGGCAACCCTGAAAGGGAGGAAGCCAAAAGATGAGGAAGATATTTAAGTCTAATATGTATCATTATTATTTTTTACATTATTTTTTTTTACCCAACTGTCAAATATGAATTTATGTCAGGATTTTAACCCTTTAAATACCACTGTCTCTACATAATGCCCTCTGTTTTAAAGATGGCAAAAAATACGATTATTTTCCATATACTAAATTCTAATTGAATTATTATTTTACTATTAACACATTAATGTAACTGATCAGCAGTGCCATAAATGATCAGGTGTATAACAATGTCATATTTTATACCATACATATTACATATACATAGCATAGTAACAATGTCATTACTATTGTCATACTTTTTCCTTTTTTCTGGCATTACTGCTAACACTTATTTACTTTAATAGGATTTAATAGGATCCTTTGCTCCTGCACAAACCTGTAATCACGCAGGGTTCTGGAGTTATTTCCTCCTGCACATGTCGGACTGAACCTTTGAACTACTGACGGACAGAGATCCAGTTCAGCTTAACCAGCTAGATATTCACGGAGCTCGATGCATCACTCTTTTCTGATTCAACCTGAGGAGGTGAGGGGGGGGGGGGGGCTGAGGGTTCTGGAGCACCTACACCTTTTTACAAAGTATTTTCTTTTATTTGTATTTATGTGAGGGCTTGCCTTTGGCCTCTTGAAAAACAATGTATAGTAGTCAATCATAATTTTCCTATAAACAAAATCTATCCTCCAAGCCATCCAGCCATCCAACCATCCATCCATCCATCCATCCATTTATCCATCCATACATCCATCCACATATTCATCCATCCATCCATATGTCCATCCATCCATTCATCCATTTATCCATCCATACATCCATCCACATATTCATCCATCCATATGTCCATCCATCCATCCATCCATCCATTTATCCATCCATACATCCATCCACATATTCATCCAACCATCCATATGTCCATCTATCCATTCATCCATCCATCCATCCATCCATCCATTTATCCATCCTTACATCATCCACATATTCATCCGTCCATCCATATGTCCATCCATCCATCCATCCATCCATTTATCCATCCATACATCCATCCACATATTCATCCATCCATCCATATGTCCATCCATCCATTCATCCATTCATTCATCCATCCATCCATCCATCCATTTATCCATCCATTTATCCATCCATACATCCATCCACATATTCATCCATCCATCCATATATCCATCCATCAATATTCATGCAGTTTTACATATTTTCTAAATATATTCTCTATAATTCTGAACTGTTATATATATTAGACTAATACAATAAAAAACACTACATGGAACGAAACGTTACCACTTGTGTTATTCATGTTTGTTAGTTGCACCCAGGGACAGACCTGGGGACCACTAAAAACTAAAAATGAGGTTTACTTGCAGTCATCATGATGGATGACTGCAAGCAACAGGATCCGACTGAAGCTGCGCCAGGTGGAGCGTTATCTAGCAGGAGGGTTGTCAGCGATTTGATCCTGAGGTCGAGGAAGAACCATCAGAATAAAACAAAGTCTGATGAAAGAATAGCTCAGATTAGTAGAAGTAATCTATGGAGAGTCCATAGCTGCTATGTAACATGAATTTGGCAATGACTCGTAGGTAGAAGCACTGCAGCAGGGGATGAGATGATGAGGGTCAGGTGAAGATGGAGCTGTGGCAGGAGTCAGGTGTGAGGGTCTGTGAGGGTCTGCCTCCACACAGACATGCAGAGAAAGAGGGGGGGAGGTGAGAGAGAGGAGCACACGGGAGAAAAACACCAGAAGATGTCCGATCATGGGTGGGCTGTGACACCTTGTCTGTGACATCTTCATCCGTCTCTGAGGTCAGGCACTAGAATGCTGCTTTCTGCAGCAGAATCCTGGAGCACTGGAAAGAATTGGGGCGTCGTTGACCTGACAACGAGAGACTACGGAGTACTTAGATATCATTTCCAGGCCTCAGTTGAGTTTTAAAAGTCATTTTAAAAATAATATCAAACCGGTCTGCAATTAAAAAATCATTGACTGGTCATTGTCTTACGCGTCCACCACCGCAGACCCTTTTTGTTAACGCGATAACTCAAAACACTATTACATGAATCACAAGTTTATACAAACAAATATCGTAGTGCAAGGAAGAACTGGATTGATTTTGGGATGGACTGGACTGAATTGATATATTTACGACACTAGGGCCCTAGGACCTTCAGATAAGTTGTCCACTTATCTGAAGGTCGTTGGTTCTAGACCTCAGACTAGAAAAGCACTATATCAGTACAGTCCATTTTTCTCCAAAGACACAATTTCTGTTTGAGGATATATATATATATCCAATATCCACAGTATATATATATATATATATATACACTATCCACAGTATATATATATATATATATATATATACTGTCAAGTAATGAATGCATAAGGTTAGTTAAACCACAGCTTCCTGATGCGAATCATCCACTTCCTCGAGGGTAAACAGAGATTTCATCCTCGGCCCTCTACAGTCCACAGGGTGAAGTGTCTTTGAGCAAGATTCTGAACCGGCATCTTCTGCCAGTGTTCCGTTGGTGAGCGAGTGATTCTGTAAAAAATCAAGGCGACAGGGTGGAGCTTTATGTCATTAGGCTGACTAGAAAGGTGCTGTATAAGCACAGTTCATTGACCATTTACCATCAGGCCCTGAGAATCCTGGACAAGAAGCAAACGTTTTGTCATCATGCTGCATTTCTGGCAAATACAATTAGATGTCAGAAAACGTTTCCTTTAAGGACCAATGCAGGGGAGTGAACCGGACGTAATCAAACTAGTCACATCATGAATGCTCGCTGAAAGCCCACCTAAATTCATATTCTCATCTAACCCAGGTTGTAACATTTATTTCTATTAACATTTTGTTGTTGTTGACCACTGCAGCTGCAAACTATTTGGAGTCATAAAATCAAAAGTTGGAAAATTGTTAGTCGGAATGAGGTGATTGAAATGGGAGCTAGATTCGGAGCAAGCTCTCCATCCAGGATCATTTTTATATAGCTTTTTATATTGTATTCTTTAATGACTGAACAGAACTTTGGTCAACTCTGTTGCTTTTAAATGTGCTTATAAAAAAGTGAGTTGAGTGAGTTGAGTGAGCTTTTGGATGATCTTTGGTTTTCTCTGAATCCCCCTCTAGTTTTATTACCTCCAACAAGGAGGTTATGTTTTTACCTCTGTGCATTTCTTTGTTAGTTAGCAAGATTACAAAACAACTAATGGACGGATTTGCATGGAATTTGATCAATATGTAGGTTTTGGCACATCCTAATGATGATTCAATTTGGAGTTTATGTGTGTCGCAGCATTTAAAATAAAATGAAATAACGTAAAGCCAGTTGGAGCATTGACGCCACGTTGTGGTGTATTGAAACGCAGTTTTGGTGGGGTCCCGAAAGAACAATTTAAACCAGTGCTGAAAGCCTCCAAATGTCACAAAAAGCCGGAAAGCTGGGATGCTAAAGAGCTAAAATATTAACACTGAACAAAGTCTTAAATCAACCGGGAACTGGCGAGAAATAAACACTAACATGGTGTTGATTACAAAACGATGCAGGGGAATAAACTCTTCAGATTTTAGATTTTACAAATCCAGCTAACAGACGACCACATAAACAGAGTTGAAACATAACCTCCTTGGTGAAGGTTAAGAGAGGATGAATATCTGCAGTGAGAGGCTGTGATTGATGTTATTTCCGTCTACTACATCCACAAACCGTAATGGAATGCAAAGTATACAAACTTGTTGACAAGAGACTGGCGAAGTTATGTGATGCGTTCAGGAGGGCTTTTTTCCCCAGCTACAAGTTTGGCGATGACTTTAAGTCAAATTTTTTTTAAATGAGCTTTTTATCTCCATAGAGCTGCAGGTTGTTTGGAATCTGCTTTTGACGAGAACAGCAATATTTGTTGTCACAGAGTCACATGAGCCTCATGGATAAATAACCAATATTACATGATTATATTATGGCGAACTCCCCTGAGCATACTACAGTACCCATGAGCCTCAGCATCCGTTACTATGGTGACAATGCTTACTAGAAATACATCACATGTATATACTGTTAAACCAGGCTATTGTCTTTCCTGGCAGCCAGGTTATGTCCCCAAAAAGCACCAGATCCCCTGCGTTGTACAAGCAATGCCTCTCAAATTAAATGTGAATATATGTCTGACAAACAAAGTTTTTTTAATATAAAAAAAAGGCTCATCAAAGGAACTATTAGAATGAAATATTACACATACAACATTGATCTTCTTGAGTTGAATCACATGCACCAAATTAGGTTTAAATAGGACCAAACGATTAGGAAGTTAAGTCTGAAAAATAGTGTTCTATGTAAAAAGAAAAAACTCCCCCTAGTGTGTAAAATATTTGCTATTAAAGTGCAGCATCATGTATGCATGATGCACAACATTTGCACTGAATCAGACCAAAAGTTGATAAATTATGGCCCAAAAAACCTTTGGAGGTAAATCTCCCCCTAGTCTCGGATACATACAACCCACCTTTCTCAAAGTCTCTCCGGTTATTCCAAAATATCTCCAGGTATAAAATTTGAAAACGATCCAAGGAATAGTTTTTCAGTTATTGCAATAACACAGAGGTTCAATGACAATTCCCAACTTTTCAGAGATATAATTTCACTGCAGTCCAGAGGGACGGCTGCATCTCTTAACCGAATATTGTTGCCGAATTATTGAAGAGGTTTATAAAGAAATGTATGAACCTCATTCTCACTATTCTGACAACACGGTACCTCTGTATATGTTTCCCAGTCCAGCTCACCAGGATATCGTCAAATTAACCGCAAAATGCTTGTAGCTCTTACAGAGACAAATGTCGGAGGCCTCCGGTAAAACAAATGAAAAAATAAATAAAAAAGTAAAACCTAAATAGAAAGAGTTACTAAGTGGAAAACGAAATTGATGTTAAAAAAAAGATTTTAAGGTCATACAACTTATTTGTATACCTTACATAATAATTCCAAACCCTCAGGTATTGAAGTTGAATTAACTCAAGTCTTCCCAGATTACTTCATTTAAAGTTAATTCACTTAATCCTGGTTTACGGCGTTTGACGTGCTTGGATGACACTTTACACAAAGCATGCTGAGAAGCTGAGAAGCCTTTTATATACAGGTAGCAGATATGGGGGGAGACAGACATCATCTGAAGGTTGATCCTGCTGATATATTTACAAGAGCTTTTGAAAATCTAACAATGTTTGGTACAGGAAGCAGGTCACGGAACAAATATATCCTTCAGCCGTAAACAGCGGTTATTGTGGTTCGCTGTGGTCAGGCTCTAGTTGATGAGCAACAATTTTCGCTCAGCGAGACCTTTCCATGAAAGTGTTTGCCCACAGGTTCACCATGCTCATGATTATGTGTTTATCGCTTCGTCCTGGTCCTTGTTCTGTGATGATTGTATATTTATGTGTGTACTTGTCTGTAATCCGGCGGTAGATTACATCACACCCCTGTGGTTTTTCAATTACCCCGGTGACAGGCCAGGCAGCAGTAATGAGCTATGAGAGCTCCGCTCTGCTTTCTGGCTCCACCGGCCCTCCGTAAACCAGTTTGACTTTGGGTGTCTGTCAGGGCCGGCCTGTATTTACACATAACTCAAACAAGTGGGGCTCCGCTCCCTGTGTAAGGAACACCAAGTTGGCTTAGGCACTTTCTTCGCCTGGACATGCTAATACCAGCAGGCTCCGCTGATGGAAAAGGATAATAAAGCAATTTCTTTGTCAACAGCCAGACGTGGTTGATGTTGAGCCTTTTGAAAAGAATGCAGATTTCTTAAGAGCTATCTTTTTTTCTTTTCTTTTTTTTTTCCCCGCAGACCTCATCAATGCTAACGCTCCCATCCTGGTGCCCTAGAAAATAATTCAGATGAAGTGGTCCCATTCTGAGTTTATCCATCCCCTCCCATCCCATTCCTACTGATTTGTAGGTAAATCATGGCTGTCAGTATAGTAGCAACCCTGATTAAAGTTCAGGGGTTTAATAGATCATTTTAAATAACCCCCAAATTACTCCCCTCTCCCCAGCCGATCCACCTGGACTCCTGCCCTGGGTGCATGGCAGTTTTCAGCCGTCGCGGGGCGAGCCAAGTCCAGCCTCGTGGTTCCTGCCTATTCCCCCAGGATGGTGCGCTGCAGGCCTAGAGCAACATTCTCAGCTGTGTTCAATCTGCTCTGAGACAAGCTGGCTATGAGAAAATGCAAAGGGAAAAGGCTCTTGTGCATGTACACTCACACACGCACTCACACACACACACATACACATACACGCACACACACGCAAGCACACACACGCACACACACACATACACATACACACAAAAACACACACACAGGAGGAGAGACATGGAAAATCCTGGACAGTTAGTGCACTTTATTCACTTGGTTCAGCTGGAATCTGTCCAGAAACACCCTGACACACACACACACGCACACACACACAAACACACACACACACGCACACACACTTGCACACACACACACACACACACACACACAAACACCAGCTCCCCAGCGACTGGGGTCGAATCCAATTAATCGTGTTTAACCATTCTAATCACACTTTAGCACATTAATCCTATTTTCAATCCAAAACACATCAGAGACGACCCGCATGTGGCCCGCTGGTTCGGGGCTGGGTTTTTTTTTTTCTCCTTATTTTTAAGTTTTATTGCCCCCACAAATGAGATGAAACCCAGAGCCGGCTGCAGGCCCCTGCTCCGGCCTGCACTCTCACTGAACTTGGACTTTCAATCACCTTTCTTCCCCTCCTCAACTCATATGTAGAATTTATAGCATGATGCTGATGCCTTCACTCAAAATCTATCCCTGCAGAGTTTAACAATTACCCCGGGTGAGGTAATAAGTAAAAGGCTCTGTATGAGGAAGTGTAGTTTTTCTTCCCCTTGATTATGTTGTATTATTGCGTATCATGTGGATACAGTCACAGTATCTTATCAGTTTGACATCCTAAGTCAGCAAGACAGCCAGATAATTAGAGCCAAATCCATCTGCCATTGGAGCGCTCCTGGAGGCAGGTCACGATTCCATATCTATGCTCTCATTTCATTCTCTTAGAAGGCATCTGAGCTTGGTCAGTTGACTATGGATCATGTGGAGGCTAACAATTATCAAGAAGAGGGAGGTTGTTGTTCAGCGAAATTAGGTCTTAAGGGTCCTTAAAGAGAAAAAAAAAAAGGGAAGGGGTGGGGGTGGGTTGTTGAGGGGCTGCTCTATTTGTAAGTTTAGAGACTCTGGCAACCGTGGAAGTGTTTTGTAGCCCCCAAAAGTTCCTCTTGGAAGGCCTTAGAAAAATCGCAGATCTAACATCTCCTGGAGCTGCTAAAGCCTCATAGTCAGGGGTCCCGTAAAAGGTGCTGGTGCATTGATAATTGAGGCCCGCAAAGCAAACAAAGCATCAGAAATGGCGTTTTAATGGGCACCTTTCACATCGGTGCCAGTGGAAGGTGAGAAACATTAAGCTTATTGAGTTGAGTTGATGTAAGACTGGAAAAGAGTGATATTCCAAATTATGAAAATAAACAAAAGGGCTACACATTGGAAAACAAATGGCTTGGAAGCTGAGTAAACTGAGTGACATCACTCAGTGAGTCCAAGCTCAGCATGTGGGCAGAGTGATGTAATGGGAGCTGGAGCCGCTCGCCTGCCTTCCAGTTCTTTAACCTCCCTCCGTGCGTACACTGCCACAGTGGTGCTAACGGAGACAGGTTTTAATTCATCACAGGTTCATTAGTGCAGAGAGGCGAGTCTTTCACAGTGACTATTAGACACAGGGAAAAAAAAATACGTGTGATGGCATGACATGTCCTAATGTGGCTCCTTAACACAACGGTAAGACAACAGACATTAATCCATGAAGAAGTGGGAGGGGGGGGGGTTCACATAATATACTGGTGGGGGCAAACACACACATTTAACATCTTCTGTTCATTTTCTGCCTGAAGTAAAACCGAGGGGGCATTTTACACAGTTTTGACATAAAACAGTGAACGTTCGTTTTCCAACTTTGTTTGTTCATGCAAGTAGTAAGTAAATGTATGTACAGTACATATATGTGTGTGTGTGTGTGTGTGCGTGTATACCATCTGTATGGTTGTGTATTGTTATGCTTGGACATTAACGGTTGTTCACGGTTCATGCCAATAAAGCTTATTTGAACATAATTGAATTGTTGTGGTTTGGTCGACACGGTAACAGTTTTCTCCGGGGCCTGAAAAACAAACTTTTGAAAAGGTTTGTTTTTACGTTTTACAAACGTATTCGTATCTTCTTCCCTTCAGGGGTCGCCCCTGTGGATCATCTGTTTCCATCATTCGCTGTCCTGAGTGTCTAAATCTGTCACACCAACCAACCGCATGTCCTCTCTCACCAAATCCTGAAACTTCCTCTTTGGCCTTCTCCCGCTGCCTGGCAGCTCCATCTCCAGCATCCTTCTATCCACTGCTGTAGTCTAGTTTATTAAATTACAGTGGGGTTTACATGGACACTTTCCTTCTTTCAGATTGAAATCATTCTGAAAGAATATACCTTTTCTGCTGTTTACATTAGTAGTGATCCGATCGCAAATGGTGTTTCAGAAACATTATTCGGAAGGGCTGTCAACAGAGTGTGTGGGGCGTTAAAGTGATCGTAATATAATATAATATAATATACGGTAATCAACCGTTATGGATGATGCTAATCATCCATAACGTTTAAAGCAGAAACTCCTTATCACAAGCTTTTATTCTGAAAATCCAGATCCACAAAGGACAGCGGTCTTTGATTTATTCATTCGCTGGGGCTGGAGTCTATCTCAGCTCTTTAATTACTTCATTCATGCTCAATAAAAAGGGAAGTCTTTGGGTCTGATCCACTGGATTGTCTTGGGATTTATGAGATGCCAATTATAAAATCTAAATCTTCAAAGTTTTCCAGCGCTTTTTAATTTGTTCACATCGTCAGCCTATCACGGCAGAGTTTTTCTTGGACGGGCTTGTAGAGTTTATTATTTCTTACTTTTCCACTTAATTTTTTGAGAGTTTCCATTAATAAAACAAACTTTTTTTCTAGATCATTAAATACCGGCATCGCACATACGACTAGCGCCGCCGGGAGCGCGCCCAACAGGGATTAATCCAAAACACCGTTTAAATGCAGCGATTTTCTGAAACTTTCTTCAACAACTTTCTGAAAGGACATGGATTACCCCCCTTTAGAGGAATAAAATCTCATTCAGTCTTCCCTTTTTGGAAAGCAGTGTTTACCAGCAGTATTTTGTTTCTGATAAGGCATCTTTTCCGATTCTATTTGAAATTAGAATAGAATAGAAACTAGAACAGCCTGTCAATGTAAACCCAGCTATTGTAGTTGGTTTTCTCCGATTTTTCCCATCCAGGCCTTGTACACACCTGACTCCGGGCCGAAGCTTGTCTTAAAATCCCCTTTTTCCACCAGAAATAACCCGGAGCTAGTTCGGTGCTGATGCTAGTGCCAGTGCTTAGTTGGTTCGACTTCGGCAACTCCTGAGAACCAGTTTGCTATTCCATTGGCAAGGAGGCAAGTCAGAGCCCCGGCATTACGTCACCGTATAACGAAATTGGTTCTTGGCTCTAGGCCAGCAAAGAGTTGGTGCTTGTCTGGCACCAGTTTTGAGAGCCAGGAGCTGGTGCTTAGGCTGTCGAAAGGTAATCTGGCGCTAAGTCAGGCTCTGGCAACTAGCCCTGGAACCAGTTTGGTGAAGTGACCCTTCATATGCACCACCAAGCTCTTTGCTCATTAGCACCCATCATTGAGAGTATTCTGTAAGATTGTTTCAGTTATAAATTGGCAGTGTCCACTTTTGATAAGTAAAATAAGACATTTACAGGAGAAGAAGAAGAAGAAGTTTTATTTGTCATTATATGACAAGCATACAATGAAATTGCCATCTCTCCCTTTTGCAAGAAGGTATAAATAATAATAATAATAATAATACATTTAATTTATAATGCACTTTACATTTGGATCAAATCTCAAAGTGCTAACTAAGTGCTAAATGCATATCAACAAACAAATAAATAATAAAAAACACTAATTTAAGTAAAACAGAGATTTCTCGCTCCCCACAGTCAATAATAAATAGGCAAATAATAAATATTAATAATGAAACTCATAATAATAAAATATATATTTGTAATAAAACACTTACACTCTGGAGCACATGTTTAATAAATAACGTAATTTTCAATGCACATTTAAGAGTGCAAACTAAAGGAAAGCTGAATAGGCGTATCAGCTTTATAACAGCATTAACATCGAACATTCCTGCAGTTCTGTAAAAACACTCAATAGAATATTAGAAACTTAACAGCCAGGACGCAAAAAGTGGCATATAATATTGCATTATTACATATATTGCACTTAAAATCAGTACGTTCACTTATCTACCAAAACCAAGACTAATTAATTACATTTATATAAGTTGTCTTATATAATCTTTCCGCCGTGGCTGACAAAAATGTGTAAAGCAAAAAAAAGAACACAAATGTTCATATCTTTCAAAGGCTTTCATTATGAGGCAACTATTGATATCTAACATATCATTTATTTTATCTGTCTAACGAGACGATCTGCTGTGGAGACCCATAAAAAAGAGAAAAGCCAAAACAAGTTGATTGCCATACTAGCTTTACATGTTGATGGCTATTTGCCTAACTTTGTGTTTGTCCACTCTAACGAAGGCGACCTCATATGGCCTCCCACCAGGGGAATGTTATGAATTAAAGTGTGTTTTTATGTATCCTTGCACATTTTTAAGTGGGTGTACGGAAATCTGTGACATTTATTCGATTAAATCACTGCTTCTACCGATAGATCCACTATCCAGTCTCTTCACGTATCCAAACCATCCAAATCTGGCCTCTCCTACTTTGTCTCCAAGACATCTAGCCTGGCTATCCCTCTGAGGGGCTACTTTCTAATCCTTTCCATCTTCCTCACTCCCAGAGAACATCTAAACACCTAAAACTCTGCCTCCTGTCTTTTCTTCAGACCCATCGTCTCTAAACAATCCAGCAGAGCTGCTCTCACTACCATCTTGTAAACCTTTCCCTTCACTCCTGCTGCTACTCTTCTCTCACAGATAACTCCTGAAACTCTTCTCCATTGACTCCACCCTGCCTGCACTCGCTACTTTACCTCTTTTTCACCTTCCCCGTTGCTCCGAACAGTTGACACCAAGTTCTTAAACTCCTGCACCTTCTCAACCTCTACACCTTGTGTGCTCAACGTTCCACCTGTGTCTCTTTCATTCACTAACATGTATTCTGGCTTACTGCGACTTATCGTCATTCCCCTTCTCTCCAGCTCATAACTCCAGATCTCTAGGTTTTCTTCCGCCTGCTCCCTTCTCTCACTACAGATCACAATGCCATCCGCAAACATCAAAGTCCACGGAGACTCCTGTCTGACCTCATCCGTCAGCCTGTCAACGGATGAGGACAATAGCAAACATAGCAAACAAAAAGGGGATCAGAGACGATCCTTGGTGCAGTCCCACCTCCACCTTGAACCCATCCGTCGCTCCTTCTACACGCTTCATCGTTGTCATGTTGTTCTCATAAATACTCTGTACACTCTAACATACTGGTCAAATGCAATTCTTGCAAAAATGGCGATGCTACCAACCCAATTCAACTAGGCAAAAGCCACACACACGGACAAATCAACAAAAACGATGTTGGACCATCACATTTTGTAGCAGACTCTGTTGAGATTATTGACACTCCTCCTGCAAACTGAAGACTTGCTGCATCTCAACTACCATAAGCAGAGATTATTACACTTCCTGGTCAGCCTTCCTCCGTGGTAAATGGACTGTACTTATAACGCTCTTTTGTAGTCTGCTGCACCACTCAAAGCGCTTTACATTCTGCCACCTGCTCATCAGGAGAGTTAACCATTCACACCATCAATCACGCATCAATGGAACAGCCATTGGAGGATCTTGGGGTTCAGTATCTTGCTCAAGGACACTTGGAACGCAGTGGCCGGGCCTCGAATCAGCAACCTTCAGATAAGTGGACAACCGCTCTACCAACTGAGCCACCGTCGGCCCCCAAAAAATGGTGTTGATTTGGAAAATCTAACTGTGACAACAGAACTGTGTATGCAAGGATCTTCATCCAGTTGCTAACTGTATACAGAAGTTTCTCAATATGCAAAGAATAATCATATATATTTTTAGCTAAAACTGTGTTGTGTGGCATTAAACACAAACGGATTGCAATGCAGTCAAATGTTTTGACAGATCTGGGAAAAACGGCATTTTCCGTTAATGCGCTATGGGCATGGAACAGTTTTACAGAAGGATCTAAAATTGGATTCGCTTGTATCAACTGGTAAATTTAAAGCCATCATAAAATATGTGGCGATGGAAACATGTGGTTGTTTTTCTTAAGTGTCTGCAAAGTATGAATAGCTGTTTTTGTTTTATTGTGGATTTTTTTAATGACTTGTTGTGTTTGTTGCATTTTAATATGAGTAATTGGCTGTTACCTTGGCCAGGTCGCTCTCGTAAGAGAGCTTTAATTTCAGTAAACTTCCTGGTTGAATAAAGGTCGAATAAAATGGCAAATAAAAGACAGCCAGACACCAAACACCTCTGCCAACGCCGTGTTGCAAAAACTCAAGCAATCAGGAAGTATTTTCCTGACCAAACCAAAGCCTCTATTAAATATTCTTCTGAATATGCAAAAATGCCATATTCATATCAATGATTTTAAAAATTATATATTTATTTTACAATATTCACCAATTATCCTCGAACCGGAAATTGTTGGAAAATAGTTGTATCGTAAAGTAGCCCTATCAATCATTTCTCTAAGCATTTAGGTCACACTATATTATTGCACTAAGAGCATAGCACACACTATTATGTTATCACCATGACGACAACCCTTCACTCATATCATTCTAAATTTAATAAAAAAAACATTCTTTGACCCAAAAAACAATATTCTTAGCATTTGGCATCAGATGTTCTTCATCAGTTATTTAACTTAAGTTATTTATTAATCAAGATTCTCATGATGATGATTATTGTTGTTATCATTATTATTATTATTGTATAGTATTCCCCCATAAGCTATCACTATATTTTACATTAATATTAATGTTATTATCAACCTGGGATCCCTGCTGCTGCCGCGGCCCGACCATGGAGCGGTTGGAGAAAGTGGATTATAGCTGATATCTTTGCTGCTTTTCCCCCGTCTGTATCTCTCCTCACCTGTGTCTCTCTCTTTCTCGCTCTCACTCTCTTTTTTATTCAAACCCGACCGGTCATGGCAGTAGGCCCTCCACCCTGAGTCTTGGATCTGCTCGAGGTTTCTGCCCGTAAAAGGGCAGTTTTTTCTCGCCATTGTCGCCAAGTGCTTGCTCAAGGAGGAATTTGTTGGGTCCTGTAGATAATTATATAAAGAGTTTGGTCTAGACCTGCTCATTCTGGAAAGCACCTTGAGACAACTGTTGTTGTGAATTGGCGCTATATAAATAAAGATTGATTGATTGATTGATGAGCAACCAACTGAAAAAATATTTCATAATGGATCCAGATTGATTCATATAATCTATATTTTGAATCCATCCTCGCATGTAAAGGTAGCCAATGTAAGGTCGTGAGGACAGAGATGATTTAATCAAACTCTCTATTGATTGCTGAACCTTTAACGGTAGTATTTTGTGTAAATTGTAATTTATGCATTGATAGTTTAGTTTATCCATTGACAAGGTGTCACAGCGATCAAGCTGAGAGTAAATGAATGCATGGACCTTTAGAAAAGGTGAATCGTAACAGCAACATTTGGTGGAACTATTGAAGCTTTGTAGAAAGTGAGACGATTAAAATTTGATGACATCCAGGTTTTCTTTATTTCAGGCATTCTTTGAGCATCATCAGTTCATGATAGTCTGATGTCTGATTTAATGGTAATGTAAAGGTCGGTTTTGTGGGCATACAATTAAAACATAGGTAGTCTTCACCCATAACATTAAAACCACCTGCTTAATAATGTGTCTCCTTTTTTAGCAAAATAGCTCTGCAGTAGACTACATAAACTGACCACCAAATATTTTTATTTACATTTATCAGCCATAAGTTGTGCTCCACTAAAATAGCCATTGTGCACTGGCTCTCATGTACTCATATCTTCCATATGAATACATGAGAGCCAAGCCTCACCTACCAACACTGCAACATTACATTGGTAGGATGTTTATCACATAACCTCCACTGGAGGAGTACCGGAGTGAGTGCATTTTCACATTTTGTCCATAGGAAGGGCGCCTGAGAGACAAAACTTTGAAATTTTCTTCATTGGAAACACTCCCTAGTATGACTCTGTCATGTTATCTCCGATGGAGGGTCACCTTAGTGAGACTTCCATCCCGTTTTCTCCACTGGAAGCACATAGTAGAGGGAACATTTACAAGGTTTCTCTATGGGAAGGGAAACCCAGAGGGAGCTTTATCATGTTTTCTCCACTGGAAGACCATCTCGCAGGAAGCTTTATCAAAGTTTGTCTACTAGAGTGGACTCAATGATTTTTTTTTTTTCAATGGAAAAGATCGTAGTGGGACTTATGTCATGTTTTCTACACTGAAAGGGTACTTTAGAGGTGGCATAATTTTCCAAATTCTCTCAATTTGAAGTACTGTAGTGTGACTTTTTCTTGTTTTGTCCACTTGGGGTTGCCTTAGTGAGACCTATATCATGTTTTCTCCACTGGAAGGAAATGGTAGAGGGAAAATCATAAAGATGTCTCCCCTGGAAGACCACCTTGCAGGGAATTATATAAAGATTTGTCCTAATTTTTACTTCAATGGTCAGGGACCTATAGTGGGACTCTTATCATGCTTTCTCAACTGGAAGGGCACTGTAGAGGGATCACTGTAATATTTTGTCCTGTGGATTGCACGTAATATTTTGTTCTTTGGATTGCAGGTTTTTACTCCATGTTCTCCACTGGGAACCTCACCCTAGTGGACTAGTTTATCATGTTTTATCTGCTGGAAGGAAACAGTAGAGCGAAAATGTTCAAGATTTCTTCATTGAATGGGCAACCTAGTGGGAGCCCGATCATGTTTTCTCCACATGAAGGCTAACCCATTAACAGTTTTCATCACAATTGGAAGGTCGCCCTAACGCGATTATTATCATGTTTTATCCAGTGGAATTGAACTGCAGGGTAAACATGATCATATATTAGCATAAGCATAATTTTCAAATGTCCTCCATTGAAAGTGCTCCATAATGACTTTCATCATATTTTTTCACTGAAGAAACCATCGAGTGAAAAATATCAACATTACTCTATAAGAAGTGGCAGCTTTAGATTAGTTTCTCCATTGGGAGGCCAACCTGCAAGGAGATTTATCACAATCAGTCCACTAGAGGGGTCTCTATCATCTTTTGTTCAACGGAAGGACACCCTATAGGACTTTTTATCACAGCATGCGCACTGGGATGGCATCAGGGCACGACATCATGTGTTATCTGTCATGAAGGCATCAAAGGGGGAACTTATTAAAGCATATTTTGAGACAAGGCGGAACCAAGGGATTGGAGGTGAGTGGGAGGGAGTAGAAAGAGTTGGTCTATCCACTAATCACAGTGCTAGCAAGTCTAGAGTTAGATCTTGGGGGGCAGAGGAGAAATGGCCCCACCCTCACCCCTTTCAAGATCTACTTGCTCTGTTGTAAGTAGATCAGTGTCACTCATTCTTTATAAGCTCAGGATCATTCTTCTACTCACAGCTTACAGGTCAGTTGGTCATTTGACGTGATGATGTCAAATGCTCTGCTGTTTCTCAACTGCGACTCTGAATGGTGCACTGAAAAAAAAAAAGAAGCTAAAAAGCCGGGTGGATTTCTCACTCTGCGGTGTGAAAAAAAGTTCTATAACTTTACACATGGTCCTTGAATGACTCTTTGTTTCCTCCATTTTCCACAGCCACCACTTAAAGCTATGCAGAATAAATAAGCTGGCAACACAAGGGAACACTAGAGAGACAGAGTGTGTTCTCTGGAGTCGGGCCACCACTTGGTTGTCAATGTGAATGTAAGTAGGGTACAAGTGTGAGCAATCACTGGAAATTATATGCTTTTAGAGGGATTTGATATAAAGGTATTAAGCCGTTCTGAGATGTTTGGCAGCCAAAATTATATTCACGGACATGATGTGCACCACAACTGTGGCTTGTCAATTTGACTCTATTGCATATTTTCCGACTGTTTGTGAGTGTATGAAGTGGATCCCAGCAGATTGGTGTAATAGGATAAATGCGGCTATGGAGAGAGCTCTGGCCCGGTGAGGGCACCACATGGTAGGTGGGATGGAAACTCTATTCTCCAGCTCATATCCATTTCCCAGTGCTTCTGCTTGGCTTGTAGCCTCACTGGAAATTTAAGAAAGCCCCTAACAGGCTGCTGAAGGGAAGATGATTAGGATGAGTCAGGCCTGTATTCATTTTGACTTTACTTTCCTTCTCGATTTCATGAACCTTGCTTCAGATTTTGACTGCGAAAACATTCTATGATGGAGGTGGACAATGACTTAAAGATGATGTCTGTGGCATTTAGCATGTGGGACACTGGTTCAGTCTACCATCAACTCCCAGTGTGGCCAATTGCAGTCGGCACGCAGCCATACAATCAGGTCAAAATTTCAAGCTTGGTTTGGCTCGGCCTCCAACGTGGTTTTCTCTGAGCATGCAGTTCCAGGGTGTTATGCAAGCACACGGCCGTTTATCAGGTTGTAAAAGGCCCGAGATGGAACTGATGAGATCAACGGGGGTGTCCGTGTGTGTGAGATCACTGCAGAGGGGATCTGCTCTGCTGCTTCAGGTTTGATTGTAAGTGGTCAAACCTGACACTGAAATTCAATAGGCCATCAGTGTTTCTTCTGACAGTTAGCAAAGATGCCGGAAATTCTCAGTCTGCTCTGCTCAGATTAAACTCCTCTGGCTTGTATTCAACTTCGGTCATCATTTTTTTTTTTTAAAACAAGACATCAAATTCTTACTTTTCTAGCATGAAAATGGTCACCTCCATCTGTTAATTGTATCACCGGAAAGTAGGGAATATTAAGGAATCGTTATCGCCACGTCGTCCACCTCGCACCTCATGTTAATGCAATAACTTAAAAGATTTTCATGCATCACATTCAAATATCATACCCACATAGACCTTAGTGTGAGGAAGAACTGGATTGATTTGGGGAAATGTTGGTTGTATATATCTGACAACAGGGGGAGCTTTATCTTCAAAAGATTTCGGGCCATAATTTCTCAAATGCTGGTCTGATTTAGTCCAAATTTGGTTTACATGGATCCACTCAAGGAGATCTATCTAGTATTCATCATATTTTACTCATTTACTTACTCACTTTTTTTAGACGAAAAACAGTTTTTCAGACATAATTCCTAACAGTTGGTCCGATTTACTCCAAATTCGATGAATATTAATTGGTTCAAGGAGTTCTGTCTTAATTACCTCTAAAAGTTTATATTTTACTCACAAGGAGGGGCTTTTTATGAAGAAGACTGTTTTACCAACATAATTGCACATTTTTTTTGAAGAGTTCATTCAGGCGATTTGCTTGCACAATGCAGGGGATTGGGGGCTGTTTGGGGATATACTCTTGGTGTTGGGGGGACAGCATGGGCCTACTCTTCTACTTGATAACAACCACAACCCCTCCCTGTTCTGCTTTCTTCAGCAGGCAGAGAGGGTCATTAGTCTGAAATGCAGGCCCCTGTGCGGATTTTCCAAATAGTCTTTTAAAGTCTGGATTATGTGATACAGTTTTAGCTGAAAGTAAACATGGACAATAGAAGTTTTTCTTTGCATTTTATGAAAAGTTCTGTGCTGATTCAAAGGTACAAAAAAACAACAGAAAATGTTGTAGCACCTGTGCCATGCCAGTAGTTGTTGGTGTAACTTCTCAATATAACCAAAGAAGTCAGAATTGATTCTATCATAGTCATCCACAAATCTAAATTATAAGGTCAATGTATGTAATGATATATTTCGATTCATAAAATATTTCGATACTTTGTCCATTATTATGCTGTTTTGATTTTTTTCCTCCATCCCTTAATTGTCTGGCTGTTACTTCCAGACTGACCACCTCCTCCTTTACTTTGTTGTTCTGCATAGACAACAAGCATTCTAAAAACTTCTCTCATCGTCGGACACAACTGATATGCTGATACATCACATTTTCTCCTTTCTCCTTTCCTCTTGTTTATTCTTTACTTGTACAATAAAAATACTTAAAACTGGAAAACAAACATTTCCCTGCGTTTTGTCACCGACTAAGAGTTGGCTTGTGACAGAACCCACGTGAGGGGCAGTGTAGGCTGTATGCCCGTGTGCATGTGTGTGTGTGTGTGTGTGTGCGTGTTTGTGTGTGTCTGTGTGTTTACTTAGTGTAATTACATCTCAGAGATTTCTCTGATATTATGGAAACGTAATTGTCGCGTCTGCCGCCACAGTTCACCTTCAATAACCCAAGAACTATAGTATGGTGTTGAGTATTAACACACACACACACACACACACACACGCACAAACACACACTAATACTGACTTTAATCTTGAGGCACTTTTACACAGATAGTTCTGATGAATGTCCTTTTTAAAACTACATTTCATTATTTACACAAAAGAAATAAAATGAGCGTGTGATTTTTTTTTAAAAGTAAGTGTTTTGCATGTGAAACAAGCAAAACATCTACTTACTCAAAGTTAATCATCTCCTCTGCTTGGAGGGTAACTACATCCTGGACCTGTCACTGTCTCCCTGATTTGGAAACATTTTTCTTTGTACTGTTTCTAACACCAGCCTGGGACTAGCACTTTGTTCACTCTGGTTGAAAAGAGGTAATGGAGTGCTTGTCACAAAGAGACTATTATGGTATGTTTATATATTTGTCAGGAGATAGTTATGTCAATGTACCAGTTTGTCATTATCAGCTGAGGTTAGAGGGCTAGTTTGGACCTTTGGTGCTCCAGCGTTGCCTTCAGAGACTATTTTTTTGTGTTGGAGTTGCATTCAAACACATGGGCCCATTCAGGTCGAGTCACTCATCCTCATGACCGTAAGCTTATTGCTGTTCTGCTGTCGTACTTTGCTGCACAGCACTGAGTAGGTGGGTTAACATGGTACACTTTTCCCCTATCCAAATTAAACCATTCCGAATTGCAATGTCGGTCGCCTGTTTACCCGACCTGTGATCTTCTCCGACCCGGTGTTTACACGCATCGACCCAACTAATGGGAAACAGCTTTCTTACATGGGCAGACGATCAACACTCCTGTTCATAAGGAGGCGATAACAAGCGCCTAGAAGAAGAATACAACATAGAGGACATGCACGGATGTGACTTTTCGTCCATCTAACTGTCCAATTATGTGATAAAAATATTTGGACAAAAATGTATCACGGCCTCTAAGGAAGGACAGAAAGGACTTCCTTCTTGCAAAGGAATGAAATCTCGTTTGGAAAGGGCCTTTTCTTTCGGAAAGAGGTGTTGAAATGCTGCATTTTCTTTTCGATTTGGCGCCTTTTACGGATCTATTTTGAATAAGGCTGTCCATGTAAACCCCACTACTGTCTTCTCAGTCATATGTCCTGAAATCAAAGGAGGAAGTCCGGGTCAAACCTGAGGATCTGCCATAAAAATAATAATGTTTTAAATATGTCAAAGTTTCCAGATTAATGGTAGTAGTATTGACACGTTAACATTGACATCTCTAACATACTGTATATATAGAGGTGCCGGATCTGGAAAAAAAACCTAGAATGAAACCTACATTCCACACCCGGTGAAGCCTGATTTATGGCTGGGTGCTAGACGCATGATGACGGTGGCCTGTGAGAAATTCAGTATTTTCCAGAGGAAAGTGTTCCTGGACTTTGGTGCTGCACACCTGGAGATTTTTTATTACCTAGCAGATATTGTCGTATTTGTTGCCCTATTCAATGCTAATGTGCTTTGGAGACGGTTTGAATCCACGCCGATGAAACACGGCCTGATGAGGAAACATGATATTAAGAGCATGTTTAGAAAACTTGGCGAGAGAAGTTGAAAAGGGTTCTAATATCCAAGTGAAAGCGAAGTACTGGTACTGATTACACACTCAATCAAAACCAGCAATCCCTCTCATTGAACTCCTCAAATTAAATGTGAACTTATGTCCAAAAAAATTGAAAAAAAAAAAGTGAAATATAATATGAACTATTAGAGTTAAATCTGTTTATGCAAGATAAATCTCCTCGAGTCGATTCATACCCGCCAAATTTTAACTAAATCAGACGAATGGTTGCGAAATTATGGCCCAAAACTATTTGGAGATAAAGTTCCCCATGGTGTTGAAAATATACAAACAATCTTTTCCAAAATCGCCCCAGTTCTTCCTCAAACTAAGGTCTTAGAGGTAATCCTGAAAATAAATTAACATTTTATAGTTATGACCAGGACTGGTATTTTATGGTTTGAAGAAGGACATTTGTGAGTAAAACTGGATGAAATTAAGCACAAGGGTTCCCCTCTCCTGTACGCTTTTGTTTCCTCGGGTCATTACTGCTCATTTGTCTGTTTGTCTGGGCAGAAATCTAGTGAGTATTTTCATATCAACTCCATCAGAAGAAATGTTTTCATTTATCCATTTTTTCCCCCTTCCCACCGTGAGAAGATCTTCAGCTCACAGACCGACTGAACAGTCGATGAATATAATCTATACACGTTTTTATTGGTCAAGAAAAGTGACAGTTCAGCCTTCATTTGCTGAAACATAATGTAAAAAATAAAAGCAAGTTTTGTCAAGGGACACTTATCGAAAGTGTCCTGCTGCCTGCCATCAGTCAGGCTTCACTGTCGGCAGGCTGCAGCAAACATCTGCACATTTAAAGTTCATGTAAAAACAAACTAACCCAATAGTCCAGAGTGACACCCAGTGTAGGAACTTACTTGAAAGTCTGCAACTCTGCAAAAGGACGGACTCAAATTCTGCTGCAAGTGGGTAATTGATGAAATTAATTTAATTTGTTAATTGCGCCGTTAATAAATAATTGACACAGGGTCAGTCGTATAAATCCATTGTCATGGTTTTTCCACCACTCATGAGTTATAATGATTTGGCCAGACCTGCTTCTTTATATTTCCCTCGTGTGTGATTTTCTCATGTCAGTTTTTCTCTGCTGTTCTACCAAACTCCTACATGTGTCTATGATAGGGACGTTAAAATAAACATAGATAACCAATAATTGCAAATAAATTCACAGTGATTAATTCTTGCGACATCCATTTGTTTTATTTTTAATCATCCATTAGATATGTACTAAGTCAACCGACCACATCAATCTCATTTCACTGACACAATGACTGATGGATATTCATGGTTTGGTTTTTATCTCGCTGCTATCTTTTAAATATAATTCTCTCTGTTCCAGTAGCTTTTCCGTCCTTCTGCTCTGTCCCTACAGATCCTCATCAGCCACCACCACCAGTATCCAGAATCCACCTGCTGGGGGGAAAAAAGGGGAAAAGAAATAAATGAATAAATAAAACAGAATAATATTATTATTAATAATGATTATAATTATTATATTATTACCAGATATATCAACTATGGTATGTTGTATTATATTATGCTATATTTATACATTATATTATATTACATCATAATATTATGTCGTCACACTCGCACACGCACTCTACCCAGTTGTGTATATGTAAGTGTTTGCGTTTTGTACTGCAGGCACATTTCACCCAAACAATAAACACATAAAAAAAAGAAATAAAAAAAAGAATCCACCTCCTTTATCAGGAGCTCCTCAATCATAATCTACCTGAGGAGTCTGAGTGCCAAATACTTTCTGACCAACCACATCTGTTGTGGTCGGTCTTTATTCATCTGTTGGATTAAGACATTATGCAAATTCAATTATTAAATCAATGCAATAAGTAGTTAAAGATACAAAGAGTGTTTTTTTGTTAAATTTATATTTAAATAAAGGCAACAACCTGCTGACTTTACCTCAAATCAGGAAGTCACTGCTTCGTTCTCAAATGCTTTTCTTGGCTCTCTTCATCATCGTTTGCCCAAAATGTGACTTTATAAGATGACAATCACATTATTTGAGTCCACAGTATGTACAAGTGCCAGGATCGCATTTCCTCTCTTATACTAGAGGATCTCATGATTGAAAGAACATTCTCCCAACTAAATAAAAAGTCTGCCGTGAGGAAAAATAACAGCAAATAGAGTAACGAGGACCACATGTAATAAATATGCAACAAATTAAGTATTTTGGCTGGCTGTATTGCTCTTTATTTCCTTATCTCCAATACATCTTTTCTATCAATACAATCTTATCCAAACAAGGCGGAGAGCAATATTTGCTCCATGGAGACGTGAATGCTTGTGTTAATGCTGCATTCGTAAGGGGACACTGGGTGGATTTTTTTCTTTTATGCATAATGCGCATACTGTTATCAAATTCTTATGTTTGCAACGTGAGGCTGACATGATGCGAAAGCCAAACTTCATTTGTGGACAGACAGGGCCATTATGCCGTGGAACAGATAGCCTGTTGCTGATATGCACCTCCAACTTTCATTTCTCATTCAGAGACTTGAGATTTCCCAAACCTCATGTAGGGATAAGAAAAGTTTCATGCGGCCTGTTTTGACAGACGAGTGACTTAAAATTTCCTGCTGTCATTTGTCATTTTGGAGGCTTGTTGCTGCAGGAAAATTTATTTACTGCCATGGATCCAGTCTGACTTTTCTTCCTCAGGGTCATAGACTACAGAACTATTTCAGGTCTTTAAACTTTAAAAATCTACAGTTATATTGCGTGTGGGTGGGTGTACATGATGTCGAGGGGACAGTTTGGAATCTTAATGCATGATATGACCTTTATGGGTTCACACTATACTGATACAAAATACAGTTGAGTTGTGAAACACTGGTACTCATAGAACTTGTCGCAGTGTCTGTACTTTTCTTGTTCTCATTTTCAAAAAGGGAAGATATATATATACTGTATATGTACTTAAACTTAAGGAGAATCAGTATTGGACATAAATAGACCTATGCTGTCATCCCCAACAGCAAGGGAATATCCCAGAAAAGTCCCCAGTCCTCTTCGTTGTACAAGTAATCCCCCTGATTGAGTACAATCCCCTCAAG
Organism: Lophius piscatorius; assembly: GCA_009660295.1. Taxonomy (NCBI): domain Eukaryota; kingdom Metazoa; phylum Chordata; class Actinopteri; order Lophiiformes; family Lophiidae; genus Lophius; species Lophius piscatorius. Next base: position 100,565 of record VRLP01000235.1, read on the forward strand.
TTATTTCCACAGTATTTATAGTAACAAAAATGTTTAAAAAAAGCCCCTTAAAGTGACTAAAATATGAATTAAATCCAGCATAATATGATATGAATCCAGTTCATTCATATGCTACAAATTTGAACTAAATGGGACCAACGGTTGAAAAATTATGTGGGGAAAACTTTGGGAAGTTAAGCTCCCCTTAGTGTCAAAAATATAGAACCAAACTTTTCCGAAACCAATGCAGTTCTTCCTCGTGCTACGGACTATTGGGAGATAAAGTTGGAAAATGATCCATCAAAGTTTCGAGGTACGTCTGGAAAACAGGTTTCTTTTCATAAAAGATCTCCTCATAGTGAGTAAAATGTTATTCTTTTTAAGAAAAATATAAAGATATGTCTACTACTACGAGTCGTTTCATAATTGGACCAATTCTTGAGAATTTATGGCCCAAAGACTTTTGAAGATAAAGCTCCCATTAGTGTCAAAAATAAGCGACCCATCTCTTCCAAAATCAATCCAGTTCTTCCTCACACTGAAGTCTATGTCGGTATGAAATAGATCAATGAAATAGTTATTGAGTTATGTACAGAAAACAGTGTTTTTCAAAAAAAAAATTTTAACTATTAAAGTAAAACACACAATATATAAAAGACAGATCTCTTCGATTCATATGCAACATATTTGGACTAAATCAGACCAACGGTTACGAAATTATCGCAGAAAACATTCGGAGATAAAGCTCCCCCTAGTGCTGGAAACATACAACCGATCTTTCCCTAATTACTCCAGTTCTTCTTCGCACTATGATTCCATATCACCCCTGACTTTTCGGGGTATATATGTTTCAGTAGAATGTTACCTTAATCTTTTTACTGAAACTCAATTAAATTGAAAACGGTAAAAAAAAGAAAAAAAGAATGAATCTATCTCCTCACCTTCACTGATTTTGTTAATACGTTTTTTTCGGAATCTCATGCAGGCAATATATCTCAGCAGTTGGGGCAGGAGAGACGAAAGACTGATACATTTCTGTTATGGTCAAAAATCATTCCACAATGAGAGGGGTTTATAGTATCCCCGAAAGATGGGGATATTATGGTAGTTTGAGGATGAACTGGGTTGACTTTGGCAACGGTCGGTTACAGATCTTTGCCACTAGGGGGAGCTTTATCTCCAAAAGCATTCAGGCCATAATTTCTCAACCGTTGGTAGGACTTAGTCCAAATTTCATGCATATGAATCGACAAGAAGAGAATTATCTTGTTTAATGATATTTTTCTCAAATATTTAATATTTTACTAACAAAAGGCATTTTTCTTTTTCTTTTTCTTTTTTTTTTTTTTACAAATAACATTTTTTCTGACATAAATTCACATTGAATCTGAGGAGTTCTCATTCCATTGAGAATGAAAAGGGGCATCTTCAGTCAAAAATCTGTCAATGTTGTCAGTTTCTGAGTCTGTGGTGAGTTCGATTAGTATATTGTTAAACAGGGTCCTGTCAGCACCACGATATTTGAATGGCGGGCTTTTAGTCTCAGTTGATGATAACTAGCAATGTTTTTCCGGCGACTGGATACAGGTGGCACACCTCGCGACGTTGTGAGACTTTTATTTACCGCCATGTTTTATCAACTGTACTATCCTTAGTGAACTCCTTCAGCTAAATGTGACCAACACCAAACATTCTTTATGTGATGCATGATTGTATGACTTTCTGGGTTAATGTGAAGAGTCTGAATGAAGTTTTCAGAAAGTACTTTCATTAAGTGTAAGTACATTTTCACACATACATCGTACCGGTAAATGACAGGATACCCGTTTTATTGTGCAACCCTAGTAAATTGTGCCGCCTTTAAGAAATCGACACACTAAAACCAAAAAACTTTGCGGATTTCATCAACTGCAGTCCAAAATGGAAACATTCAGAGATTCTGGAGAACTCCGTACCTGAGAAGAGTTTCATACCCTCAGACAGAACTGCATGAAGAACTGACATGATTCTATGAGCCATGACACTAAACAGGCTCAGGAATACAAACTGCTGACACAATGTTTACATGTGAACAACATCCAGAATCAGCGCTGACGTCTCTGGGCCTGAACTCTGAGATGAGTCAGCACAAAGAGGAAAAAAAAAAATCCACCGCTGTGACGCTTTGATATAACCTGCGTTTTACAAGCAATCCCCCTTATTGAACTCCTCAAATTAAATGTAACATTATGTCCACAGTATTTTGTTTTCGTAAAAAGCTCCCCATAGTGAGTGAAATATGAACTATGAGATTGAAATATGATACATGCCATACGCAATCCTTGAGTCAGTTCATTTGCATCGAATTTGGATAAATCGGACCAAGTTATGTCCAAAAAACTGACTTCTGTATTAAAAAAAAACTCCCCTTAGTGATTAAAATATGAACCATTAGAGTGAAATATGATATATCTACCTGATAGATCACCTAGAGTCGATTCATATGCACCAAATTTGGACTAATTCCAAAATGTGGTTATATCCCAACAAAGTGTTTTTCGTAAAAATGCTCCCCTAGTGAGTAAAATGGGAACTGTTAGTGTCAATCACGATGCACGAGAGGTAAATTTCCTCGAGTCGATTCAGATGCACCATATTTTGGCACCCCTAGTGTCGGAAATATGCCTCTCCCATAAACACTCCAGTTCTTCCTCACACTAAGGGCTATGTGGGAAAATAGTTATTGCGTTAACATAAACGCAATAACTCAAAAGTATCCTTTCTCCTCAAATGTGTTGTTATAGAGAATGTGGCATAACACAATGTTTTTCATGACACTGCTCCAACATTTAAGAAATCCTGACAGAGTCCCGAGAGACTGTTTATGAAAACTAATAAAGTTTGTCAGTTTGAAGTTTAAATGTAACTTCTTTGTACTGTCTTCAAGGTTAAAAAGATTTTATGAATCAATGCATTGTTGGTTGTTTTCTTTTTAACATTTACTTTGACTTGAATATATTATATATGAAAGGAGTTCATGGTTGCAAGATAAATGTGATTATACACACATTCAAGTCAACAACTTAACTTTTACATAATTTCTGTTGCCGCTGATACGATGATGGTGTTTTGTCTTGTTTTGCGATCATCATTGATTCAAGCTGTGTTACAACTTACATTTCAGTTACTCTTCTCAATACAGGTATTTGTTTTGGATTAACTTAATTAAGTCATGAAAAGTATTCCCACATGATAAAATGTTGTTGTTTTTACAGCATTAAGCTCTTTTGTTGGGACAATTTATTTGGGTTAGGTAAACACCATCTCGCCTCGTTATTTACTGCGAAATTATCCGAGCCAATCTTGGTAAATAAAGATCGGCCCATTCCAAATGACTAAATTGAATCAACTCTAATACATTTTATTGACCCAGCCCAAGAACATTAAATTAGACCAAATTAATTGCTCAATACTGAAAGAAAAACCATTTAATCATGTGGGAATAGTTTCCTTAACGATCAAAATATGAGGAACCAAACCAAAAAGTGACCAAACACAGTTACATCAAATTTTTTTGGCTTTTGTCATAACAACATGCGTGCTAATGTTTCGGCCTGGTGGGCCTTTTTGGTTCCTCGTATTTTGATTATATATTTTGGGTGGAAGCGCAACAATATTCTGGGAAGGCGCGTCCACTTCATGCTCCTACTAGTTTCTTTATTGAATCATCATTGCCGCAAACGCCGACCAGATTGGTCATACTATCATCTAACTCAAAAACGGTTACATGGATCATTTTCAAATTTTATACCTACGTAGAACTTAATATGAGTAAGAAATCGATTGATTGTGGGAAAGATTGGCTGCATATTCCTGACAATAGAAAAAGTTTTCAGGCCAGAAGTTCGCAACCATTTAGTCCAAATGTGGTGCATTTGAATCAACTTTAGGGGATCTACTGTACATTGAAAATATCATAAATTACTCCGGTTTTACTCGATGGTGGAACTCGATCTTTTCAACATCATAGTTGATAATTTATGTTTTACTCACTAGGGGGAGCTCTTTTATGAAAACGTTTTGAACATGGCTTCCTAACTGTTGGTTTGATTAAGTCCAAATTTGGTGCACATGAATCAATTTGAGGAGATGTATCCTGCATGTGTCGTACTTTACGCTAATAGTTCATATTTTACTCACTAGGGGGAAAAGCACTATTTTCCTGAAAAACACTGTTTTTTTGGACATAACTTCTCATTTACAGTAGTTTGAGGAATTCAATCAGGGGAATTGCTTGTACAACACAGGGGGTTCAAGCCTTTTTAATATTTTAATAGGCTTAGTTTTCTTTAAAAGTTAATTCAAAGAGTTATTTTAAGGTTTCTTTTAGTGTGGAGTGTTTAACTCTCCATGAGTGGAATGTATGACAGGAGGCGTATGAGAATCTCTTCGGAACGTATAATACAATTAAACTCGTTTATTCTCCTATCAGTTGCTAATGACAATCTGTGATAATTGAGGATTGCTCTCCGTCTCCTCCTCATCAGAGCCGGTCATCTCGTGCTCTATAATTATTTTCGTATGGACGCCGCTCTGAGAAAGCAGATTTCATCAGCCACTCTCATCTGTCACTGAAAGCAAGACAAATGGGCGAGTTGTTCTCGTGCATGTACATTTTTTTGCTGCGGCTCCACGAAGCCCTTGCATTTAGGCATCTGGGTTCACTGCAAAGGCTAGAGCTGGTTTCCTGCAGCCTGAGATCAGATTCACCTCTTTCATTTTTTTCATGTCCAGCGCAGCTGGCCAGCTGCTGAAGTGTCAGAATGGCTTAATTCTCCTGCAGGGAAGTAATGATGAATTTAGTGGAACACTCTAAGTTACAGCTCAGTTAATGTGAGCGCTTTACAGGACATGATGAAATGCCATCTGTTTTTATTTAGATGGATATTACACAGACTATTCATAACCGTGAGTTGACACTGGGCAACCAGTTAAATGTAGATATTGGCGAGGATATTAGACATATTAGGTCAGATGACTTTGATGTAGATGCAGTGGAACACATAGAACAAACACAGATTATTATTATTATTATTACCTGGACGTAATAAACAGTAAAACTATTTAACAAAATGCATGCATAATCGTGTATATCTAACATTCTCCCCGTTCAGTTTGATGTTATGACTACGTTCTGGCCATGATTTAAAGACTGACTCTGAAATGTTCAAAACTTCACTCAAATTATCCTGAAATTATTTTTTGGTAATCAAAAATATGAAATGAAATTGGTTCTAGATGTTCATATTGAAAGACTTTTCGTGGGGGAATAATGAAACACAAACTTATCTGGAAACTTCATAAAGAGGAAAGTTCCTAAATCAGTCGTAAACAATATAAGTGTTGTTTGAATTATGCTTAACTTCGTCTTTTATTATTTTTACTTATATTTGCCTTATTACACAGAGTTGAGGCGCAGCATTCATATAATGAATATTAAAGCTATCCATTACAGGAAACACTTGGAAAACCTATGTACCAGGTGGATGTAAGAAAACACGGAAAAAGACTATTTATTACCTGAGCAGGTGTTTTTTGTTTGTTTGATTTTCTGTCTGCAGTATTACACAAAATCTGCTTTGGTAGACGGATTTGAATCTATGAAGTGCATCTCCGTCCGCATCTGGGTGCGATATCCTGAAGTTGATGTGTTGAACGCAGGAAAAATGGGCGAGCGTGAGGATCTGACTGACTTTGACAGGGGCAACATTGTTACGACGAGGCAACTGGATGAGAGAATCTCCAGAACTGCAGGTCTTGTTGGGTGTTCCTGGTCTGCAGTGATTAGTACCTACCAAAGTGATCTAAGAAAGGGCAAGTGGTGAAGCTGGGACATGGTCATGGTCGCTCTAGGCTTCTTGATGTGTGAGAAAAGCAAAGGTTAGTCCGTGCTGTTTGATCCCACACAGGAGTTAGTTGTGAAGCAGCGTCTCGCTGTAAACACTCAGGACATCTGGGGTTGAGCAGGGTTCTCCAGAATCTTTGTTAGGTCCATATCAAATCAGTAGGTCTACGCTGTTGTCCCCAACAGCGAGGGTATATCCCCGAAGGAGCTCCCAATCCTCTTTATTATAGAAGCAATCCCCTGATTGAACTCTACAAATTTAAAATTAAAATTATAGCAAAGAAAACTGTTTTTTGCAACAAGAAGGAAACAGCTCCACCTAGTGAGTAAAATATGATATTTACAAGATAAATCTTGTCAAGTTGAGTTATTTCATAGAATTTGAATTAAAACAGACAAACGGTCGAGAAATTATGGCCCCAAAAAGTTTGGAGATAAAGATCCCCAGAGTAACATAATTATACAACTGCCATTTCCCAAAATACTCATCCACTACTTCCTCGCTCTAAGGTCTATGTGCGTATACAATTTGAAAATGACCCATGTGATACCTTTTGAGTAATCGTGTTAACACGAAGGATCTGCGGTGGAGGCGGCGGTGACGATTCCATAATGTCTCTGACTTTTCGGGGATATTATAAAATAAAGTTAACTGTAGAATATCCCTGAGAATTACTTTAGAATTTAGCATTAAGTGCCAGATTGCAGCCTATATTGCATCCAGCTCACCCATCCCCCCATCCATGAATCTACTGTGACCTTCCAGTGTCAAAATTAAGTTCTGTGAAGCTTAAAGGTCATAATCTCAGATGTATGTAAGATTAAAATGATAATAATGATAACTTTATTTACATTACAAACTCTTTTAACACTAAAGCAAAGGCAGTCAAATGTAATGTACAGGTAGAAGCATGCAAAAGATTTTACATCGACAATAAAAAGACAACAGGAAAAAGCAATGAGAAAAATTGACGGAAGAATTAAAAGACAAAAATTGATAAAAAGGTCAATAAAAGATAATAAAAGGAGAATAAAATAAAGTCTCTGGAAGTGAGTTTTAAGATTTAAAAGCAGTCATTCATTCCGCGAGTCTTATCTTCTCTGGCTGGTCGTTCCAAAGTGGAGGGGTCCTGATGGAAAACACGCGGCCACTTCTAGATTGAAGCCTCGGCTGCTGAATAACCAGAAGTTCCCCTAGCTCGGACTGGGGTCAGCATTTCTGTTATGTAGTCAGGAGCCAGACCCAGATGTGCGTTAAAAATCACTTCTAAAATGTACGAGCAGCCAGTGGGAAGAGACGCCAGGATGGGAGCGGTGAGATGTTGTCTGTTAAAACCAGTAAGAAGCTTCGCTGCCGAACTAGTTGGAGGCAAAAGAGGGACTTTTGTGTTATGGGAGACAGGAAGGAGCTGCAGTAATCTAACCTGCAGAAAATGAAGGCACGAAGGACCCTTTCTAGGTCAGACAGTGAGAGCATTAGTTTGATTTTGGAGAAGGTTCTGAGCTGGAGGAAACAAGACTGGACGACTTTTATGACATGTGGTTCGAAGCTCAGATCTGAATCAAAAGGACTCTGAGGTTTTTGGCAGTGGGCTCAATGTAGATGGAAAAGGGACCAAGACGGGGATCTTGAATGAACTGATGAGCTCAGACTGTTCCGTCAGCCAGGACCAGACTGACAGCAGGGATTTAAAAGGGAAACCACCTCCTCTGCGTTAAAATTGGGGATTAAAAGCATTTCAAAAGGCAACAGTAAGCTCGCAGCAAATTTTCTATGTTGAGTTTTAAGACACGACGAAGGAAGACGGCGATTATTATTTGTTCCACATTGTGATGTTGATGGCCCCGCCCTTTTTCTCTTTGGGAGGGGAGGAATAAAGTCGCAGCAAACACTTGGTAAAGCCTTCGGAGCTGTCAACCACCTTCACCCCTTCACCTCTCCAAGCAGACCCAGAGCCGGTTGCAGCACAAAGCTGCAGGTGAAAATACGCCTGAAGAGGGCCGAACAGCGCCGGCCAGCACAGGAGAGGGATCCTATGATGGAATCTTCCACACAGTATAGATGTCCAATGCCCGGCTAGTTGAATCTCCCGGGTGGACCACCAGACCTCACCTTTTTGTTTCCCATCTTTGACGGGGAGGTTTCATGCTTTGTTGCTTCTGCTAAATGAGAAGTATGATCCTCCATTTGTTAAAATGTAAACTGACAGTTTTGCCTTTGGACCCCGTTCTTCCTCCTAGGAGAGAATGGACAATTACCGACTGAATTTTCACCCCTGAGTGAATTCTTTCCCTCTGAGGTCAATATAGAAACCATATTAGAAACTGTGTCTAATATGTTGTTGTAAAAGTCTGACTCTACTTTGTCTCTTCTTTACCCAAATACATTTTAATTATTTTTAATAAAGGACTGATGTTGACTAAGGTCTCAATTTTGAGATGGTGGACTTTTTTCTGATTTCTGATGAGACGCCGGCTGATGGACAAGTGATGGAACATGTTTGCACGTCTGCGAGGACGGGGAGAAAGTGAAACAGACGTTAAATTTAAATTTAAATTAAATTAAATCAAAATTAAAACCCGTTTTCTCTAGTTTGTCCATACGCACACGACATTCTCCGCAGAACGTGATAAAAGCAATTCTACAAAAGGACTCATGTCAAACCAGAGGTTTTCATGTCATGTGATCAGATGATGTCACATGATATCAGTCACAGAAAAATGATGGATTGATGTAAGATTTCTGCGAGTGCTTCAAGAAAAATATATTTATTAAGGTTTAATCAAAAATGACAGTTTACGTAGAATCAGAACATAGCGTGAGAAAAGCTTATTATACTGCAGGTAGCCAACTGTCTGCATTTTAATTTATTTAATCAATAGAAGAAAAAAAAAATTCTTAGATTGAATAATAAATACTATTTTTTTCTCAAGACAAAAAAAAAGGAAATGGTGAATTGCCTTTATAACAATAATAATCTTAGTTTTTGTGCTTTTGTTTGGGATGAAGTAAAAAGGAAATTTTGACGGACAGTTATTCAAATTTTAAGGTTTCACCTTCATTTTAAATCTAACTTGAGAAAAACAAATACACTGTTTTGTACAGACAGAAAACATAAGCTTGTCCTTATGCTACCAATTATTCAGCAAATGCTATCGTTGGTAACTCAATGTAGCTTTTTCTGGTTGAAAGAAGAAGTTACAATGATTGGAAAATATCTGGGCAAACTGTGTCTTTTTTTGAGCGTAGGACACACAGCAGACGGCTTGAAACTCCCTCTAGCAGCATTTAACATTCCTGTATCTTCTATCGTATTCATGTTTTCCAATCATCTGTGGATTTAGGACACATTTTTAAATACAAAAAAAAACGATATATCCACCTGAGCAAAGATGTGTTTTCACATCAGATTTTTAAGAATTTTGAAAATTGGATTTGAAATGTTCTAATCTGAGGCCAGGGAACAAATCAGGAGGTTCACAAGAGGGTTGAGATAAAAGAGATTTCAGGTTTTATTCGAGCACCTTATAGCACCTGAATTTAATAAGATGTAAAAACCAAGAGAATCCCATCCAGACTGTTAAACCGGGCTCATGGTGGTTCCATTTAAAACTGCATGCAAAGCTGGCTAACATCCATTGGCGGAGAAAAACTCTCCCTATGTTATGTTCTGTGTTATCTGTAAGAAAAATACATTCATCTCCAAATCAAGCAAATAGAAAACATGTATATTTTAAAAAGAAGTATAAAGCCCAGTCCACGACCACATATGTTCCTGGTCCATTCCACTTAGATCATTCCGATCGTTCCTGCAGGATCTGCCTAAATCCACACAGGGACAGTGTTGGAGCAGAAGATGCAACGTTTAACCTCTAACATGGCATTTCTGGTTTGGACCACCCGTAAGGATCAGATAAGTGTATGTGGCAAGCCTGGCCCGGATCAGCATGGCACTTGGAATTACACTGATGTTGAGGCGTACGCCCCTCTACCCTCCACCGCCGTATAACCACACTGTTCCCTTGTAATAGATTTCAGCAGGTTTTTGCTCTCCTCTGCGCTTGTTTATTATTGTTCCAAATGACAGAGTGCAGAGTTTTGGGCGGAGGAGTCGGGTTCATGGTGCGTTTGAGTGCGCGCCTGTGCTGGGGCTTTTATACTTATGAGAGCCAAATGTCATGTCAGGGATCAGGAGGGGAGGAAAATCATCCAATGTGAGAGTATGTTGGTTGAGGCCTTCACAAGGACAGCGGTACAAATGTGTGAAAACCAATTATTGTCAAAGTGGAATATGCCGTCTGTCAGTCCACACTCAGGCGGCGGAGAGCTGGCCTCAGAGCTCAGGAGGTTTATGGGGGTTTTAGAAGCCACATATCCTGATGGTGCCGGCTCATCAGTCTGATGGCAAATTTTCTCCTGATGACAACTGTCCCCCCTCCGCTCACACGTTCTCCTCCACTCACATCACTATTTCTCCACGCTCACATTTTCATACAGTTTAGAGATGATGAGCGGATGAGTGTTTGGGGCAGGATGGAGGAAACGGCTCAGAGGTTCTGATCCATCTCTGGCCTTGGGGCCTTTCTTTGTGGGTTTGCGATTTCTCCGAGTGTTTACATGTTCCTTCCGGGTGTGCTCCGGCTTGAACCCCGCCTCTCGCCAAATGTTAGCTAGGATAGGCTCCAGCCTACCCACAACCCAGAACATGAAAAGCGGTTGCAGAAAAGGGATGGATGGATGAGTTCTCATGCAGCATGATGTTTGTGTAGTTCTAGTGTTTCATTTTCAGCTGCATTATTCTTGAAATTTTCAATGTTCCTTACAAAAAACATTCCAAAACTTCCCCAGTTTCCTGGACTCAAAAAAGCTTCACTTTTGCTGGAGGTGTAGAGGTCTTTGGATAGGGATATATACAGATACGAAAATCTTTACAACTAAAATGCCTTTATTGTAACGTCAGGATCATTTGTACCTGTAAAATACAAACTCCAACGCGTTTCGGGTTCAAGACTTCATCATCGTCAGTTTGACTCATTACTATATTGGTCATGTGACAGAGGTTGGTCGTGTGACAGAAGATGTTCATGTGACAAACATTGGTTGTGTGACAGACGTTGGTTATGTAACAGATGTTGGTCGTGTGACAGACGTTGGTTATATAACAAATGTTGGTCGTGTGACAGTGGTCGTGCATGTTGTATGATGGGTAATTTTCTGACATGTAAAAAAAGCTTCAGCAGATCATCACTGCCATGTGAAGCACTGAAGAGTGAAACATCTCGTTGGAGCGAAGATCTATGATAATTCACCTTTAAACTTAGCTTGTCGTGTTCTATCTCTGTCTTGTTCTTCTGCAGCATCTCCTCCCTCATCTATATAATAAATAAATACATAATCAGTCACATCAATCGAACAGCTTTGCGGCGGGTGAGCTGAGCCTCTGTGGGGTATTTTCTATTTTGTGATTTTCATACAATGTTCTTCGTTTGAACCAAAGATGCTGGACCTCTCTATGGCTGAGTACTGGGGGATTCACTGGGATAGTAAGTGGGAGTAAAGGGCTAACTGGAAGAGCAGAGATACATTGATCAGCACATACATGCAGTAAGTCGTAGATATAGTATTCAGATCCTTGACTTCAGGAGAAGTACTTAAGAAAGAAAAGTACTCCATACTTGGCCCCTTACTATTTGCCACTGGGTCATATTATATAGATGTTCAGTCAAATGGCAAACAATTTTTTTGAAGAAGTGACTCAAACCAAGCAAGTATGTGCAGAACTTGAGTAAATGTACTTGACCACCACGGAATTCTGCCATAATTCACCACCTAAGCAGGGAACAAGTCTGAAAGTGAAATAGAATAATACTGTTTTATTTCAATTTTTATTATTAACCTTATCGAGATGAAAATTTGGGGTAAATAACAAAAGTGTGCTATTTTAGCATTCATACACGTCTTTATCCCTAGATCTGTTTTACAATTACAGACGGTGTTGAATGCATTGATTTTGATACGATAAAAGTGAAGAGCAGGAACTCATGAACACCTGAAAAGGAACCAAACTAACAACAGTCATTTCAACAAACAAAGCACGCAGAGAGAACATAACTCTGCCACCGCTACCTTGATTAATTACTAGATAGTTAGCAAGCCATGAAAAAAGATCCTTCATCCGACCTCTGGAAGAAGAAACGGGTGCAATCAGGAGTACGCATGAAATGTGCATGTCCACTTTGTATCCCAGCACGGATATCATCAATTATACAAAGGTGATGTCACCATGATTATGTTGCTTCTGCCTCATGCCAAATTAAGTAATTCCACCAAATTCCTTAACCATGGAAACCTCCTAACAAAGCCTCACCACTAAAACGTGATGTCTCAGTTTGTTTTAATTTATTCAGTCATCGGTCGTCATGCAGTAACAGAAAGAGTTAGATAGTGTAGATAGAACTCATGTAGATAGAACTCCAACGGCTACGTGGCTCCATATTCTCTCTATCCCAGTATGTACTGGATCACAGAAGACATATCACCCCACTCTGGATATAGACTTACCAGCCATAACTTTATAACCACTGACAGGTGAAGTCAGATAAACATTGATTACATCGTTAACGTCCAATGCCAGATTAATTAAGTTTGCCCAACAGAATATCTTAGAGCTAATAGAAACCCGTTTAGTCTAATGGAACATCTTTATACAATTCATGGATAAATAAATACAAAGAATACCTGTTGAGTGCAAACAATGTGAATAGATGCAATAATTTTAGTTTAAATATCGCCTGCATCAAAGGGGGGACACAAAACATGAAGAACACAGAAACTCGATCGAATCAATTCATGCCAACTAGATTGAATTTTGTAAATATTAAGCTGTTTAAAATTGTCAAATTTTGATGGCTAAACGACTGAGTCAGAGCACCTGTGACACTGCAGGTCCTGTTGGATGTTACCTGTCTGCAGCAGTTAGTACCCAACAAGGTGGTCTAAGGACAACTGATGAACTGATGGGGAGGGGCGGCTGACCTGTGATGTCTGATGCTGCAGACGACCTAATGTGGCACAAATTGCTGAATAAGTCAATGCTGGTTCTGATGGACAGGTTTCAGAACACAAAGGGCATTGCTGTAGTTTTTGTGGTAAAACAGGATATGAGGCGGGGGTTAATCTCGTGATCATCATTTGGCTCTGGTCCATTACTGAACAGTAGGTAAATCCGATTTTAACTCAGATTTTCCCTGTTTTCATTTCCAAGATATTGACTAAATCCCCCCCCCACCCCAAAAAAAAAGAAAAATGCTCTCACTGTTGGAGAAAGTAACACGAAGGAGGAAGATATTATTTGTCAGTAAATAATCGGCTATATACCAATTTCTCTATGAACACACACTGTTTCAGTTTTTCCCTCGTTCGGCCCCTTGCTCTTGCCTCCCACCTCCTCTGTTGAACTACAGGTTTTTCCATCGACTCACTAAGTGACTGATGCGGACCTGGGGTGGTCGTAACATTTTTGACATTTGGGTCTGAAGCTCGGAGCTCTTGTAAAGCAGAGCTTTCAAAGTGTGATGCAAACTATCGACACGTGTCTCCCTTTAAACGGCGTACCCGTTATATCTGCAAACCCGACAGAAACTGCTTGGTTTGGACTCAAACGCAAAGAGTGAAATGTTACTACTGACCCCATAGTCCGGGTTAGTCTCAGCATGAGCGAGTGAAATGCAATTGAGGTACTTTGAAATGAGGATTATGACATCAGCTCAACATTACTAAATTGAAAGACTTCATATTCTAATGCAAGCTGATACAGATGTAGATAAATCAAATAAAACATGTTCCCTATTTTACCATTCGTTCTATTTTACACTGGTCCCAAGGCAAATTTCTCATTTTCCCCTCATTTACTGATTTTCCTATTCTTTTAAAATGTTTTTTTTATTATTATTTCATTTTTTTTAGCCTGTCCTATCTCGTTGCCTCGTCACGCAGATTTTAGGATGCAAAGGAAGAGTCTGTCATACTACACCAGTTTCTTAGACGGCATTTATTTATTATTATTATATGTTATTATTCGATGAGGTGACCCGACCGAAAAAGGGGGGTATTGGGGGGTTGAGAGAAAGAAAGTGGGAAGGAAGGGAAAAATAAGAAGGAAGCCACAAAACACGGAACACACATCAACAAGAAAAACCACAATAACCACAATGTCAGCAACTAGATTTACATATATTTATATTTACATATATATATATATGGGATATATAATAAGCATCAGCAGCCCTCGGCAGAAACTCTGTTAATTCCTTCCAACTTCTCTTGACAGAATCTCTACAGAGTGACATGCACTTCTACCACAGATCTGATGGGCTTTCCCTCTGAACATGTCTCTCCAAAATGTTGAAGGCAGTCGGCTTTTCTCATCCAAGATCTCTGCATAGTGAAATTCAAAGTACACGTGTGTATAATGTATACTCTGCTGCCACTTATTGGAAGGTCCGTGGTCCGACCCTCTGTGTGTGACTGACGGCGTGACTGGTTATCGTTCCTGATGAGCAGCTGGAGTCCCGCATGGCAGCTTCTGCCTCCACCGGGGGGAATAGTTGAATGTTATCTCGTGTTCTCTGTCCATCAGAGTAGAGATTTGCTGCATAGTACAGTCTGTTCATACAATACAATGACATTTTTTTTCTTGGGGCAAGTCCTTTTTTTCATACTTTTACATATAACTTACAATCCCTTTGCCATTAATTCATGCAGCTTACAGCAAACAGCTAAAACATAAAAACCAATATTTAATAATAGTTCACATGTTTTCAGTTTGATGAGTCTATCTGCAGTGCAGACAATGAGAAAAAGAATTACAAAAATTATAAACAAAAGGTAGTGAGTATTCTTACCTCAAGATTATTCTTATTTTTCCAAAATCTGCTGCGTCCGCCACAGGGAACTACTTCTTCATATGTGGAGTGTGGGGAGCATATCGGTCCTGTGATGAACTGGTGTGTTATCCAGGATGTACCCCGACACTCGCCCATGTCAGCTGGGATAGGTTCCAGCTGCCCGCGACCCTGAAGAGATGGATAATGAATAATAAGGTGCAGAATAAAAGATAAGAGACAATATGAGGGATAACATAATATTGACAAAATAAAATGGCAAGACAATATAACATTAGGTAACATATTACAATATAAGATGACATAACATAATATAGGATGGTATAAAATATGATAAAATAACATAATATAACAACACTTTATTAATCCTAAAGGGAAATATAAAAACAGGTGTAATGTAAGGTGTTCCGGATTGGAGAAATTGAACGTTTTCCAACAAACCCAGGTTCAATCCATCCCCAGCCTCCCCTACTTTAAAACAGGTTTTGAATAGCTGTCCACTAAAAGTAACTTTTTTAGCGGTATGCATGAAAGGGTTAAGATTTTAAATGTTCTGCCGATCGATTAAATGTGATAGTCGGATATAAAAACATTCTATATGTGTAGAGTATTAGAGGGTTTTCAACTTCATTGTTTGACATCTAATAAAAGTTTTATTAAGGTATTACAGCTTGTATAGTACTGTAATAAAACACACCCAACATACACAGACCCACAATGGCACACACACATGCACGCACAGACACACACACACACACGCACACACAAACCCACACACACACACACTCATCGAGAGGGACAATAGAGAGTACCCTCACAGGAAGTATCACTCCCCTCATCAGCAAAGCTCTGCAGAGAGTTGAACAGTCAGTCGATGTGAGCTTCCATCCATCCAGGATTTAAAGCAGCCTTAAAGGCGAGTCCTACAGAGTCAGAGACAGACAACCAGGCGGTTAACAAAAGCCAATAAACACTTGTCGACTATAGGACTGGGACACACACACACACAGATGTAACAGACACTCACTGTGTGCATTATACAATAGCTAGTTTGTTATATTATGGCACAGCATTTCACTTTATGTTTTAGTTTTATAGATAAAAAAATAACTTCTTTAAAAGTATTTTTTGGTTCATTGTTTTATTGTTATCGTGTCCAGCAGCCAAAACACAAGTTTTTTAATCTATCATAATTCAAATGAGATGCAACAATAAAGCACACACACACACCCACACCCACACCCAAACACACACACACACACACACACAATGCAGGTCTAACAGCCTCATCACTGTAAGACGTTTGTTTCCCAGCCTGCTCCATTGTCAGATTAATTACAGGCCTATTTATTAGTCCATTCTAATTGAGAGGGGATTAGGCAGCTCCATGAGCTCCATTTGGCTCGTCTGAGTGTTTTTCAATGGACTCCTCTGAGAAGGCTCCTGTTTTTGCATTTGTATTGACACACTACGCCTACTTAGTGCAATTTCATTTGTAACAACTCATTCTGGCTGAGTGCACAAACGCAGGGGAAAGGCGCTGCTATTACTTCTTGATCCACGAGGGACAATTATGAAAAGTTGCATTTTTCCTGCAGTGAAGGAGCTCAATGGTAAGCCCAAGGACTCCGTCTTATTTATCCCAAACATGGTATCAACCCCAGCGTAATTGAATCACTTTGAGTCTGAGGGGGAATCAAAACGCAACTGGATACGCAAACTTCAGCAACAATTTAATTTTCTAAATATCATCGCTCGCCACCATGTCTCTTTAGCGACCTGGACGAAACTCTATCCCACAGTTCCCCCTCGCTCGTCTGGGCAGGACGCTTGAATTTCAATGTTGATTTAATAGAAATGAAACAGGATGGATTTGAGGATATTTCATTAATCTTCCTGCTCTTTCATTGCAAAGGAAATTAGGGCAAATTGAGATTTTTTTTTTTTTTTGCTTCCCCCGCCTCCTTATTGCGGCTAAAGCCTGCCAGGGACTATTCTCTCTCTATCTCTGGGAAGTTAAGACCCAATTAGTCGGCCAAATTCCTGGCTGATCCCTCTGACTGAGGATGTGTATTCTGCTGCAGGTGAAAACGTAAGCAGAGGGCTTAAACCAGCGGGGATTTAACATGCGGTCCTTCCCCCCTACTCACCCAGAAAAACACAGCGTAGAAAGCATTAGACTGTTCCAAAATCTTTTACAATATATGAATTTGGATTGAGACCTTTAAATAAAGCAGCACTGCCTCTGAAACTCTGCAAGATATACGAAAGTAAAATTGGACAACTTTTACTTTTATTGAAGATAAATTATGTTACGTTAAATTACGTTATGCAAAATGCCACCATGTTATTAAATAATCTTACAGTTTTAGTAGTACTGCATCAGCTTGTCCATTTTAAAAAAACAGAAAAACAGTTGGGTTAAAAAGAACCCAGTTGGGTTTATTTTTGGTAAGAGAAGGGCCGACCAAGCCACAGGGTTGTTTTAACAAAGCAGGGATAGGTGATGCTTTTGGTGATATATAATATAAATCAGCCAAAACATGATGATAATATCCAGAAATGCAACGCAAACTCCAAGTTCTCAGCATTTAATGACCACAGATTTAAATTACCTTTTTTTTCATGCAAAAATTTGTGTCAATATTTGATGAATGAACTTGCGAGCTAACTTGGTTGCCGGAAAGTTAGCGAGTGCGCTCTATGGCTAATAAAATGCCTGCATTTACTAAAATAATGGTGGCACACTATAGCTAGCTTGCTAAGTTTTGCAGCAATGGTCATTATTGACCAGCTATCCTATTTATCATTACGTGTCTCAACGCACAAAAATTTCATACAACACTAAATGTTTACGAAGTCCAACTAAAATTTTCAGGTCACTTAACGGTAAAAATTTGATTTGTTAAGTTAGGTACATATTGACAATATCTTCTGAACTGAACATGACAGACTCGGTTTCAGGTCGCATCTCCAGCCTTATAGTGCTGAGTCACTATTTTTAACCCAATCTTCGGTCAACACACCCAACCTGTGACCCGGCGGCATCAACCCAGCTTTTGGGTTGCTAAAATAACCTATATAAAGTATAGAAACAATATAGATACATACTGTAATGTGAAAGTAGACATTACCCTTACAGGTCCCCTGAAGTCCTTTTCAGAGAAGTGAAATACTGTTTGTTTAAAATATGAAAATTATGGTAATGATGGCAACTGAACAGAAACCATCCCTGTAGCCTCTAAGCAACGGATTGTCAGATAACAAAAATGATCTTCCATCAAACTTAAATAAGTCATGGAAAGTGTTTCCACCTCATTAAACAGGTTTCCCATGAAACAAATCAACAATGTCAGTTTAACTTAATAATCTTGAGTTGATTTCAATATAATTTTTTCAGGCTGATTCAACTTTGTACATTAGATTAGGTTAAAATATCATTGATTTTGGGTCAATCAATTTGGAATAGGTACAACTTTTTTTTAATAGGATTGGTCCAACTAATTTTTTCGGTAGTAAAATAACCATACCAAATAGAGTTTGTCTAAGACCCCAATCCCCTGTGTTGTACAACCAATCCCCCTAATTAAACTCCTCAAAGTCAATATGACCTCAAATCTGAAAATTTTCTCGTAAAAAAAAAAGTTGTGAAATTATGGCCCGAAAACGTTTGGAGATAAAACTCCCCCTAGCGTTGCAAATATACAACCAACCTTTCCCTAAATCAATCCTGTTCTTCCGCTCACTAAGGTCTATGTGGTTATAAAATAATGAAAACGATCCATGAACCAGTTTTTGAGTTATCATGTCTACATGAAGGATCTGCGGCGGTGATGATGATGATTCCATAATATCCCAGATGATTCGGGGAAATATTAATTAAGTTGCTGAATTTCATGTAAATCCTAAATGATGTAATCAGGTTTATTGTACAAACAGGAAATTATTTGATACAAAAAATATAATACATTAAAGTAAATGTAACAACTTGTAACAATGTCCTTTTTCATGAGTCTTTAGAAACTTTTTTACGATAAGTGTTGATCCTCCTCAGCCCTGGAGGAGAAAGTTCCGACACTATTTTTGCTGTGAAGCTCCAGAAATGTTTGTCGGACCAATAAAAATCCACCAGACTCTCCATCGACATTGAGTTAGTTGATTTATGGGTGAGCTGATGTCTTAATTTACGCCTGTGTTCTCGAGCTGAAGTGAAATCCCATCAAACGTCCTCAGCGAAGCGTTCTTTGACGGCTTACATTCGTTTCAGACGTAGAGGTTTGTTTAGCGGTACGGAACGGAGTGTTTTTGCTGTTGCTGTTGCTGTTTTGCATTAAAGCATTTGACTGTGGGGATGAGAACATCAGCTCATGTTTGAAACGTTGTGCTGTTTATTCCAGGCATGCGTAATCTGCACATCTTCCTGACTTTTCCCATAAATGCATATCAAAACAGTATTAAATTATCCATAACATGACCCAGTGATTTGGTTCAAGGCTATCTCATGAATGCCCCTCCTGCTTATTGAATTAGCAACCTGTGATAGAAATCTGTAGCAGCTAAGTGCCAATAACAACACGCGGAGAAGGGGCTTAATTTGAGAGGGCGCAGCTTCAGGCTGAGGAGGGGTCTCAAAGCATTACCAGGCATTGTTTGTAGCAAAAAGATACGCCCGATGTGGCGGAATGTTCTGTCTGTTTCAGGCATGGAGTGTTTTAATTGAGGGGGACACAGACCCCCTCAGACCCAGAGAGAGGACGGCGCCGTAATGGGATCAGCCCGTACCCCGACACCAGCGCGGACATATCTGCACACAACTGTGTGCAGATACATTTTTCCGTGTGCGTAAAATACATTGAGAGTTATTATTTGAATTAGCCCAAAACCAACTGGGTAATTGAATTTTACAAAATTCTTGTAGTAAAAGCCTCTCTCTTCCTCTCTGAGAGCGCGCTCGGAGAAGAAGGAGGGAAATCGGGAAGTTGACCTTGTAAACTCCTGGGAGAGAGAGGGAGAGCAGTGCAGATTGGTGGAGCTGCAGGCCAAAGCTCTGACAGTTTTCTGCTGCGGGGGAATGTTAATATGTATTTCCAGGATTATTGAATTATGTGCATGACAAACGTCTCAGGGAACGCTCAGCATTAGCTTTTGGTTTATGAGTGGAGGCGGGTCATCTCCATGCTCCAGTTGCCCGTAATGATGGTAATTATTACATGGCTTAAATGTAATGCTGGATTTATTCTCAGGCTCCTGAATAACCTTTCATGCTGGCACACTGCACCTCTCTCCCCCCCCTTCCACCCGCCTCCTCAGCTGCCCAACAAAGGCCACGTTGAGGGTGCTGAACAAATGCACCTCACCTCGGGACGGGCTCCCTGGAGCGGGCCTGGCAACCTGTGCGTGAGTGTTTTGATGGGGGTTAATACTCGAGCCATATAAAGATGGGATTAGAGCCCAGGCTTACACAACGAAAAGGAAAATTGAAAGTTTGGAGGGGAAATATGTAGCTAATTCCATTCTGTCATCAGTGGATATTAAAGATTTTCAGCCGCTCTGTCAAATTATTTGTAAGTGACAATGGTGGCACTGTTAAAATCAGCTTTAAATTCCAGGGGCAAGGACTGAGCGGGGAGTTTAAGTGGGTTATTGTCTCCTAGCCGTCCCTCTCCAGAAGACCCCCAGGTTTTACAAGGATTTAGGTCATTGTGTTGAAAAGAATCCATGCTTTCCTGTCGTACAATCAACCTTATTTTGACTGACCGCTTGCTATTTGTTTGATTTTATTGATCATTTTTACCAAAAAATGCGCTGAAGTGTCCCCCCCTCTCCCACGCGGGTAGACTGGGTATGTTTGGCACCTGTACTGGATTAATGGGGGACCTCTGCCAGTAGCTTGACAGAGTTAAGCTTTTAGATTAAGTTACACAGAGGGGTGGAAGCCTCGCAGGCCAGGTGCTGGCTAGGTAATACCTCCCAGAGCTCAACAATCTGGTTCTGTTTCAGGACTGCACTGCGCTCCCCTTCCTCTGCTGCCCTGGGTCTTGGTGGTATGCCATCACACTTGGTATTTATCAAGCCACTCGGGGTAGACGAGGCGGGCTGAGGATCGCTGTGGCCCCCCCGCCCCCCGCTTCATCGTTAACAGGGCGCTGAGGTTCTGCTGACGTCGCAGCAGCAAAGGCCTCGGACCGATCTCGTGCTTTTACGGTGTGGGAGTAACGGGCGCCACGGCGCAACGGTCTGAATATGCGTGAAGATTAATGACGGAGGTGTGGAGACCTGACAAATCATCCAATCAGAGAATAATAAACTGGCCCATGATGACCTTTTTGCATCATTTCATTAAAGTCTGACTCTTTGTGGACATTAACGGCTGTTTGAAACGGCCATAAAATAAAGTGTGACATCGTAAAATCATTACGTTTTTTTGTTTTTACTAACAGAATCCTGAAGTTAGAATTTTTTTTAAGGATTGTAACCCATTCAACTGTACTTTGTTTACATAAAACCATTTTTATTTTGATTTTAGATGACCAAAAGAGTAAATAGATTATTTTAAAAAAAACATCACTTCCCATTTAGTCCTAATAAATGCTAAATTGCTTGACTCACTTGGTGAAATTATGATGAGCCCTAACAAGGATTTTGATTTAGTTTTATACTTTGCAGTGATTTAGCTTTATCTGTTAGTTTTTTGATTTTGGTTTTTGGTTTTTACAGATCAATTTCAGCTGATATAAAATCAGCTGAAATTGATTCAGCTGAAATTGATTCAGCCCCGAAAACAAATTAGTTTTCGGGGCAGAGACCGAAAAACTAATTTGAAATCCATTACTTTTATGTATTATACTTGAATAACTTTAATAAATACACTTTGAAGTTATCCTCAGCTGTATAGAATAATTCATGTATTTCATGTATTAATTGCATTAATTTCATATAATCAATTACTTTATTTACTCGACATGACAATAAAACGCTCAAATTTAAGCTTAAAAATGAAATAACTTAAAAAATACTTTGTTAATATTTTTGGACAGTGTACTTTTTGAGCAGTAACAAACAACATAGAAACGACCCCCAGTGCTGCACTACAATTTGTATATTGATACTATATATATATATACTATTATATATAGTATATGGTATATATACTATTGATACTACATAAATACTATAGTCACACGATAAAAACACAACGTTTAGGTTAAAGGAAGGAAATGAGACCCCAAGAAACAAACGTATAACTATCGTCCCGAGATTAAAGCGAAGGAATAAACACGAGTGTTGAGGGAAGATTGAGGGGGCCGACGTGAACCGGGGGGCGAGAACGACTGACTGTATCCTCATCACAGACAAACACTGTTGAGAGCCGAATATCAATCATATTTATTGTTGCTACAAATTTCACTCACATGTCTTTCGAAAACCGCGCCCCGTGATCTGACAAGGTTCTAAAAATGTGCTGGTGGTCCAAACTTGCCAAGGAGTAGCAGTTGCAAACATTAGAGGAAGCAGCATCTGGCTAACAGTCATCACGTCTCACTACTATCTACTTACATCTTTGTAGAGCTCATTCATTCCCAGCTCGTGGCGCATCAACACTTTGTCACGTTCTTATGCGTCTGCATTAGATAAACTGGGGATTTAATGAGCCTCCTGCCGAAACACTTTTAAAAAATATATATATTTAACCTTTATTTAACCGGGAAATATCCAATTGAGAAAAGAATTCTCTTTTGCGAGACTGACCTGGCTAAGAAGGCAGCGCCACACCTCACCTGTGTAAAATAACATAAAATAATAACAATACGTAGAGATAACTAATAAAAACAAAAATGAATTAATGGATTTAGTTAAAGCCTTACCAGTAAAGTCTTCCAACCTTTACTTCACTCACTCCAACAACCCTGTTTTTGTTTTGTTCACCTGAAATTTTGTTAATCGGCCGAACTCTCCAACCCTACATTTCTCTCGTCAACTGGGTTCAATATTCATTTCTTCTCATCTCCTTTAGCAGAACCTAATCTGTCAGACTTAGATTAAATTCTGAAAAATACAGTGATTTCAGCACAATACAATGCAGCTGTGGTGCTTAAACGTTATTTTAATGTGAAGTTTGAGTCAGGCCTTCTCGGTCTCATCCAAATTTGGTCCAAGTGAGCCGTGTTAATCTTTTCAGTTGGAAAATGTGTCTCAGTCCATTGAAAATTCACTCAGGAGAGTTTTTCTCTTAATGGCAGATGTAGGAACTGTTGAATGGCTAATTTATTTCTGATAACATTTATCATCATGAATGAACCTTAAAACACAGAGGAGGAAGTGTGGGACAGGAAACAATTGCATTTATGGGAAATATAGCTTTAGCAAAGTTTCAGTCAGGAGGACTACCCCCTTGCATACTCGGGCCACAGTCATTACTCAAACCATACACCATACTCTTTCATGAAACATGATTCTCTCCATTCATCTAGTTCCTTCATGCTCTTATTACATGTGTCCTCCACCTCCACATCTCCATCCAGTCCTTGTAGATCCAACACCTTCATCGTTCACTAGTCATCAGCCGCCACCGCCAGTATCTTGAGGGCGTACCACCTGCTGCTGCTCAGAGCAGAAAACATTCAATCACCATCTCCTTGAAGAGTCTGAGCACGGAACACTCACAGTCTAACAGACTAATTATCCCATTAACATCCGTCTTTACTTCATCCTTTGTTTCTCTTCGTTGAAATGCGATTTATGGAGAAAAAAAAAAATCGGCCATAATATAATATTTATAACTTCCCTTATTTGGCACTCAGGTCAGACAATCCTCAGCCGTTTTGATACTGCAGAGACAACAGATCCTAGATCCGTGTTCTGCGATAAGACTAATTACCACCAGTCCGGGTCTGTGCCACGTACTGGAATCAGAAACACATGGGGAAGGGGCTCTGCTTTATGTCACTGTGTTCCCTTTGCCCCTCATCATGTGTTTTTGGTGTCTCTGATGGTCAGTCCTCCTGCTTTTTGAAAACAGTTAGAGCTTAACATGAAAGCGTTTTCATGTTTTATTTACTACATTGTTGTCAGTCACTGAGAACAAGGATGGAGTCTCTTTCAGGGGGGCTTTCACATCTACAGTCTGAACCAAGGTTCATGTTTTTGTGGTACACATTTGATCCAGTTAAATGGTCCACATTACAATTATGTGAGGGCAATATAGATCTTAATGTGACACAAAGAGAGATGGTTCTTTGAAGAAATAGAGGTAATGAATGAGCGGATTCATTTTAAGTGCCAGAATAATAATGTCATTATAATGTAACAACCAGCAGCAACAACCTTTAAGACTATACTCAAGACTATAGGTTGAATTCCCTGAATCAAGAAGGTGAAGACAAAAAGCCACCCTGTGGGCATTAGCTAGCCCTCTCCAGGAAAGAAAAAAACAGTGAATAATCGACGCGTACATTAAAGGATGAGATGATGAGTGATTTTCTATTACCTCCGTAAGGAAAGAGAAAAGGTTTCCAACCCTGTGCGTTTGCTTCTTTGTCTTTTAATAAGATTTAGGAAAAAACTACGGGAAAGATATGGATGCCATTTTAATCAGAAGTAGAGTTTGGCAGAGATTATTCCATTTTGGTGATGTTATGTGTGTCGCAGCATTTAAAATAAAATGATTAATAAGCCGTTCGGAGCAGTGATGTCACAATGTGGAAAGACACGCCTTTGAAACTGTGCCTTCCTATGCATTCCTTTGATGTTTTATATTTGTAATGTCAATTGTTGTGTTTGTGACTTTTACAATAAGTCCATAGACAAATGAAACTGGAGATATAGCGCTTTAAATGCATGAATTTTTACCCAGAGGTAGATTTTACTGGAGCGGGGGCTCAGTGGGCTGAGCAGAGAGGCCGAAGTGGAAGATGCTTGAGACGACCCGCTAAAGCGTGTTTTAGAGATACTTAGAGAGTTTGTTGGAGCTGTAAGTAGATTTAGAAGCTGGCTAAATGTTTCTTCATCTTTGTTTGTCTTGTCTTGTCTTTATTTTTCACGTACGGTGTATCACGCCGTCTTTGATGGGAAATACATGTTAGTTCCAAATAAAGAGTAATAGGCAAGTCTTTCAAGGAGGGTTGGTGTGGGTCCCATGGACACACTCACACGCACAGAAATAGTGTCTATCTGCTGCACGATCAAAATGCACGTATTTTAAGAAAAGGTATTTACCAAATTTTGACACAAACCACATGTTTACATGAAGACAGATGAAAAAAAGACAGAAAATAGATTCATAGGCTGGCAATAACTCGATTCTGATCACAGTAATCTCTACCTACCTTTGAACACTTTTTATAGTTTGTTGGGTTTCTACGTGTTTAAGTTCAACACTCCAACAGGTAGGGCTTCCGTTAGCGCGGCCCAGGCTATTCTGGCGGCTTCTTCACTTAAGTTTGAACCAACCAAAAATTATTTTTGTCTTGTTCTGTTAGATGTTTTTACTGTATTATAAGGAAAGCTCCCTTCCCTCACTTCTACTTCTCTTCATCATGAATTGATTTACTTTTAGCACTGTGATGGCTACATCTGCAGCCACAGGACGGCAGAGGTTGGAAACCCCATCCAGAACCTTTGAGTGGGTTACTTTCAACATAAACATGGTTTATTTAGCATTTATGGAATGGCCATTGTTTTGTATTTGTAGTTTTCACACTTTATTAACTTTTGTATATTCAAATTATGTTGAATTTTGTTATATAAACTTAAATTGTTTAACCTGTGCTGGAGGGTCAATGCCTCACAACCTTCTTTTTCTTCTTTTTTCTGTTATGGAGGGGACTTTGAGTTATAGTGTTGACCAGTTATCTACCCTACAACTACTAACAACTACATTCTATTGATCAGTCATGTTTCTCTAAAATTATGGAATTAGCTCCATAAAAGATGGGAACCAGGAAGCAGCTGTTTTTTATTCAGGAAGTTAACGTCAGGCTGTACCATCTGGCTCTGACATCATAAGGGGGGTGTGGATTTGTTAAATTTAGATATTTTGAGCATTTTGTTTGATTTACACTTGGTATTTAAATTGGAAATGGATATGATTTGTGTAATGATTTTGTTAATTATGAGACAAACTGTGTCATGTTTATTTTTGTGGTTAATTAGAGTGTTAGTATTTTAATTCACTCCTACATGTGTTCATTTGGTTTCTTTCTTTGACAAGTCAGTTGTTCTTCGTTTGTTCCATGTGAGTTCCATTGTGTTTCATTCATTTCATTTTTTCTTATTTTTGGGTAAAATTTCTCTCAAAATCCACCTGCAACTCATCGTGCCCACCAGCTGGGTGCCTCACAAGCACAGCGACGTAGTAGCGTGATTTCTGTCACCAACAAGCTGCTCCACAGATTAAACCATCTCATTTTGTTGGAAAAGCTGTCAACAATGCACGACCAATTCTAACAGTGCAAGACCCACCACAGAAACCACACCACAGGCACTCAATGACAGCCCTATCACACCACATCTGTGTACTGTTATAGCTAGAACCTTTTCAATAGACAAATATAAAAATAAAAAAGAGCTCCCCATAGTGAGTCAAATATGATATAAACAAGATCTCCTCAAGTTGAATTATATTCACCAAGAAGCAGAATATCTATCTATCTATCTATCTATCTATCTATCCATCCAGCCACAGTAACAGATCTTAGTGTGAGGAACAAGTGGAATGATTTGGGGAAATGTTGCTTCTTTGTATATATTGTGATTCATACAAATGGTTCATATTTTATCTTTAGGGACAGCTGTCTTTTGGGTGAAAAACCCTCTTTTCTCAGTCACAACTTCCAAAATGTTGGTCTGATTTAGTCCAAATTTGTTCTAAAGATCTATCATGTCATATTTTACTCACTTTGTGAATCTTCTTCTTTTCTTTTTTTTTTACAAAAGAATCCCTGGACATAACTTCAATTGTAATTTGAGGAGTTCAACCAGGAGGATTGCTTGTACAATGCAAGGGATTTGGGACTTTTCGGGGATTTACCAATTCTGTCTGGGACGACAGCGTAGGTCTAGCTTAAATCCAGTGTTGGGTCAAACCATCCCGACCTTCATCAACCCAACATTAGGTTTATTAAAATAACCCAGTATTTTTTAGTGTGTATTTCACACAAACTTCATCTTACATTCTAGTAAATGAAGAGGCCGGACCCGATGTAGTTTCCCTGATGGGCATTTAAATGGATTAAAGGAAAAGTGACGTTCCAACATCTGAACATCTCATAATAAAACGGTTTGATTGTTAACCAGCTGGTTAACCTCCGGAGTAATAACTGTTTCACTATAAAAACATCAAAACTTTCTCGGCGCTGGTGCTTTTTTATTTTATCCAATCAGTCATCCATCGATTAGGCATTAGAATCTCTAACAACCAAGAAACCAAGAGTTATAAAATATGAGCAAGATGTTTACCCCTGATGCGTCTGATGAAGGATCACGCCTGGAACAGACTGACGGCAGAATGAGGAGAAGTAAAAACCCGAGTGGATGGGGGTTGGATGTAATCACGCACTCAATGCCTTTTTTTCTCACACACTGTAATGAGAATCCTACGTGAATATGTAAAAGACATTTTTCAAAGTGCAGAGCAGTTAAGACAGGGCTGAGTTTTAAATTCTAATGTGTTCAATCCATCCTGGCTGCGTCTGTGCCAGCTTGTTTTGATAGTGAAATTGTAGGTTCCATTATGTTCCTGCCACGGCCTGTGGAGCTGATTTGAATTTCTTATAATTCAGAGTGTGTTAAGTAGCACCTCTGTGAAAGGAGGTTGAGTCAGAGAGCATGTTTCAGACCTTCTAATGTGTAAATGTGTTTCTGATTTCTGACATGACACACAGTCAGACAGCAGTGTGTGTGTGTGAGTGTGAGGGAGTGTGTGCGTGTGTGTGTGTTTCCTTGATCCCGCCACATGACTGGCTGCCTGTAATCAGTAATTACCAGGATTGGTTGATGGATTCTGGTTATAATGAATGATTGATGACCCCTGAAGAAAGAGGCAGCCCCTTTCTGTCCTCTGACAGCATGACGTTAGCACTGAAGTGAAACCATTTAAGTCGAAAAATGACTGGATGCAGTCAATGGCTCAATGGCAGGTACCCCGCTGCCATTTGGAAAATGGACATGTTTGCATTTGTCCCCTCTTTGAATAGTCTGTGTTTTTATTTGACTCCTGAAATCTGAACTCTTTCTGTGGCTCAAGGCTCAGGGGCTGATCTTAGGAAAGTCAACGCAGATGCTCGACAGACTTAAAGGCTTCCAAAGTGCATTCCGCCCAGAAAAACCACAGAAGAAAATAACACAGTGATTTATTTGTGCTGTCAGGCAATTAAAAGAAAATTAATGTAATTAATTCAGTGATTTAAAATGATTGAATTGAAATGAATTACATATATCTATATTGCTCCAGAAATGCATTTAAAAACCTTTAAAATTCAAATTGTTTTTGTTCTATCAGTAAATTATTGAAAGGGAAAATGTTATAAACCTTCGAGGTCAATACACTAATTTTCCCAAAAAACATTACGGAATCATCATCGCGTCTGCGGAGTGAAATATCTAAAGCAAACTATTTTGTGGATAATTTTTAAAGTTTATGACCACCTCAGCCTTAGTGTGAGGAAGAACTGGATTGATTTTGCAAAAGGTTGGTTGTATATTTCCAACACGTATAAACGTTTTCGGACTATAAACTCTCACCCGTTGGTCCAATTCAGTCTAAATATGGTGAATCAACTCGAGGAGATCAAAGCCTGTATGTGTCATATTTTACTCACTAGGGGGAGCTTGTTTACAATATACGTCTTTTTTTTCAGACATAACGTCGTCATTTTTGGTCTGATTAAGACCAACTTTGGTGAATATGAATAAACTCCAGGAGAGCCATCCTGTAATTTTCATATTTACACCTAGAGTTCATGATTTACTCACTAGTGGGAGATTCTGATTTGTTTTTTTTACAAAAAAACACAGTTTTTAGACCATCATTTTAATTAAATTTGAGGAGCTAAATCAGGGGGATTGCTTCTACAGTACAGGGAATTGGAGTGAATGAAATTCTGGCCATAACAAAACAAAAAATACGACCTAATAACTGAGGGAAAGACACGTCTTGGGAGCAACCACCAGCAGAGCGCCTGATTATCATCTCCATGTTTGCTATAAATGACTAAAGTTTTCAATCAGTTAATGGTGTCTGCGGTCACGCTGAGATAACTGTGATTGGTTACAGAGGTGACATGATCCCCCGTCAGGTCAATACGCTCATCCTCTGCATATGCAGCTTTTCTTTTGCTCGCATTACGGTGTCATTAAGTTGTTTGGATTTGCACACAGTTGCATTTCTCAATGGTTGTTTGTCAGAGGACGCCATATGTAAAACCTCCGTCAACCCCCCTCTCTCCCACCGACAGCATTGACCTGCAGTTCTTCACAGTCAGTTCCTTAATCTGTTGGAGGTAGATATACTCAGTTCGTGTCTGAATGCCTGTTCCAGGGTTGTTAGATAAGGCTGGTTGCTGACAGTGATGTTAGCATCTGGTGCTATGCTAGCTCTGACCTCAGAGCTCACTGCTTTATGGTCAGGTAATATTTCAGCCTCCAAGTTCTCCAATGGACCACCGAGATCCCTCACTGCAGAAATAGAACAAAACAGTTTATGATCCACGATTCTATCAAAATTTTATTTCTGGATCTCTAACACTGACAAAAAAACGGTTGGAAGAAAAGAAAAAAGAATTTCTAGGGCATTTTTTATTTCTGTAAGGCATTAATTGATTTGATATATAAGTGGCTCTAAATTTGTGATCAAATGACATATTGTCCAGTTAAGCATTTGTAAAACAGTAAAAAATATTATCAGATTTAAAAAATTACTTATTGATACAATTTTGTATTTTAATTAGATTAGCTCAACCTTTTGGTGGAGGAATGTATTAAGAAAACGATCTGACCCTTGTCAGACTTTCTTTTTGGTTGTATCAAGTTACATAACTCCGTTTATCGAATAGGACCTTCTCAATAGCCATGATTAATGCCTTTTTCTTCAGAGGCCCATTTGACCCGTGGGGTTCCCCAGGGCTCCATTCTCGCTCACTTGCTCTTTAGCATAAACATGCTGCCAGCGGGTCAGATTATAAATAGATTCAGCCAAGAAGAAAAAAGTTACTCAAAATGGGCTCAACCAAACAGTTGAGCAGAACATTAAAGGGATTAAACTAGGTAACTAAGTAACACTTCCTCTTCCAAATCTTTTTTTCGTTAAGAGTACTTTCCACCACCAACTGTGTCAGAATGTGAACCAGTGTAAATCTGACTAGTCCCCTTGACTAGTAACTATGGTAGGAGAGGTGACTAACCATCGCTCAACAGCAGTGTTGGTCTTGCGCTCGTGACTACGAGAGAAGTCTGCAAGGCACATGCAAATAAAAACCCGTGTCATTTTAGCCTGACGCCGACAGACTCCCATGTGATCATGTGATCTCCTCGCCTTTGTAGTTCAGACATGATTTGCTCTCTGAGGCAGAGAGGGAACACAGGGATGGAGTGGGTGATATACGTCGGTACCGTGCTTAATTATTTTTGTATGTATCTATGAAGTTCAAAAAGAAGGTGGAGCCAGAGTTCTACTGGTCCTGCTGGTTCCGGAGCTGAGCAGATGTGGCGACGGTTTTAACAGCATGAAAGACTTTTGTCTGCAGTCCACGGATTATGCCGCTTTGGAGACAGCTCCTTTTTTTTTGGTCTCCTTCATGTGTGATCACTGATGATAGAATGTTTGGTTGACGAGAAGCCTGATCATGTTTTAACACACATAATTCAATATTACTAAGAGTATGGAGACAAACAATAAAAGATGCATTGGCTGCATCTTCAACTAATGCAACTAATAAATCAAATGTTTAAAACAAATGTAATTATATTTTTCATTATGCTTCATATTTGAAGCATGCGAGTGCAACTGGGATTATTGTTGTTTGACCTGCAATGAAAAGATGAGATCAATCAAATCAAACAACTGATTAGTCAAAAAATTTTATTTTGATGTTTTTATTTGATGACCAATGAAGATCCAACAAAGTTGATTTCCTTTGAAACTCGTCGGGTCGACGAGATTCCTCATACTCCTCTGTCATTTATACGTTTCACGCTGCAGGGCTTCAAATGACATCTGTCGGTCCAATCAGCCGACGACATCTATCCAATATCAAGAGGACGTGTCTTCGTCATCAGCCTATCATCATCAGCCGCTGTCTTTTTAAATATGATTCTCACCTTTCATCTATATGCTAGTAGCAACGCCACTCCATGTCCACCATCTCCCCATCTCCACCCAGTCCTCATGGATCCATCAGCTTCACGATTCATCAGTCTCAGCAGAGTCATCAGCCGCCACCACCAACAGTATTCACGTTGCAAGCGGGGGGGATTTATCTGCTTCTGCTCCGGGCAGATACCCTTCAGTCACAGACTCCCAGAACAGTCGGAGCATCAAAGACTTTCTGACAGACTCATTGATTAAAAGTGGGGGATATAATGGAACCGCCATCGCCGCCGTGTCCAACGCCGCCGCATATCAGTCGTGTTCAACAGATAATTCAGAAACTCTTTCATGGATCATTTTTTAATTTTATACCCGCATAGACCTTGCGAGTGCGAGGAACAACTGGAGTGAAAAAGGTTGGTTTTATATTTTCAACACTAGGGGGAGCTTTATCTTCAAAAGTTTTCAGGCCATAATTTCACAAGTGTTGGTCCGATTTAGTCCGAATTTGATGCATACGAATCGACTCGAGGACATCTATCCTGTATTTATCAAATTTGACTCTAATAATTCATATTTTACTCACTAGGGGGGGCTTTTTGAGAAAAACACTATTCAATCAGGGGGAATTATTGTTAAACGTAGGGGATCAGGGGCTTTTGGGGGATGTACCCTGACTAACAGGGACGACACCGTAGGCCTAGTTATCAAATATCATCTTTACTTAAATCTCCTGATTGGATTAAAAATGTCCAAAAAGTTAATGGAATGTATGTTTCAGGGGCTGTTTTAGCTTCTGTGGCACCCTGGATGAACCACCCTTACAACTCTGCCATCATTATGTCATGATAGCAGGGGTGTATCTTCCATGAAGTCTACTTACTGTTATTTTTATCAATGACCAGATTGATTTAAATGCCTTCTCTGTTCGAAGAATGACTTGTTATTAATCCCTTACTACAGATAGTTTCCCATCAGGTCAGCGTTCATTATATTCAGGCTCACTGCTTTAAATTAAGCGGCTATAGAATGCTTTAATATATGGTATACTAGATCATTCAGTTTATTTATTTCTCACTTATTACATAGGAAGATAAAAACCAATGTTTGTATAAAACAATACTTACTTTTAGTGGTTTGCTCACAATACGTGACGATTTAATAGCTTTAACTTAAAATATTAACCTAAAATTAGCTTTGATAAGGCTCATGTCTGTTTGTACTTGTTAATAAGATCTGGCTTCACTATAAAGATTCTGAAAAAATAAGATGCCGACCATTTGTATGCAATGTAGCTTATTACTGTTTTTATTAATTATTAATTCATTAGCAATATATGTTACAAATTCTGCCGGCTGAGCACAAATATCAACTGCGTGTTTTTGGCCACCTCTATTTATATTTTTGCTCCCCATGGGCCTTGGCAACCGCAGTAAAAAATTCCTAGGACCGCCCCTGCACTGAGCTCAGGACCTGGCCAATACAATGACGGACAAGCTTTATTAAGTCACCTGCTACAAGATCAGTGGTAAGTAAGCATTGGAATCAATTTGATGCCGGCTACACACATTATACTGATGAAATTTTTTCAAAATGATATCTAATTTAACTGCCAGTTTGACAAAAAAAGATTAGTATTGTTGCTGCATAGATCATAGCACAGCAACTAACATATATTTACATTATATTTTGATACAAATAAACATGCTTGATCCCCCACTACGAACCTTACTCTGACATCATCGAGCCCTAAACATATTTTCGATAATAAAATGTGTGCAAGAAAGGACAACAGCGCGTCCACCTGCTAAAGAAACTGAGGACTTTTAAAGTCAGCCAGGACATTTTTTACTTTAGTTTTTAACCTCTCACTCATGCAATCCATCCTCACCTTCAATATAAAGCATACTTCCCTCCCCATCAAACACAAAACAAAACTTTCACCTATAACCGATCAGGCCAGCAAAAATAATCAGTTCATCTCAAACTCCACTGTCCGATCTGAACTCTCAGTCATCAGGAAAGCCACCCTGATCCCTCAGGACGCCTCTCACCCCCGCCACCTCTTCTTCACGTTCAACGTGTGTTTTAAATGTGGGTTTGAACCTTAATTGTGTGTATCATGCAGCCTTGTCAAAAAAGGATTTCTGTCACTGATGGGACAGACGATAAAGACTATCTGTCTATCTATCTAAATATTTGTCAGAAGCCTCCCTGCTCACAAACTAGAGGACCCCCCCCCCCAGTCCACAAGTTGAATTGACCCACACCTTGACATGGTGTTTGACATGACGTGCAGCATGAGCCAAAGCAAACCGATCGGCGATGTCAACATACACATTTTTATTTCTTTTATTTGTGCGTGCGCCCGTGCCAACCGGAGGTGTTGCCCACGTCACCCATAGCTATTGATTACCACCATGGGGAGTTGCCCAAGCGATACTTTTTCAAATTCTAAAACACATTCTGCTTTGTTGAACTATTCTCAATTAATGCGTTCTTACAAAAATGTTGATGGAAGCAGTTGTTCGTGCATACTTTAATGTGACAGGACACTTCCTGTTTGAATATGCAGGGACGGCGAAACCCGGGTTACTGTTTCTGCTTGTTGTTGTGATTTAACTTGATGGCTCGAAGGACTTTTGCCTCATGCAGCTGTAAAGCTGGAGGAAACACCGTCACACAAATCTGTGTCTCATATAAGACGCATGAATTGTCAGGAAATACCCTTCGTTACTGTCACTTGTTTTCCAGCAGGCCCTCGTGTGCCAGTTCCTTCTACGTCTACGTGAACCTTGTGTGTGAAGAACAAGACTGCTGAACAAAAACTTCATTCTGTGATTCGCCTGCTTTGATGTGTGAGGCAGATATTGAATTTGTAGTCAAGCCACAGGCACTTTGCGGTTTTGTTCGAAAACCAGACGGTTCTACGCATCTCAAACATAACTTGGGGCAGGATGGGTCCTTGAACTGTAGCAAATGTTCCTGAGCAACACATGGGTTTTATTGTGGACACTGGATGCAGCCCTGGCCCCGGTGCTGCAAACAGACCAGTTAAGAAAGCTGCGATCCATTCATGACGGATCAGCAGATGCATCTTCCCAGTTCAAGCTGTTGGAAGACGCATGTACACAACAGCAGGTACACAACAGCAGGTACACAACAGCAGGTACACAACAGCAGGAACACAACAGCAGGTACACAACAACTGGTACACACACAGACTGTACTCTTCAAATGAGGGACGATCACATAAATCTGCTTATACAATTTGAATATATACGCACAGCTTTCTTTACTAGTTTCTGCTGGTTAGTAATAACCCCTAAATCTAGTTGCTTCACCTTTAGGCTCATTGGCTGGTCATGACTTCATAGACCTGACGTCTTCAACATTTGAACATCTCAAAGGTGCGCCGTGGTCGCAGGTTATTTGTCCTTAGGCTGGAGGTTCTGGTGGATTTTTAACACTGTTGCTCATTCATTGGCCCCATTTTTTTACATTTCAGTTCAAAACAGGAGCCAGATTGCATTAATTAATTAATTAATTCATTCATTCATTCATTCATTCATTATCTACCGCTCATCCTGTTCAGGGTCACGGGGGGCTGGAGCCTATCCCAGCTAACATCGGGCGAGAGGCAGGGTACACCCTGGACAAGTCTCCAGTTCATCGAAGGGCCGACACATAGATTGAATTTATATTATTTCACATTTGTATTATATGATACTAATGTTATACAATTATTACTCCGAAAAAATATGGGATACTATGGAATAGTCATTACCGGACACGAATCGTTGGCGGACACGAATCATTAATCGTGTCCGCCAACTTGATCATTTGTGTTTAGGCGACAACTGAAAACCGTTTTATGGATAATTTTCAAGCTTCATCTCCAAAAGTTTTCAGACCGAAATTTCCCAAACATCGGTCCGATTTGGTCCAAATTTGATACAAATCCTAAATTTATCCTACTCACTATTTTTTATGAAAAAACGCTGTTTCTGAATACTTAACTTAACTTACAATATTTTTT
The DNA here is from genome assembly GCA_009660295.1 of Lophius piscatorius. Lineage (NCBI taxonomy): Eukaryota > Metazoa > Chordata > Actinopteri > Lophiiformes > Lophiidae > Lophius > Lophius piscatorius. The sequence continues at coordinate 135,674 of VRLP01000235.1, forward strand.
TATTACTGGTCTGCAAATCAGACATTTTTCTAGTCCTGCAGTGTTTTATGCCAAATATTATACACTGCAAAAAGAGAAATGATATTGACAACTGTTAAAAGCCTACAAGCAAGTATATTACACAATAGAGCACATCCACTACCTCCACCAAAGTCAAACAACACTAAAATTGTATTATCCCACCTGAACCAGACCCCTCCTTAAAGTAGGAGGTGGTATAATTAGGGAAAATCACCATATCACCCGAATTCATGGAGAGTTATTGAAAAATAAGCTCCAAATTTGTACACGCTCCACCTTTACCATTTAAGTTTTGTAGAAATCCATCAAGCATCTCCTGTGCCATTCTGCTACCAAAGGGAAATGGGAACAAAAGCTCCTGGGTGGATGCAAAACTGAGAAGCAACACACACTGCAGCAGTAACGTTAGAACAGCTGAGTCTAAGCGTCACTGCTGTTAAACTGCCAGCTCTCTACCGCAGGACTTCAGGACCTGAGGAACGAACAGAATGTCTTACAACCTGGTTAACTCCAGGAGATTATACTTTCTGTTTTTTATCACATAGACTAAATAAGATCAACAAACAACCCACTCGAACCAACACTTACAAAGCACACCACAAAGCCCCTCCCCTCTGTATAGACTTCCCATCATGCAGTACTGATGAGGCCTACGCTGACTGGTGCGTCTTGGACTGTGAGTGTCAGGTGAGAGAGAAGAGAAAATTTCACACAAGAACTAAAGGGCAAGATCACAATTAGTGTTCTCTTGATATATTTACAAGAATATAATATCATTTTTTTTTTATATTTTATAAACTCTTACAGTGTTAAAGCTCCTTCTGATGCTGTCAACATATTTGCACTACATTATTTATGTGGCCCATTCCAGTACTTTGATGATTGGAGGGTGTTAGATATCAAATATGGAATATTAGATTCAGTTTTAAGTCACCCAATCCAATTTGGATTTAGTGGCTTAAATGTCTTAAGCCTCTAGGGTGATTACGTCGCGGAGTGTATCCTATAGCAAATTGTGTTTAATATTTATCCTAATAAGCTATTTTCTGTGTATTAAACTGTTATTACTGTGTTATTACATTTTCATAACGACCAAAATGGGTTGTTAACTGGATTAACAAACTCCTGGTAAGCCTTTAATTGTTATTCTATAGGAAACTGTTTTTGCTCTAGTTGTATAAACTGCCACTACTGTCTTATTATTACTATATATATGTATATATCACTTTTTTTTTATCGTGATTGTCTAGTTCTTGTTTATATTCATACATCTTTGCACATACCATGGGACTGTGAGAAACATGACTTCCATTACAGCGAATTACCAGCACATTACAAAAATCTGATGATGACATTGACTCTGAATTTGACTTTATACACTAAAAAAACAAAAACACAGAAAAGCAAAAACTCTTTGAACGATCTTAAGGAGAAAATGAAAATATTCCCACATGATTAAATGAGATTCTTCCATTATCAAGCATTTATGTCGGTGTAACTTGATATGCTTGAGTTGGGTCAAAAGTTAATGTTTATCTTGCAACATGAAATTATTTCAGAAGAAAAACACGTGTTACATTCAAATAAATGTAACATCTAGGTCCTATTTTGAGTGTAAATTCATATTTGCTAAAAGTATTTCATAATACCAAGTCAAAAAGGACATCTTGAGCAAACGTCTAAGTTTGTATTCTTCACTGCACATTCATGGACTCTAGGTTTCTCCCAGAAAGAGAAAGATTTTTACTTATATATAAACAACAAGTCTGACATTTTTTTTTGCCACAGGAAAAAACTGTTTTCCTACATCCATGCAGATGCTCTAACACTTAAATGCAAAAGGGCATCAGAGTAAAAGCTTGGCCAGCCCACACCATGTATTTATCCCCTCTTTGAAGGATGCATTACCAAGTCTTCCTGTTTTATTTGCCGCATTTAACCAGGTTTTTACAGATCAAGGCTCCAATATACAAAGATGGCTCTGCTATTTCAGCTATTCGAGTCATCAGCGACCATCTGCAGCCTGATTGACGCCTCTATTCACCTATAAGTGCTGCCTTTACTGCACTTTTCCTCAGCTTTTATTTTCAAATGGACGTTTTCGTTTCATAGCAATCCCGTTTTATAGCAATCCCTTTTGACTCCTTCCTTTCACTGCCACTAGGAAGTTGAAAGATATAGAAATAAATGTAAAAATAATAACAGCCTATGGTCCTGTTTTGTTTTGTTTTGTTCACTCTCCAGCAGACTAGATTGGAATGACGGTGTGACTGTATTACAGAAAAGGTACCAACAAGCAGGGTTTCTATCACACTCCTGCAGCAGAGGAGGAAAAATATCCTCCTCGGTTGCTGTTAGATGCAACGTGAAAGGTGCCACCTTCAAAAGGCTGCAAATAAGAGGAGCTGGGATGTAGGTAGGAAATCATTTTTAAATCCAACTCTAAACTTAAACATCCTATTTTGATTTACCAGAAAAGTGCAGAGAATAACCTTAACCTAACTGTGTGTGTTGTAAGTTTCAACATAATAAAGGAACAACTCTTTGCATCAGATGAGTGATTGACATTTATGTTTAAGTAAAAAAACAATGTTTGCATTATTTGAAGAAGCTTTTATCCTGCACTGAATGTTGTAGAAGTGAGTTTGATGCATTTTATGAAAACAACTTTCATGGCAATGTCAGTAAAATAGACATTTTTGCATCTTCAGTGTAGCGTTACTGTATAGCCACACTGTAAAATACCGACAGCTGTGGTTGCCATAGTTTTAGTGCAAAAGATACGGTGACCATGTAGAACACATTATGGTAAAAAACACATTGGGGAGCAAAATGCACTCTAAACCCGTTTACAAGTACTTTACATAAAACAACAGCAAATTGCAATGAATTCAGACTGATACATTATAATATAATACATAGATAATAAACACATGCATATTTTAAATATCTTCTTTCTGTACAATGTGGATGCTGGACATTAAGATTACTGTAAAAATGTCAAATGCCAGATTATGTTGAAAACCAAATTTTACAGTAAATATAACAGGACAGTAACAGAAAGATAGAATAATATCAAAATTTACAGTAAAAACAAGCATTAATTGTTTATTGAGGGCATCCAATCAGTTCTACAGAAATGAGATATTTCAGGTGTGGTGTCTAATTGTGAACTTTTATTGATTTCAAAGTAATATTTTTGTAATTTACTCTTTATATAACGTCCTTGTAAAGCGATTTAAAGTATATCTGTGTGTTTGTTTTTATAGGTAATGTCTTGTACACGGTAGTTGGCATTCACAATTTCACCATAAATGTTACCGTCAATTATATTGTTGTTGTTTTTTATTACATTGTAGAACAAAATCCATGATGAGGAACAATATTATATCAAATGAAGACCTTGATGAATCTTTCTGTTCTATACATGCCATAATAATGGGCACAGCTACATCTTACGGCCTGAAGTGGTGAAAGGGAAGGATTTATAGTGAGAGCAGAGAAAGGGGGAGAATAAATCAACATATCAGGTTCCTGTTTCCACCAATATTTCATAGTTTCAATTGTACAAACACTCTTTAATAAGTGTGGAAGAGATTGGATAGCTGAATCATTAATCTTAATCTTGTATCATATGCAACGACAGTGAGCAGTGTATATATTCTGTCTGTTTCGCAACTAAAACGACACACAAGGTGAAAAAAAATGAAGACATGAGTTTGTAAAGTGAAATTAAAAAGAATATTTGCTTGAAGAAACGTGATACAGGGTATATATATATATATATATATATATATATATATATATATATAAAATAAGATAATATTTTGAGATATGTACTGAAATTACTATAAAACCCCAAAAATTTCCAAAATCACAATTTGTTCTTTTTGCGGGGTTTTGTCCAAAATCTAATTCTCCGCAAGAAGTTAATGTCCAGTCAAAAATAAAGCACCGTCAGCAAAATCTTCTTCAGTATCAAATGAACTTATCATGCAGTAAAATGCTCCCACTAAGTGTTTCACTGAGTGTTTTTGGATTAATATTACTATAGCTCTGCGTCACGGCTGTATTTTAAAGGTTGAGGTAATCTAACTGTGTTACGCTGCTGATGTAGTTTAATCTATAAGATTGTCAGTGTCTGTTTACAACATCCTGTTTCTGAACCACAGATCTCTCAAAGTCAACTTCTCCATGAATCCGTCTGTTTGCAGCTACACTGTAAAAATTGTCAGTAGAAGCTACTGTAAAAAAAACTGTCATTAAAAGTGTGTAAAATTCAACACAGTTTATGTCTGTAGAACATACTTTTAAGTATTTTTGAAAAAAGATGAAGTTATTAGTTATTAATTACAGTCAGAATATGTGGAAAACACCAAATTTTACTGTGAAAATACAGAGATTTGGTCAAATTATTGGAAAAATACCATAATGGCCAAAGTAATCGATTACCGTAAACGCATTTTTGTATTTTAATGACAGATTTTGCCAGTAATTAAAATTGGAACAAACAATTTAAACCATTTAGAAAGAGCATACCATAATCTCTAGAGAAATGAGATTCTGAAAATACGGTCTATATTTGAGATATTATTTGGTCGTTGTTGTTTTTTTATTTGAAAATTGAATTTATTGTAATTTTATGTAATTACGTAACTTTAAACAGGTTGACACTATACTTTTGTTTTTATATGTATTGTTTTACAGAGTATACGTTGATATTTTAGCAGAAAATCCAACACCATTTTAAAGAGTATATTTAGCCTAAGAATTAAAACAATTGTATGAACCAATCAGTAAAATCTAAATCATTGATCACACCTGAACGTCTGAACATACGTGGTTTTCACCGCACAGAAACGGTATGAACACTTCCACCCTGAAAAGGGAAATAACTACAGCTGCCAGAGAAATGTAGTGGAATATAAAGTACAATATTTCCCTCTGAGATGGAAGGGGGTGGAATGAAATGGAAATAATGTGTACAACTACCTTATATTTGCATTTAAAGGCAGTACTTGGGTAAATGTACTTAGTTACTGTCCACCGTAGCACAACATGAAATAAATGAGGTCGGGAAAAAAACATGCAAAACATGCAAATAAACAGTAAAAGTATTCTTCTTTCCTTTTCTTTCTTTTCTTACTTATGCTATTCTGTCAATCCTTCAGTTTTCCAGAATGAATCTTATACGTTTAATTGTTCGTTTCTCAATGAAACCGATATTTCTTTATTTCTGTCCTTCTTTCTCTCCATTATCCTCCGTTCTCTCTCCAAACACAAATTATTCAACAAGAATTAAAGGGCACACCTGAAAACACGTGTCAGATCATCTCAAAAAAAAAAAAAATCTCTTTCTTTCTTTCTTGTTCTTCTCTCAAAATAAATAAAACGACACATCTGCAAAAAAAAAAAACAACAAATATTAATTCTTTCTATCTTTTTTTTTACGATTTTCTCTCCATGACGTAAAACTCATGCATCAAAAAATAAACTTTCTTTCCCTCCTTCCTTTCGACCTTTCTATTTAAAAAAAAAAAAAAAAAGTTTGTTTTCTCCATAGGTTGTAATAAAAATGAACAAACGTTCCAAATGCAGAGAATAAAAACAGATAATAAGCTGCGGAGCTCCAACTCCTGCGTCCGTCTCATCACCTCCCAGATCTAAAGCGCACATTTTCACCTCGCTAACTTATCTGTGAGCATGTGTGAAGACCCCATTGAAGGCGAAATGCAATCAGCGGCTCCCATTAGGATCTGCAGTGGGAATCCACGTTCCTCCACGCACCCCCCCCCCCCCCCCCCCCCCCCCCCCCCCCCCCCCCCCCCCCCCCCCCCCCCCCCCCCCCCCTCCCCCACCCTCCTCCGCCAGCACTCACCCGTGTTGATTAGGAGTGTAAATATGCAATAAGTTCTCCTTTTAGGGCTGAATGGAGGCGATAATGGCTCGTTATCTTATCCCGGGCGGCAGGGGGGGGGTTGGCCATTGTTGACCCGCAGAGAAGGCGCTGATGCTGCGGAGGAAACGCGCTGATCTGCGCCCCGCAGAGAAACGAGCGCAGGATGGATAATGAAACGAAAAGCAGATATAATGATCAGCAGCCTGTGTCTCACATGGAAATATGGTCAATATCCATTTGTTCACACGGGGACGGAGGGAAACAAGTAAATAAATGCTTTGATTACAGTTTTATTGCTTTACTCTCAGTCCGTCCGTAGATTTCAGTCTTTCTAGATTTTTCTGTCGTAATGTAATTGACATCAATTTGGTAAAATGTTGTGTTGTTATGCCCCGGGGGAAGTGTCTAATGTCAACTTCAGTTTCTATTACATCTATAATGATTCACCATGTGAACAAAATTGTGTGTTAATTCCGTTAAAGCGGCAATATCGGATCACGCTGCCGTAAAACGGGGGGGAAAATAATAATAATGGATTCTATGTTTTTTTGATTTTTGATTTTTAGCCTCTAAATAGTTTTTGTTTTTGTTTTTTGTAGTTTTCTGGCTGAGGTTGGCATTTTCCATCATTTGGCAAAAAGAAAATTCATGTTATCCAAATTTCTTTTTTTTTTAAATAAATAAAGGTTTGATGGTTATTATAAGGGCGGATTTTAGTTAAAATACTAGAATCCATAAAAGTGTAAAAAAAAAGATCATCGTATATCCTCTGCGTTTAAAGTTGTTTTTTTTAATTATTTCTATGATAATATAGAGGAAATGTAAAAGTATTTATCCTACACTGTTAATAAGAAATACAACATCGACTCGGCATTAATGATAGAGGGAAATAAGCATTAATTGAGTGCTTTTTCTTAAAACGCACGAGCATTAGCTGAAAAAAATGTGTTTTTGAAAGGTTAAAAATGAAAAAACGAATATTTGGGTTAATGTTGGTTAGAAAAAATAATTCAGCGAAAGAGGAAAATTGTTTAGTTTTAATATTTCAATGGACCTTCAAAGAAGAGCCTTTATGATGATACGCAAGGCTTAAATTATACCAATATATTAATAAAATCCGATCGTAGCCTCAACGTAAATAGCCTGAACTTATTGCATATTTTTAAGTTACCGATTTTGTGACTTCAAATTGGTAAAATTGTCTCTTCATTAATCGTAAAATTGCTCTGGAATGTGAAAAATCCTCAAACATTTACAAGCAACATAATCTTATTTTACTTTCAACACCTTGCACCAAAGCTTTATAAAACGTGCTCTGGGCCTAATGTGATGGTGAGAAGGTTCGGGTGGTTTGGTTCTAAGGTGAGGCCCTAATCCACCCTCTGATTGGAACCATTGATGGAAATGTCCTCCACAGATTATCAGGCCTTCGCTGACAAGCAAATAATCGGATTAGTTGCCCGTGAACCAGCAAAAGAGTTTCCTAAAGTCTGCAAACAGTGCGGATTATCTTAATTGAATTAATTCTCAATATACAGATCTGTGGCCGTTCACGCCGCGAGCTGCCCGGAGCGGCCGCTCGGCGGTGACGTCATCAGGCTATAAAACCAGCCCTGTTCTCATCTGGTTCCGTTAAAACCAACAGTCTGAGCTCGCGAGTTGCGCAGGCAAGGAAGAAAAGCTCCATCCAGAGTCGTCATGGCGCAGTTTTAGGAGCACCCTCTGCAGTCCGGGACGTTTTTATTACACACTTTTCACTTTTCTCTACTTTTCCTCTCCCCGTGTCGCCGCGCAACCGGTGTGATGCCCGTCGGGATGTTCAGCATAGATAGCATCCTGTCCGGTCGGCCGAGCTGCAAGGAGCCGCTGCTGCTGCACCGGAGCGCCCCGGTGGTTCTGTCCGCTGGCCTCACGGACTCTATCTACACCGACTACAACGGACTGTACGCGTCCGCATGCGGGCCTTCTGCTCCCGCGCTCCAGTCTGTGAACGGGACCCGGTTAGGATATAACGGCTACTACTACGTGCAGGGCGCCGGAGGAGGTCCGCCGTGCTGCAGCTCCGTCCCCGGCCTCAGTCCGCAGCAGTGCCCCTGTATCCCCACAGGTAGGACCACCAGAACCGTCACAGATCCACCCGCGGAACCCAGAAAAAAATCACCGGGACTCAAACGTTTAGAAATGTTTCATTTTCGCATCTAGTCTTGACTTTTAAACTGTTTGTTTTTTGTTATTGTTACGATTGTAATTGTTTATTTAATTTCATTAAAAGCAGTTCTGATCACATATTACGAACTATTTGAACTAAATTGACTTATTTTTTTTTGTTATTTCTGATGTTCTGTTTTTAAAACCTAAACGGTCAAGTTACAATTTTAATACATGTGACATTGCAAATAAGAAAAATGTGAATCCGTATTCATGAACAAAACAAGTTATTGTTTAAAAACGACTGTCATGCGGATTTATTTTCACATGAGGGAAGAAAAAAAAATACAATAAAGGCTGGATGTAACAGACATTCTGTGGCTGTATTTAAAATATATATTCGCATATATCGTCAATTTCATAAACCCCGTAATGTTTGTTTCAGAAGAAACTGGTTTGATGGGTTAATGAAGAAGGCAAACAACTCTGTCACGGAATAAACACATCATTTATCCTTCTTTTATAGCATGTTACATCTGTAAATAGTCGATTAGTCGATTCTTATAAATTAATTTTGACTAATCGACTAAAATCGCCTTTTCAAACACCGGGAAAAATCTAGATCTGATGCCAGATGTCTCTGATTTGTGATGGCCCCGGGATAAACGTGACTTTGCCCATTTCCTTAAACGCACTTATGCAAAGAGGGTCTGTTTGGGTTCATTTTGACGCATGAGTTAAAAATAGTCACGCGCATTAAATTACACAGCTGAAGCCAAACTTTCAGATAATCTGCGTGTACACAACTCTACAGATCACCAAATGTTCCTCATGTTCCTCATGTTCATCATGTTCTTCATGTTCCTCATGTTCCTCATGTTCCTCGGTTTGTGTGTGCGTCCTCAGTCCGTGCGTAATGTTTGTTCCTCCACCACGCAGCCTACGACGGACCGGGCTCGGTGCTCATCTCCCCGGTGCCGCACCAGATGATGTCCTACATGAACATGGGCAGTCTGTCCCGGACGGAGCTGCAGCTCCTCAACCAGCTGCACTGCCGCCGGAAGCGGAGGCACCGCACCATCTTCACCGACGAGCAGCTGGAGGCTCTGGAGGGCCTCTTCCAGGAGACCAAGTACCCGGACGTCGGTACCAGGGAGCAGCTGGCCCGCAAGGTTCAGCTCCGGGAGGAGAAGGTGGAGGTCAGTTCGGCTTCATTCATTCATAGATCTGTTTTTATTATTATTATTATTATCACGTTTCGAGTTTTATTCTATAATTGTATTGCAAATCAGCAGGGTTAATGAAATAAAGACATTATAGGTTATAATTTCAGAAGGTTTGCGGACAAAAGTTCTTAACAAGCAACAAGGTATTATCGATATTACTTTAAAATGTGGTAAATAGTTATATGATTTAGATTAAATTGATAGATAATCACGAACTGTTGACACATAAATAGTTTTTTTCTATTTTGAGTTATTACGACATAGCTTTAATATAGATTTCGCTGCGGTTAAACATTTTTCTGTGAGTGTGAAGAATCCCAGATACATTTAAAGAAAAAGCCAATTTTAACACGAACCAAGGTAAAAAATAAATAAATAACAAAAATAATAATATCAATAATATGCGACTAATTTTTTTTAGGATCCCGTCACTCTTTCTGCAAGAAATTATAAACCGATTAAAAATATAAGATAACTTTTATCTTATGATTTAAAGAATAAATTATTGTTATAAGGTTCTGCAGCGATTATCAACGTCACCTTACAGCCAGATGGTCCTACCTCAGAACCAAGGCCTTTTCTCCGTGGACGTTGTGTGTTCTTTCGTCTGCGTGAATTAATGATGCTTGTTTTAAAGGTGTGAATGTGGACGTGTGTGTGTGTGTGTGTGTGTGTGTGTGTGTGTGTGTGTGTGTGTGTGTGTGTGGGTGCCTTCAGTCTTCAGGGTTAGGCTCCAACCCCAACTTCTCTAAGGGTCAGCAGTTAAAGAAAATGGATTAATGATTAGATAGATAGATAGATAGATAGATAGATAGATAGATAGATAGATAGATAGATAGAAGAAAATAAGTTTTGATGTATGCGAATAATAAAACCATACAATATAATAACAAATTATAATATAGGTTTAAATGGAAGCGACTTGATGCAACATGAGAGAGAAATAAAAAATGAATAAAAACATATCACACACTGACACACGGTAGGGCAGTGGGAAAGGATGCCTCACAGCAAGAAGGTTGTGGGTTCCAACACAGCTCTGCCCACACTTTCCGTGTAGCGTTAGCGCACGCTTTGGTGGGTTCATGCGTCCCCCCACAGTCAAAAACCTGCAGTATAGTTGCGTGGATGGCTCTAAACTATGAGTGAAATGCTGGTCTGACTCGATGTGTCCCCTCCCTCAAAACCCCGGGCGACCCTAAAGAGGATAAACTGTTACAGGAAATGACTTAATGAATCTCAGACACTATTCCTATAAATGTGTGAGCAACACAGAGGAGTTTTAGGATTTGCGTGGACTGACACGCATGTGAGCGGGGTGGGGTGGGGGGGGATCAGGTGTAATTCAATACGTAATAGATCACGAAACAAACAAAGATGCTGTGGTGTTAAATATGAACGCATCTATTTCGAACTCAGCAAAGGCCTAGAAATAAAACCTGTCCTTTCTTATCACGTAGGTTTGGTTCAAAAACAGACGCGCGAAGTGGAGGAGGCAGAAAAGGTCTTCATCAGAGGAATCAGAGAACTCTCAGAAATGGAACAAATCCACCAAAACGTCTGCGGAGAAAACCGGAGAGAGCAAAAGCGAGATGGATTCGGACAGCTGATAATAAACCTCGACGCGCCCGCGTGATTGAGCGCGTGCGTGTGTGCGTGTGAGTGTGAGCGCGTGTGGAGAGAGTGATGCGTGGACTCAACGACATGCTGGTGGCGTGATGAAACGTGTTGCCATGTTGCACAGTTGTACATTTCTACATTTTATTGTTGATCGTGTCCACTATTTATATTTAATTTAAGTCTTTTTGTAAACGGTCCGCGCGCGGATGGATTGACTGACATGTTTGAATACGCCGTAATATTATATGTGACATTTTTATGAATATTAAATCTTGTAATTCTGGTATGTTTTTTGATTTTGATTTTAATCGTTTAAATATAGTGGAAACCACGAAAACCATCCAGAGGCGGGGCTATAGAGTTAGTTGAATTTACTTCATTTTATTATGTGAACTGGTCTCACGAAAATGATTTTATATCCAGGTCCAGATTTTATTTTTCTATTTTTTTCAAGTTCAGCTCAACTTAAAATTTGATCTGGATCTTGATAAACTAATTATTCAGTATCACTAGTCGACACAATAAAATTCAAATAAGTTCTACAAAACCCTTGAGTTCCGCTGCTGCTCCTAACAGTGTTGATTTATTCTGCAATGAGAAGAAAACAAGTAAAAGGTCAACAAGTATACATTAAAACATATTTAAATGTCATCCATACCTTGTCTGAGTTTTTCTTGATGTCATTTTCTTTAAATGCTAATTTTTTTTCTTCTATTTTGTTCAAAAAAACATTTTTTGCTGAGAATCCAGTCCAGTTTTGTGCCCTGAACCCGAGAAATGTGAGGATGATCGGCTCTCAAATTATTTACTTGAGTGCAGTGAGTACTCATCTAAATTAGCTGCTCCACTAAACAAGTCAAAAAAAATGTATCACAAGTAAAAGTACTAAAACCTCACTTTTAAAATACTCCACTAAAAGCCATGCAGGCATTCAGAACCTTATTCACCGCAAAGTACACAATGTACTTTAAGTCTAAACATGAAAGTGTGCAGTAAAATGGTCCCTGGCTGTGTTTTATTATTACACAGGATTGCTATTACTACAAATATTACCGCTCTACATGTTAGAGGTTGAAGTATTTGGACTACTCGTTGCATTTAAGTTGTTATCTTAGCTGTTTTGTTGTATCAATGTTTTCATTTGATCAGTCTGTTTCCAGCTTTATGACATTCTCCAGATAACCCAAGACCGTTTTGAAACCTATTCATTATTTTTTTTGGTAATTTATTTACGGGTAAGAAGAAACACTTAAGGGTTTGGTTTTCACAAACATTCAAAATGAATGCAGTTGGAATAAACAGGAAGTAGCTGCAGCTGTCGCACACATGTAGTGGAGAACATGTAAAGTACAATATCACCCTCTGAGATGTAGTCGGGTAGAGGCATAAAATATCAGGAAATATGTTGCATCAGCTTTTCACTGCAGTAGTTGAATTTGACTACTTTTGGATAATTTAGTGCGTATTTCAGAAATAACACAATTAACGTGATCAAATCTAATCCTGCAAAGTCTGTTCATATAAAACTGACAAACTAAGAGATGCAAATTCTCTGAAATGATGGAATCTAATCGAATAAACAGAAAAACAAGTGTACGCTGTTAAAGTTACTGTTAAAATGTCAACAGTAAAAGACCGTATTATCAAAACAGTTTATCATAGAAGTAGATATGGAGAATTATTTTTGATAAAAAACAGCAAATAACCTAATTTCTCTGTGGATATGTGGGAAACACACAATTATCCAGTGAAAATACAAACGTTTGGGAAAAATTGCTGTGAGAATGCCAAAACATCACAAGCAAAAACAGTAACAGTAAAAACTTAAAACTTAAAATAACCAACTTAAAATAACCAACTTTAACCAAAATTAGCTAGAGCATACCAACATTTCTAGCTAGAGCATAGAAATGTTGGTATTCTCTAGCTAACATATGTTAATATGTTAGAATTTCATTTCTAACATATTAAAATATGGTATACGTTGGTGAAATATCGCTGATTTATGTGATAAAAAAAAATCTGAATTTATTGTAATTTACTTTCCTTGTATGTATTTAACTGTGTACCTCGTAACACGTTGACAGTAGTTCTGTTTTCATGGCAATTGAATGCTGACCGTAGATGGACAGATTTTTTTTTTTTTTCTTAAGTCGAGTGTTTAAATGAATGTAGTTGCATTGGACCATATTGTATTAACATGTTGGTGTGTCTTCTTTCCTACATGTGTGGAAATGTGTCAGAAGAATAAAAACGAACCACATCTAGGAGCACGGAAGAATAAATAATATGAAAATTATCAGTAAATACATGGAAAATGATGTATTACACATATAACATGAAATTTATCCTGATCACATCATAATACATCTAAGACTGAAATGAAGTAACATCGCCTACACTCTTAAAAAAAAAAACACAACATTTTGCACTCATCTTTTTGAGTTATTCTAATGAAACGATTTTTACACCAACAAACCACATTGATTTAGGGCAATTAGCTTTTCCTCTAATTATATCTATATTAGTTATATCTAATTACCGTTCTTTTAAAAAACCGCTAGCTGATATTTGAAACAGATGTGTGCGTGTTTACATCCATTTAATTACCAGAACTATGAAGAGTTTTCTAAGATGCAGTCATGAATGAGTTCATTCAAACTCGACTTTCGTCAGTATTGTTTAGCTTTTCCATGGCTTGTTCATAAATCCTGGTTTTAAGGATGGGTAGGATGCGCAGCTGTAAAATGTGACTCTACATATGGTTGGTTACTTTTTCCAGTAGCTATACATTTAAAAAAAATATCACTTTGACCTAAAGTAATAAAACAAATTGGTTAAACTTAATTTTTTTAGTTTCTCTCAAGTTAGATTCATGATTTTGGTGAAGCCGTAACATTTTCCGTCAATATTAGTCAAAATTTCCTTTAACTAAAGACAAAAAAAAAATGAATTCACACAAAGTAAAAAGATGAATTGTTATAAATACCTTGCACAATTATACACTTTGTTTTATGCTTTGCAGCATTTTCGTTCACTTTGGAAGAAAACAAACATTATTATTTCTATCCAAGTACTTTGAATATCCTAATAAAATGAATGATGTTTTATTACAAGCAATTTTTCTCAAATCAAACTTGATTCCTAACATAGACTCAAATTATTCATTTAACTGTAATAAATATATCGTCAGTCACTTGCCAAAATGTCCACCATCCATTGTTTCACTTTTTTTTTCAGTGTATTAGCAGGTTTATCATCAGTGTGAGGAGAGTGCCCAGGTCACTTTTGAGAACATGGCCAAACTCCTTCCTTTATTTATTTCTAAAACCCAAGATTCAGAAAAAAGCTAATTTGATTAATATGCTACCACTAGAATTTGTATTAATCGTAACCTTCTTCTTTTTTTTTTATTCTCTAACCTTAATATAACAGAAATTGGTGTTTAAATGACAATAAATGACAATAAATGAAATAAAAGATAACCAAAATGGTGTCTTTAATTCAGGTTAAAAAGTAAAAACACAATATGTTGCGTGTTTTTCAACGTAATAAAAAACAATACTAAAATCATTTTTACAGCATAGTTATTTCCGAGCAGGACGAAGAACAAAATCTGAATGTTAGTCATACAATTTTGGTGATTTTGTTTAACTTAAGGTAATCATCAAAGGCTGAAGCAGAACCAACTGAGGGAGAAAAAAAAGTCCAGTTTCCTTGTAAACTGGAATCTAAACTAACAATTTAAGGGTTGTGATCAATGAACTCTTTAATGTCCTGCCAGAATTTTTTGGGTTCAGTGAGAATTGTGTGCCACTTGACTGGACCCGTTTATAATATGACCCAGTGGCTGGTAAAGAGTTAGGGGGCCAAGAATGGAGCCCTGGGGGACACCACAAGTCAAAGGGGCCAGCAAGGCAGAACAATCAACCATGACTATTGAGAGAGTGCTATTAGAGAAATGATGAATGATGAATTATGTAACTAAATACAACCAAAAAAGAAAAGTCAAATTGTTTTATAAAAAGATGCTTCACCAAAAGATGGGATTATGATTTCTTTATGAATTAATCATATAAATCCGTTTACTGTCTAAAAACAGTAGGTCAATACTTGACTACATTGTTTTGTCATTTAATGGTTAATTAGGAATGTCTAAGATATTGAATAAAAAATTGCCTCGTAGAAAAAACTAAATAATTTTTCCATTTATTTTTTTTCTTGTTGAGGATATTAAAGGGTTAAAAGCAATCATTCTTCAATTTTACACATGGGCATGTAGAAGAAGTGTGGAAAGAAAACTAGTGGGGAATATGATTTATTAGTAAAGTAAAATTAGTAATCCAAATATCAAAAAAAAAAAAAAAGAAATAAAAATACAGGCTTGATTTTTGGTGTCTGGTCGGGTTTGCGGTCTTTTTGAGAGCAAGAACCAAAAAACAAACCATCCAATACTTCCTCCAGTGTGTTGGTTTTGTCAGCTGAGAAGCTGCTGTTTCTTTCGGCCTCGGCCTCTCAGTCACGGCAGGCGTGTGTTGATGTGTGGAGAGAAGCTCAAGCCTGTCAGTCGCGGCACCTGATGGTGGAATTCTCACACTGAATCCCGCAGCTCACAAACAATCGTCATTATTATGGACATTTCGACAAACTGAACGGCAGGAAATAGGAAGAGCTGGGCTAAACAATACAGATGACCCCTAAACACAAGCGCCCCCACATGAGAGGAAATTCACTCGTTTTTCATATAATATGAGGGGAAATGTGGTTGCAACAAAAAACCGGCAACAAAAAGTACCACAGTAATGGTTGTCAGACGTCCTTATTAGAAAGGTTTGCAGACGCAGCCGTTTGACTGGAGGTTACCCAGGCCTCTACACAGGAAATACAAAGACCCATCACTGAGTACATTCACTTTACAAAACCATAAACTAATCACTTAAACCCTACATGATGATCAGAGTTTGGCCCTCTGGGTTCTATGAGGGAGCAACTGAAGGCTCATTTCAGCTAAAGCAGTCCAGTAATGAAATGTGGTTCTAAATGCTAATGTTGCTATTAGCCTATTTGGTGATCCGATCCATTCTGTATTAAAGAATGATCTAAATAAGTATTCTCACTCTCCTAACAATCTCATCTTAAGTATGATATCTCATACACTAAAATAGATTCAAGGGCTGGTGTAGTCATGAATAGACATTTTCAAAACGAAGAAAATGGGAGAAACTCGCAGATCAAAGTTACCTCACAGCAAGGGGGTTGCGGGTTCAAATCCACCTCTGGCCTTGGAAGTGTTCTGTGTGGAGTTTGCATGTTCTCCCTGTGTCTGTGTGGGTTCTGCAACAGGTTCCTCTCACGGTCCACAAACATGAAGCATAGGTGGATTGGTGTCTCTCAACTGTCTGTAGGTGTGAATGGTTGTTTGTCGTTATGTCAACGGTGGCCCCCACCTTTCACCCAGTGCCAGCTGGGATTGGCTCCAGCCAAAAAAAGGGTCCGGGGTGGGGGGGAGGGTGTTAGATAAGTGGTTACAGAAAAAGAATGAATATCAGGTTATACGAAGAACTGCTCCGTCGCGTCGTGAGAGTTGCACTGGGGCTGTAGCCCACTAGAAGAGCGAGATAATGCAGAATTCCTGCTGCAGAAGGAGAGAGGGAGTCAATAATTAGTTGATTTTTATTGATTAATACATTATTTTAGTAATTTTTCATGGAAAACAATAGTTGGTTCAAGTTTCTTAAATGGAAGAATTTGTCTTGAAATGTTAGAATGTGCCGCTTTTTGTCAGGTCACGGCTGTGCGCCGTCAAAAAGTGAGCTTTGCGGGTGGTTTAATGCAATAAATATAATAATACCCAATAAAAAATAATATATATATATATATATATTAAATGTAAGTGTGTCAGCTTTTTGAATTTTTGCCCAGTTTGGCAGGTGCAACTGGAATAAGTCAATACGACACATTCTTTTTCAGTCCATGATGAAACTCTACACGCAGTGAAGGTTTGTGTCTGAAAGGAGGCTGTAAAACGTCTCGCTGCTGAATCTCCTGTCATCAAACTGACATCACTTTGTCCCCGAGGCTCTTTATCTTACTTTATTATTTTTACTCAACCTTTATTAACCAGGATAGTTTTACTGAGATTAAAAGTTGCTTTTATAATATCGTCCTGACCGTGATACGGTAAACTTTTTTTTTTTTTTTTTGCTGAATTCACTTAGACAAGAAAAGAAGTTTTTTCAAATAAAACATTATTAAGATAAAAAAATAAGAGAAATCTGTTTTCCACTAACATGTCTGTATTGAGTATCAGCCGTTAAACATGAATTGTGACTGTCCGGATCAATAAACCGATGAAACATAGATTTAACATCTGATTTACTTAACTGTGTTTATTCTGGTCTGTATAATTTATTCTCGGACAAAAACAAACTCAAGTCTCTTTAGTCGCACTTTTTACTTAATAAATAAATACATTTAGTTACTAGTTAGTTATTTATTCGACTACCTTTGGGTCCGTTTCTATTATTTTGTTTCATAGTTGTCTTTTTTTTTTTTTCATAGTTTTGTAGAAGTTTTATGATAGAGTTAAATTCCTGTTTTTATAATCTGACTATGTGGTTCATTTGGCCTGGTGTTTGGTTGAAAATGATGATGTCTGGTTGGTGGTGTGTCGGAATTGTTTAAAAAATATTTTTTTTATTGTTTTTATAGTTCTTGTTTTGCTCCATTTCTTGTGGTCTGTATTTGTCTTGTGTGTGAATGAAGGTGGTGGTCAAAGAGGAAATTGTTTTTATCATGTAAAGCACTCTGTTGCTTTCTTATGTATGAAAAGTGTTATATAAATAAAATGTGATTGATGTTTTGATTGATAGGACAAACTTAATGTTCTATTTTAATCGGGCGATTAACTCAAAAGTGTGAAGTTGTGTCAAATTAATTATTTTCACGTCGGTCTGACGGGGTTTTCATTTGAAATCACACCTGCATAAGTGTTTAATTTAAGGTTTTAAAAGCTAAGACATGAAAATGAATTAAATTGTGCATAAGGACATCTATTGAATCAGGGTTCATTTTAGGCAGCAGCTCATCGACGATGTTGCAAAAACACAGACGTATAAGGACAGAAATAGCCGATCACAAATCTGCAGTAAAGTTAAACGGATCATTCGTATTTGTCAGAAGTCTTCGACATGAGGGATTGAGCAGGAGTTACACGAATCAATCAAAACATCTACAACCAGATGTTCCTGCATTGAAGTCTTACAAGAGCTTCAAACTCATCCAGAGCGAGCAGCTCTCTGAGATTCGGGTCATTTTGCGGTAGATTCCAAACAGGGGGGAGCGGCACACTGTCCCTGAAGTCCGCTTGAACTTTGAAGAAGGTTGTTTCAGACAGTAGGAACGGCCTCAGCCTGAAAGTGTTCATGGGTCCCGACCCCAAAATGGTAAGTAGCATGTAGCAGCCACCTCTGCAGCACATAAAACCATCTGCTCACCAGGAAACGCCATCAATCACGCTGGAAGGGAAACCAGAACATTATGTCTCCATAAAATATTATCCCGTGAAATAAGAGCAAAAAGTTATAAAATGGTGCTTTGTACATTAATCAGCGGGTTCCATTCCCACAAACACTCGTCACTGTGGTGGCATCCTGCTGATACCACTTTTCTGGAAGATTCGGAAGATTGATTGGGATGTCATGAAGCGATTAGATGAAAGTGAATTATTCAAACTCATTTAACTCTTTAATGTCCCGCTCAACTGTTTCTTTGAGCAGATATTGAGTGTCTAGTGATTATTGAAAATAAGTGGGTGTATGCAAAATAATAAGGGTGGGACCAAGAATGGAGCCCTGGGGGACACCACGGTGAAAGGGGACACTGAGGAGGAAGCATTGACCGTGGCAATTCATAAGTAGGATATTTTGTAACCGGCGTAATGAAGTATGTGAGGATTTACTGAACAGAATTATGTCATTCGTTTCAACCAGAAAAAGTTTAATAAGGATCAAATAATCCTCTTAAAACATGCTTTATCAAAAGGTTGAAATAATCAAATTAAAATGTACTATTTCCCATGATATACAAAATTTCCTTATGAAAAACTGTATTCCATTAAATTCTATTTGTTTTAGTGCTTGAGCATATGATTTGTGGGTTTTATGGTAATAGTGTTTAAAATATTAAAGTGAATAAATGCCGCCAATAAAAAAAAAAATACAAATCAATAATATTTCCATAGTTTTCATCTGTCTTGCTGAGGAAATTAAAGATATATTACGGTAACTGTTTTTAATAAGAGAAAAAATTAAGAAAAATATAGCTTGATATGAGTATGACTGTGTTTTTTTGTTGTTGTAATTTTGTGACATGTATTTTAAAACAGTGATAAGATAAGATTGTGAATGTTAAATAAAACGGGTTAAATTTGTCATTTCAGCTCAGCTTTAAAGTGAAACATTATGGAATAAAGTGATGACTAGACCAGCATCATACTTCTATGAGAAAACGTAGCCTCTGACTTCTTTAGCCAACACATTCTTTTTTTTCCCATCAGCCACCTTCTTCCCTGACTGCGTGCTGTGTGGAGGGTTTGCGGCCAGCAATGAAAATAACATCTTTAATTATGCTTCCATTAGTGTATAATCACCTGAAACGTAGAATCATTACGCTCAATCTTTTCCTGACTGTCCTCCTGTCTTCACAGTAGCAGAACTATTACTCCGAGTATTACTCCGAGCTGGGTCCAGATTCTGAAAGGGTCCAACTACACCGCGCTGTCTGTGCACACATCAGAATAATGTCATGACCTCAGACACATTAGTCTTCGTGGGTTTTTATTGCTGTTGTTATTCTTATTTCAGCTGTTTGTATGTTTTGATATCGGCGCCTTCAGATTTTTTCTTCTTTTTTTTTATGTACCTGTAAAGCAACTTTGAGCATTTATGAAAGCGCTCTATAAATAAAAATGTAATATTATTATCATTATTATTCATCGGCCGTGACGCCAGAGTAGGAATTTTGAAAGTGGCCAGCTGGAATTAGCATACATGGTAAGATAATAGCCAGTTGAATTTGGACAACACATGCCAAAGGACCAGAATTTACTGCTCCACTCAAGAACTTGCCGGGTTTAAAACACATGTTTGACACTTCACGAGATACATTTGGTTTTTTAACTCGTAATATTTTTTTCCAGGACTTTGGCTGCGATCGAGTTATTCTGTGTCCATAAAGTGCAAAGCACAGAAGCACATATTCTTCGTGAAACGTATTCCGTCTTATCATTATTATGTCTAGATTTTCTTCCCTCCCATTTTTCACCATGAAACTAGCCTGCAGAGTTGCCAGCACATGCGCAAGAAATACATCAGTATGTGCGGCTCGATCGGGAGCGGTGTGCTGTGTCTTTTAGTAATGAGTGGCCAAACTGTTTTTTGCGAAAATCGCAAAAAAAAATTAAAAAAAATCTTTCAGTAGAAAAATCGGAAGGGAAGTCGGGACTTAATTCATCTTTGTCGGCATTTTGCCATACTATACACACATATAACCAACCATTCACATGTTCACACATCTACACACACCGAGCAGCCATAACATTATTACCATGACGATTCATAACGTCTTCAGGTCCCAACCATAATGTTGCCACGACAACGTGATGAATTTTGATCCTTCGCCAACGGACAGGAAGTTCCTATCCACTGTCCATCGTCCAATATGCCCCAAAAATCCAATGTGGATTAAACTGAAAGCTGAAGGCATGTATCTCATCGCTACCATGTTAAAAATGTTGGTCTTTTACCATAAAAAGCAAATGACTCTCTATGGACAATATTAGCATTGGGATACCCACAAGCGTCAGGCACACATTGACATTCCTTTGAAATGTTTGAATTGGTAGTTATTATGGAAAGGTTGTGTATTTTGGGCCGATTTTGTTGTTTTACCTTCAGATCCTGTGTGCCAATAACTCAATGTGTTAAAAAATTTGTACCTGGTAGCATGATAGCGCCCCACTGTTTTGTGTGAATGTACAAATACGTAACGGATGGTGACAGGTGTGATGTTCTAGCTCTGAGACGGCACTTCAGGAATCTAAGTGAAATGCTGGGTTGTTTTAAAAATCCAATAGCTGTATTAAAACAGAAAGCAGGTTTGGGTTGGTTTGACCTAACATTGGGTGAAGAATCGCTGGGTTGGAGATGCGATTTGAATATTAAGGCTCATAATGCGTAACCATGGTGACAAATGTCCCAAACCTTTTAAATGCTATGAAAAGTTCCTTATATTACTTTTTCATTCATTTTTTAAATCCGGTTCATTTTCTGCTTCTATTTTAAGTTTTTTTTATTTTCAATCCGTTTTCCATTCTTATTGCCCCGCATCAAAATAAAAGTGAACAATGGGATATAAAACAACTTAGTTTTATTAATATCATTCCCTTTTTATATAGTAAAACCTTTTTCCTAACATTTCTATACATGTTGTGGAATTCCAAATAGAATTTCTTTTTTTTTTGAAATAGTTAAAAAAAACAAAAAACACCATGAAGTTGATTTATTTTCAAAATATGACAAGAAAAACAAAACATCTGAAAGTAATGCTTGAGATTTCTGACAAGGGGGATTAGATATAATTAAGTAATAGTTGTATGTGCTCTATTTTACATCCCACATAATCTCCATTTTAGGACAAATGGGTTTTATGGGTTAAATTCCACCATTTCTATGCAGCAACCTGAATTATGAAAAATAAAAACTGTAATTATTTTAACCTAACAACATTTTCCCCCAATTATGAAAACATAACCCAACATGCTGGGTCAAATCCAAAACCCAAAGCAGCCCGTGTCTGGGTCATTTCCTACTAGACCCAGCTGTACTGAGATATCCCAGCATAATTATTAAACCAGAAGTTTTTACAGTGTAGTAACAGCAGTAAATATGACATCTGCATAAATGCAGCAGGCAGTCAGACAGTGTTAAACAATGTTTCATGTCAAAACTGGACATTTGTTTATGTTGAGTTTATGTTCTGAATCTTACAGATTTGATGAGGGATGTGTTTGATGTCTTTCTGCTCAGATGTTTCCCAGCTACTGGACTTTGTGTAGTGTCTCTGAACTGAGGACATTTCATCTTCTTTGATTAAGCTGCTAGCTGCTAAAAGCTTCTATTTAAATCCCTCGGTTGTGGGTAACCCTTGTTATCAGAACGTCAGAACATCACACCCCTGTCCTCCTCTCAGGTGCTGCATATCCATTCTCTGTTGTCACTCCCTCCACTGCAGGCTCAGAGGCGGAGCAACAAGTTCTTCTCCATTATGCTCTTACAATAAAGAATCAAAAGTCCTGACTTTGAATTCTATATTGTCAATTCTGGTTTCCATTGGGTCAAACCAATAAATGTTTGCCTCTTCTTGAAAAAGTTTAAAAAAATGTTAGGTCAGGCTTCAAAGGCTTTTATTCTTTCATAATGCAGGTTTCTCAGTATGAACAAAGTTGGAGTGTTAGAAAACTGCAAAGCGCATCGTGCAGCGCCGCCAACCAGAGGTGGACACCGGAAATAGACTGCACCATAGATCATCTGTACACAAGGCAATTAGATCTGCTGCAAACTAGGACTGTCTGCTGGCTATTATGTCCTCCCCAAAATGACGATAGCGGCTCCCATCTACAGGCATGTTGTCAATGAAACGTCATCCCCAGAAAACGTACCCGGTGGTCTTAAGTGTGGGAACTCTTTGGACAGAGACCTCACGTGGTGGAGCTCTGCGGGATTTGTTCAACAGGAACGACGCAACACATCTCAAAAGAAAATGTCCCGGAGCTTTCCAACCTGAAAGCAAGGTACACATGTCTTACACTGAGTTTGGTTTGTTTGTACAGAGTCGGTACCTGGGTGGTGTTGTTGTGTCCCAGTTATCTGTTGTGTTTAAGAAAGAATCCAAAAAATACACTTCTACCACCATCAATGCTAATGCCTAGCATAGCATAGGTGGTGTCCGGCCGTTGCAAGTTGTAATCTGTGTGAGAGTTTGTGCTTAATTTTTTATATTTGAAGGCCACCATAGATTCTCCTAGACTCGCACAGGGAGCAGTGAGCTGAGGCGGGTTCTATTGCAACCTGGAACTTCATTGCTAGTGTCACAATAAATTAAGTTTAGGCATCAAAGTCATGCACTCTCGGTGACTACAGGTGAAGGCTCACAGGTAAGGCAATATATCCAATTATGATTTCTTACATACTAAGTCATGTAACTTCTCCATTATGATTATAATATTTGATCACAATGGCATCAGAAGAACGCCACGCATTTCGTACTTCATCCAATTAGACTTTCATTCTGGCACCTTGGATTCAACATTGTTTTCCCACTGTAATAACACGGAAGGTGCCATTTTTCATTGCCAAGCATTTAAGGGAAAAATGTGCCTTTTTTCCTCATTATCTCTTTAATGTCCTCCGAAGAAGAAAAGCTATGAAAAAAATTATTTCTTTGCATATTTTATTTCTTTGGGGCACTTATTAATTTAACGTAGACACACTAAAGTTACCATAGAATGACAAGATTGTTTGGTCAAGCATTTTTTTTAAACAGTTATTGGTCTTATGGACATTTTGTATTTCCTGGAAATTATTCAATTTTAATTAAATTAGTTCAACCTTTTGATAAAGTTTATAGGAAAACTATTTGACTCTTATTTGACTTTTTTGGTTGGATCAAGTTATATAATTCTGTTTAGTAACTCCTCACATGCTTTAATATGCCCCCCAAAAATCTTATTTATCAAATACGACTTTCTCAAAAGCCATTGTTAATGTTTCCCTCGGTGGCCCTTTTAAACTGCGGTGTGCCCCAGGGCTCCATCCTTGGCCCGCTACTCTTTAGCATAAACTTCTTGCTACTGGGTCATATTTTAAACCGTTTCTGTCAAGTGACATTCATTTAAAGACGAGAAATATTAACTCAAATGGAGATCAACCAAACATTTGAGAAGGACATTAAAGGGTTATTGACCTTATTTCTGTATAGTAGTATGAGAAAGGCCAATGGTTGTAACCGGAATTATGAATATGTTCATAAAGTTAGCAATAGCATAGAATTATTAGTATTACTAATAGTAATTAGTATACAATATTATTGCAAGTTCCTGACAGTGGATGTTTTTGTAAGGTTTTTCGTTTAAATACTACAAAAATGAAGGGGAAAAAAATGCATAGAATTGGTAACGTTGACATATTCTACAATCTGTTAATGACAAAATAAAATCCAATAGCATTTACTGGATGGAAACAACACTTTTTTTATTTCTTAGTTTGTCATTGAGGAACTGATTCATTTTGTAAACAAAGTGGTATTTAAAGGGTTAAAATCAAGAAAAAATCATCAATATTGGGTATTTTGATCAGGAGTGACGTTATTAGAAAGATTAATTCAATGAAAGTGGAATATTATTTTGATATTTCATGGTAGTTTAAAGAAGTGTACAAGTTGTGACTATAGATGATAAAATGAATCATGAGGGTTAAAAAACAAAACACACATATTTTCTATCTGTAAACTGACTTAACTCACTCTGACTTTTATGTTCTACATCTATCCGCCTCAACTGTGTGCATTTATATATAAGATATAGGCTAACACATAAAACATAAAGTTTTACGCATGTGGTAGGAGGTAGTATCACCCCGCTTTCTCCCGGTTCTGCTCGGATCGGTAGGAGAGAAAGGAACCTACAGGCATTCAAGATGACTCTTGAAAAACAGATTAGAGCTGGGGCCGGATCAGACTTTTTGAGATTTGGCAGCAACACAAACCCTAAAAACACACCATCCCTATTAATTCCATGTAGGACCAGCGGTGATTTATTAAGTGCTTCACTGCACAGCACCAGTGACATTTAGAGAGCCCACAGCCAGAGTCATTAATCTTTTTTTCAGCGGCAGTAATTTTCTATTTCACAAATTTAATACAACTGGCTGGGGTTTTTTTTTTTTTTTTTTTTTTGAAACCCTCATTTTTTGACCTTTTTAAGCACAGTTCCCAGCACTTGGAAAAACAAAGGTGGAGTCCAAGAAAAATTAGGTATTGAGTTAACTTTCAGAGTAGATAAATCTTTTTCAAAAAGTTGTTTTTCATTTTTCTTTTTTCTTTCTTTCTCTGCAGCGTCCAGTGGGCGAGCTGCTCTTACGTAATCCCCGCTGATGATGCAGAGCCCTGATTTATTTACTCTCGTCTTCGAAGCAGCCCCACATCTGACAGTATCAAAGTCCGTGTGTGCGCGGCGTGGGCGGGAGGATATCTCTGAATGATGCTGTTAGAGTTTGGGGATCTGGAGAGTTTTAGCAGTCATGGATTTGGTGGCGGGACTGACAGCTCTTGGGTGGATTCCCTGCTCTAAAGATAGACCCGGGTGTTGGCTGCTCTGTGGTCCATGTCCAGAAACATTTCAGAAAAATGGCCTCCCTCATCATGACCCGGCTCAGCCAGTCAAAAACGCAACCCAAGACAAATAATGCTTATTTTTACAGAATGTAAACTTCCCCCTATATTATTACTATATTTCCCTGAGGTGACGTGCGGTTTGGAGTTTGTTTTTGTTTTTGCCCACGACTATCTTCTCGGCCTCCGCTTCTTTACAGCGAGCCCTAGTTCTGAGGCTGAATGGGTTCTTGACGGCTACACCGATACTTATGAAGGCACGTACAAATCCGCGCTGTAGAGTATTACCGCAGCCGTCAAATACCCACCATGTGGCTGCAGTATACGGAGCTGCTTGTTAACTGCCTCACCACCTGTGGCATCACTTCCACACAGATTTATTGGATTAAAGCTGCTTTTTGATTCAGAGAGAAGTCCCACAAGTTTATCTAAACCTGACCCTCACATTCTGAGCCGTGCTCCTCATCAACATGTCCGTACTGAGACTCTATCAGAACGCCCACTGCATGTCCTGAAATATCCCTGATGATGAAGTGCATGATGGTTAAACCATAAAAAATCTTTCGCATACTTATGAAAAGCTGTCATAAGCGCCGGACTGAGGGAGGGGTGGAAACATAAACGGTGCCTTGGTTAAGATTTGAATATTTTTAAATGTGATTCAGACATTAGAATATTTTCATTACTACAGCCCTGAATGTGGTTGAAATATGTTTGCTAGAAGGAGGGGGGGCAGTACGGAAGCACATTGCTGCCAGGAAAAAAAAGAATCTGTGAGCATTTTCATATTATAACGTGATAATTTATTGTTTTACATGATGACTTTCATGATTCATGATTTACATGATTTTCACATTCTAACGTGATAATTTTTTTCCTGTTTTTACATGATTTTTACATTATAACGTGATCATTTTCACGCTTTACATAATTATTTTCACATTAAAACATAACTATAACGTTATAACATGATCATTTTCACATTTTTACATGACATTCATATTCTAACGTGATCTTTTTTTTCCTGTTTTTATATGATTTTTACATTATAACCTGATCATTTTCACGTTTTACATAATTATTTTTTTACATTAAAACATGATAAATATCACGTTATAACATAATCGTTTTCACATTTTTACACAATTTTCACATTCTAACGTGATAATTTTCCTGTATTACAAGAGATATTTCATGTTTTTACATAATTTTCACATTTCACATCAGACAGTTTTCACGTTTTTAGATGATCATCCTCATGTTATAACGTGATCTTTTTCACCTTTTTGCTCATTACATGATAATTTCCCCATTTTTTTATTTGCCAATTTTCATCGTTAAATGTGATAAATCGAGGTGCATACCGAAGCTCTGATGAGAAACGCCTGCTTGAATGAGGAAACATCTTGACAGAACAGATAAACTGAAGCAAATGGCTTATTTATGGGATTTGATCAAGCTCTACTTCATTCTTTGGATCGGCCAAGGAGAAATGATTCTCTTGTTAGCACTGTGGTGACGATGTACCACAGTGATGCACCACCTCACTATAATACAAAAGATGTGAAGCTTGTGTTTTGACAACGCTCCACTAATCAGTTGTTGATCCACGAAGGTCGAGTCTGTGAATATTTTTCCAGTTGAAGTAGCCGACTGATGGGAACTGATGATCTCCAGAGGATCGGATACATTCTTCCTTCCACACAGCCCCACATGTTGGAATCATTCGTAGTGTTCCTGTACTCGTCATCATCATTATCACTACATTGGTTTATAACCTCAGAATGGCTGAACCAAAGCATGAAGTACGACTTGATCAAATCACATAAATGAGTCATTTTCCTCAATTTAACACTTTCGTCAAGATGTTTCCCCATACAAGCAGAACGTCACATCATAGCAATGTAGCCAAATTTATCACGTGTTGCTGATGTTTGATTTTTCTGGCATGACAGCAATGCACTTCGGTTAATTCATTTTTTTATATTTGCTGTTTTTCTGATAAGTATAAACTTTTTTTTCTTAAATGGGGGTGCACACACCCCCTAGGGGTGCTTTGGGGTACTGCAGGGGGCAGTGTTATTATTTTGAAGTGTCATGCAAAATTCATAAACTTTTTTTTTTCTTTTACTTTACTTTTACTTTATTCTTTAAGTCAAATATAAAAAAACATTTTAGATTACATGAGATAATTAGGTCCATATTTACAAATTAATCAAATTCTGATAGTCAGATCAAAGAGCTGGCTTTTATTTCAACCATCAGAAAAGAATATAAAACTATTTGAGAAAATAACAATATTCCCAAATATATGTTTTTTTGTTTTGTTTAGGCCAGTTCTTTATTTTACATTCAGACTTTAAAATCAAATGTGCTTTTTTTCTTTTGTTTTCTTTTAACCCAGCCACAAACGAGGCACAAGCCAGTGTACTTCTATTACCGGTCCCAAGCCTCGATTAATGGGCGGGTTTGTGTCGGGTAGGGCATCCGACTTATGCCAAATGAATATGTGGAACAAGATGATCCGCTGTGGCGACCCCTCAAGGGAACATTCAAAAGTAGAAGTAGAAGATCCTTTGTCTTCTTTTGCTTGTAAGACCATGCCAGCGGATAATTTTTAACATTAGCTAACATGTATAAATTTTGCGGTTATCAAAATTATACATCAATTGCAATTAATTAT
The DNA here is from genome assembly GCA_009660295.1 of Lophius piscatorius. Lineage (NCBI taxonomy): Eukaryota > Metazoa > Chordata > Actinopteri > Lophiiformes > Lophiidae > Lophius > Lophius piscatorius. The sequence continues at coordinate 163,719 of VRLP01000235.1, forward strand.
ATCCCCACAAAGTTATGCAATAACTCTGAAACCATTTCATAGATCATATTCAAATTTTATACACTCATAGACATAATGCGAGGAAGAACTGGATTGACTTGGGGAAATTTGGTTGGCATATACCTGACACTAGGGGGAGCTTTGACAGAGATTACGGATCGGACGTGTCGAGAAACATTGAGAGAGCGTTCGGGTGTGAACCAGCGCACAGAGCAGAGAAGAAAAGACTGAAAGTGAGAAGAGATGTTTTTAAACTGCGTGTTTGTTGACAACAATGAAAAAAGGAAATGCATCCATTGAGCACGGAATAGATTCTCGTGTGCTTGGGTCAAGTTATTTTTTTGCTAAAGAAGAATTTTCTCTTCAAATAATAATTCATGTTCTTGGATAAATATTAGTCAGCGCACAGAAAGTCCCTCTTCTGCTCTGGAATGAGTAACAAAAACAACATCAGCATTATTAGCTCATGTTTTTGTTTTGTTTTTTCAGGCCAGAATTACGTGTGAACGGGGAAATAAATGTTCCGAGTACATGGTAAAAAAGTTTAGAATGTCTCTATTCATGGCTTCACTCATAGACCCAAATAAATTTGAAATGTAACATTTGAAATGATTTTTCATTGCAAATGTTAATCATATTTTTTTTATATATATATATATATATATATATGATTAATTTTGATAAATTTCTCATAGTATGTAATTATATTTATACACATATAACTGTGTAAATTTGTTTAATTTGATGGTATTTCTTAACTGCACTACTGTTACACAGAATTCTAGGATGTCACAGATAAATATTTGACCGTTTTTATACAGTAACGTCCTCGTGTTTCCGTTTTGGTGTCACTTCACTTCATCTCGCTCTTGTTTTGAATGTTATAATCCGTTTTTCTGTCGTTTTTTTTTTCCAAACTTAACCACGGAGAAGTATCCCAAACTCTGGAGTTATTTTAACCTCATTGTTCTCTGTGTGTTTTTAATTAACTTGTTTACCAGTTTAAAGCTGTTTATGACATCGCGTTGTCTATTTACGCAGTAAACCCTAAGTTGAAACATGCACTCCGACTGGATCTCATTCAGAGTTTTCTGTTAGAAAGTTTTCTCGTCTAAGACACTGCAAACTCTGAAGAAGACGAAGAAGAAGATGATGAAGAAGAAGAAGTCTGTAGTCGGGCAGTGTGCCCGTTGGGCCAGGAATATTTCATCTGTTTTGTGTTTTATCTATAAACTCCATCTTAATCACTCCAGCGTGACGCGTGATGGCGGCATGGGCGCTCTACCCACTCCTAACAAACTCCAAAATGTAAGGATCCTTTTATTGGCTGAGTTAGCGCCCATGAAAGCTCTGAACTAATGTTCTTTCTGACCAGCCATGTAATTACGCTGCCTGTCACCACACAAATCACAGCACACCCGTCATCTGCTGACATCAATTAGCTGCTCCCTCCCGGCTGGCTTAAAACCGCCGAAGAGCCTTAAATCTACGGGTCAAAGCCCGCCGCTGCCGGCCTTCACTGATCTCCAAGGTGGACGAGGTGACCAGGAAGTCCCTGACAACCCTGGAGCTGACCCACCCTCCAGGGAACAAGACCTGCACTGTAAAAAAAAAAAGATTTTAAAGTGCTGTTCCATCAATACACGATTCTGAGCAGGAAACTTTTTCAGCACAGACCAGCAGATGGTTTTTAAAAGTTTATTGTTCATCATTTCAGATGATTTTTCATTTTAGTTTGTCTTTCAACCAAATTTATTTATTTATTTGTTAATTTATTTTTTAGATGGTTATTTATTTCGCTACATTTTCATGTTCTATGTTGCTACTACCAGTACGGTTTAGGAAAACACCTAAATTATGTCTGCCTGGTACTTTTACTTGAATATCACATGTATTTTGTTTGAAATTATTTATTTTTCTTTATTTACTACGTATTATGTGGAACGTTGTTCTCATGTCTGTGTGAAATGAAAATTAGCTTGTCTCTTTCCTCTGTTGTCGAACTTCCATTGTTGTCAACAGTTGCAAAATTAGTGAAAATTACATAATTACTTACACAGTGTTGCCATGAGGCAAACACTCCAAAAGGACGAAGAAGGTTGGCTGATACATTTACTTGAATGTAACACGTATTTTCTATTGAATAATTTCATGTTTCCAAGATAAACCGGATTTCATCATTTAAAGGACTTGCGTTAGATCCAAAAAAGAAACATTTACAAAGATTTAATGATGAACTGATCCCAGTGAGTTTCTACTTGTGCTTGTCCTGTTTGGCAGTCTGTATAGAAACTTATATTTCACTTACTATTTACATTGTTTGCACTCAACAGGTATTTTTAGGTGAGTATTTCAACATGATAAAATGGGTTTCTGTCAGTACTGGATAATTCTGCTGGATCAACTAAATTTATTTGTGTAGCGTTTAACTAGGTTAATTTTTCTACTGGAAAAATGACTGGGATCAGAAGGATTAAATAAAGTTTTGGCAATTACAAGTAATTAATTTGAATGGAAAATAATGAATTAAGTTGGACCTTGTCTAAGTTACTAAGTTGAATAAACCCTAAAAGACATTACATTTCCTCAAACTAAATATATTAATTCAGACCAACATACTTGCTAAATACTGAAAAAAAACATTTTAATGGAAAAGAAAGTTTAAAAAGGTGTGAATACTTTCTTTGATATTTTTTAAAGTTAATTTCCAAGAGTAATCCAACACTGTTACAAAATTATATAATTACTTAAAACACTGCATTAAAAAAAACGGTAACATAATGAAGGGACAATAAAATAATTTATCATGGTTGACATGATATAAATAAATCACTTCTTTTCACCTGAAAAATCCATTAAATCAAACATTCTTGTCTGTGGAGGAAATATACTGAAATATACGTCGATATTACCGTCGACATTACGGTAATTTCACCGGAATCTGAATATATATTCAAAATGAGGAAAGACTTTCATGTTGGTATGTTTGACTGATTTTTAACTATTTATTATAAAATCTTCAAATAATTTAAACTTATATATATATATATATATATATATATATATATTTCAGATTTTCTGTCTGATGACTACAGTCACTACAGCTGGGTGACGGAACTACGGCGAAAGTAGTGTGTAGTTGATGTAAAAGCAAGGACTCTTAGCTTAAAGACAGTCTTAACGATATAATCTGGAATTCATAAATTAAGCTTTTCTGAACTTAACTTGGTGATATATTTCATGTTTTTACATTTTTCTTTTATTATAATGTGCTAATTTCCACATTTCTACATGATCATTCTTATGTTTTTATATAATTTCCACATTTTTAAATGATAATATTTAAAATTTAATATGATAATTTTCAGGTTTAAACGTGATAATTGTCATAATTTTCTCAGTTTTATTTGACAATTTTCAACGTTAAAATGTGATAAATTGGCCTGCATATCGCAGCTCTGATGTGAAACTCCTGCTTGACTTCCTGCACGTTTGTTATATATTATATATATTATATCTCACGGCACTATCCATAAAAGTGTATGTTTAGACCGTACTTTTTATTCCACAGAGAAAACTTCAACATGTCCTCAAAAAATATCTGAGCAAAAAATGTATTCAACCCTAATATTTAAGTTTATGTATTTTAATTACATGTAAAATTTCCAATCATTTGAATGACATTGGTTTAACATAAACAAAGAAATAAACTTAATCTGAAACATATTTGTCATTAAAACATGACTGAAACAAGCAAAATGGATATTTGTGTAATAGTTCTCATAAATATATTCTTCTTCAAAATAAAGTAATTTCCTGAAAATGTTATGTAAACCAATCAGTTTGATCCTGGGTGCTCTACAGTGAGACATATTTATACCTTTTTTTCATATTTTTCAACTGATAAAATAAAATTGTTCCCATAATTAACATTTTATTTTGATTATCTGAATACAAACGTCTTCAAAATATGATTATTTAAGTGAAATCAAATTGATGCACCTATTTAAACTGTGCAATGATTTTATTTTTCGAGTGTGAGCAAAATCAGGGAGACGCTGGAGAGAAAAAACGTTGAAGCTTACAATGACGTCACTGCAGCTGTGACGGCGCAGCACAATCACAATCTCAATAAATGTGTTCAACTGCATAGTCGACCATATTAGCATTCCAGATAACACAATCATAAATAGTGAAAGTTGCTTCTTTTACAACTTTCAGCTCTCAAGCTACTAAGTTAGCAAAAAAAACCTTTGCCGCACTTTGTCCCAGGTTTGGCATTATGGGTGGGCGTAGTGGGCCTTGGCCCACCCACTTGCTTTGTAGGCCCACCCTAAATGACAGGTAGGCAACATATTTTCTAAAGTATTATCTTTAATAGTTAAATTAACATTGAAAAGCCAAAAATGACCCGACAGGGTTTTATGAGCCGCATAAGACATCCTCAGACACAACACTGAGCCTGAGATCCTTTTTCTAAATCTAAACCAATACTACAGGTGTCTCAGCCGGTACTACTGAGACAGCGGTACTGGTACTACTGAGACAGCGGTACTGGTACTACTGAGACAGCGGTACTGGTACTACTAAGACAAGACAGCGGCACCGATACTTCACACCATCTGCAGAACTAGACTTTCCCTGTTGTCCCTGACAGCAAGTGTATATCCCCAAAAAGGCCCCAATACCCTGCATTGTATTGCAATCCCCCCAGATAATACTTTCCAAATTAAATTATAAATTCTCTGTCAAAAATTTTTTTTTTAAAGTGAGTAAAAAACAAAACAAAAAGCTCCCCCAGTGAATGAAAATCATTTACTTCAGTGAAATATGATGCATGCGATATAGACCTCCCCAAGTTGATCCATTCATTATCTACTGCTTATCCACTTCAGGGTATCGGGGGGCTGGAGCCTATCCCAGCTAACATCGGGTGAGAGGCAGGGTACACCCTGAGACACACAACCAAACACACTTACTCCTATGGGCAATTTTGTGTCACCAATATCACATGTTTTTGGACTGTGGGAGGAAGCCGGAGTTTCCGGAGAGAACCCACGCAGACACAGGGAGAACAAGCAACCTCCACACAGAAAGGCTGGCAGATGTGGATTTGAACCCGGTACCTTCTTGCTGTGAGGCAGCAGTGCTAACCTCTGCGCCACCATGCCACCCTCAAGTCGATCCATATGCACCAAATTTGGAGGAGATCGGACCAAGAGTTGCGAAATGAAACCCCGAAAACCATCAACCTTTTCCCAAATCAACCCTGTTCTTCCTCACACTCAGGTCTGCGGAGTAAAATTTGAATTACCCCTGCTAACACCAAGAATCTCCTGTGACGGATACAGATGCCACAGATGTGGATGTGACGACGGCGGTGATGATTCCATATTATCCCCGACTTTTTCGGGGGTATAACGTAATCAGTTTCCAGCTGAGTAGCAAATACAGCAATCAGCCACAACAATAAAGCCAGTAACTAGTTCTAAGGTTGCGGCCGATGTTCTGGCTGATTGGTGTGTGTAGCAGTTGATTTCAGGGCTTGCAATGTATTTCGTATTAAGAGTAAAACAAACCTGGAATCTAATGAACATCATTACAAACATGACGATCTTATCAACCAGAATTGCAATATTATTACTGTTAAAAGGATGGATGTGTTGGTCTACACAAATCACAGCAAGATACAACATGATAGTGGGTGTACTTTGCTTCATCACGTTTATATATATATATATATATATATATATATATAGCCATGTGTGGAGCGTTTAAACACAGAATCCGCTTTTAAACGTCCTACAATGAACCGGACGTGATTCTCGCTTTCACTTTAATCAGATCAGTCTTTTGTGTAGGAGGAGAAAAGGAAAAGAAGGCAAACAGGAGACCGTATTAACTGAAACCTGAAACTACGCTGGCCCCCCCAAAGATTGGCTTTTTTTTTTCTATCCCAATTCTTGCTTTAATACAGACTTTTAATAGCGAGACTTTGATTTTCATTTTCAAAGGATTTTATTGATTGATTGGCATTAGAATTAAATTTTCATCGACAAAAACTTGCCTAAGAGCTGAACGTTTTAAGTTCCAACAAAGCGTGAACGGCCAATCCTCATGACACATGACTCATTTACCCATTTTTGAGTTCAGTATCTGTCAATGAAGAACTTTCTGAATGCAGTTTCATTACGAACCCTGCCGAGCTCCAGCAGCCAGCCGACCACAAGAAAAAGCATGCAGAACGAAGACGATGGCGGTTCAACTCCTGACGCTCCCATTACTTCTGCCATGCGTCAACTCGCATCTCCGGAGGCATTCTGGTAATTGCAGGAAAGCATTAGCAGAAGAGATGAAGCAGATGGGAAAAAAGCTAATTTTTCTATGTTTGAGTGAAATTCCTCCACTGCGTTCAATATGACTAACTGATGATATGTGACAGTAGCAGTGAAAAAGGAGGTGACTCGGTTCCACCGTGCAGCTCTGTGGTTTTACAGTATGACTTCTATTCTGGGGGTCTTTAAGACTGGCTTTTCACTGCCAGGGGGTTTAACGTATTTTCTGTCGGGGGCTCATGCCAAGGCAAACACACCTGAATAATCTAGATGAAGTGTACCTATCAAAACACGTGTCTGCCCCACCCGCCCTGCACGGTGTGCACCGCAGACTGGGGAAATTGTGGTTTCTCAATTGGTTGGTGATGGAGAGCGGGGTAAGCGTAGACTGGGATAAAGGTTTGACCACTTATTACTGGCTCAAGGTGAAGCCGAGGCTACAGGCCCAGGGGAGAGGGTGTGGTTTGGGGGGTCTGGGGTTAAAGGCACTGTAAGGGCTAAGGAGAGAGAGAGGGGGGGTGGCAGGAGGGGAGAGGAATAAACTTGTTGATGAATTGTGTGATGCACCGAACGAGGCAAAGTGAGGCTACGTGCTACCAGACTCTGCAAGAATGTACGGATCGAATTATGACAATATTATGGAAGTGAAGAAAGGAACCAATATTCAGTTTGTGCATCACAGAATTGTGTGGCAATGCTAGAAGCTACCAAGAAGCTAGAAGTTGCCAACTTATGACATCATTTCACAGACACCAGAAAGATCAAACTTGCAGATACAATTCTAGGCAATGCTGATCAGATTTTGGTCATGACCACAGTCATAACTAGATTAAACTGAAGGACATTTTTGAACTGGTGTTGGAACTAGAAGTTCATCTTAAAAGTAGCAGAGAATGTGTGGTCAGCATTTTGACAAATTCAGCATATAGTCCCAAGTTATGAGCGTTGCCACAAATCATGTCTTACCGCATTCCAATTTTTTCTTTTTTTCTTTTTTTTTTAGAGGCAGCAGCCTGATCTGGGTATTCCAGAAATCTCCAAACTTCCAAAGGGAGGTGCCCTTGAGGCATCCTTATCGGATACTGGAACCACCTCAGCTCCTTCTGGATCTTCTAGCTTCACATCTTATCTCTATGGCTGAGCCCAGCCACTCGGCTAAAGAAGCTGATTTCAGCCGCTTGTATCTTTGACCTCATTCTTTCAGTCTACCCGGAGATCCTGACCTGAGGTGAGGGTTGCAACATCTATGGACCGGGAAATTGAGATCCCATCTCACGATTCTTTATCCAATCCCTCGAGAACCAGACACCAAGGTACTTCTCAACTCTTAACTCTTTTGTTGGAGGCAGCGACTGGCCCCCAATCTGGAGAGTTTGTCCAACATTTCCGTCGCAGAACCATGGCGTCAACTTTGGAGGTGCCGTCTCTCATACCGGCCATTTCAATCTCAGCTGCAAACCGCTCCAGTGCTGGAAGTCACGGACTGACGAAGCCAACAGAACCACATCATCTGCAAACAGCAGATATGCGATTCTAAGCTCCTTAAAACGGACACTCTCCTCACCTCGACTGCGTCTCGAGATCCTGTCCTAGATGATAAAGAACACAGTAATGTCATATTTGTCCTGAAAATTAATAGTAATGAATCATTTGAACACGATAAAATGAGGATACTTTCAGCCCTACCTCATTTTTACACTACGCCCATGCTTCTTTAATATGAAGAAAATATCAATAAATAATATTAAAAAAAGACTAATTTCTCATTTACCGAAGGCTAGAATGAATATTTTTATTTCGTAATTAACACCACGTTGGATCTGCAGTGATTAGCAATAACGTAGACTTCGCTCAATATTACGTTTAATCATTTTTTTTATTTTAAAAAGCCCTTTCATCACCTCAGAGGCAATAAAAGGTCCATTTCCTGCCATACAATATTATACGTTAATGTTATTTGACACTTTTTCCTGGTTATAATGATAAAATATAAAAAAAATTGCAGGATTTAGTATAACATGTATTTTCATTATGTGCCAAACCATGAAAAACGGCAGCTTCAGAAAATCTTAAAACAACCACTTTCACACAAGGAATGCATGAAGGCTTTTTTCCACTCTGGTGCCAGTATGATCAGAAATGACAGTTTTATGGGTTAAAAAAAGGGGAGACTTTTGTCCCGAACATGCTATGAGGAAAAAAAAGTGTTTAAACGGTGAATTATGGACCGATTATAGGATCTGATGTGGAAATGACAAAATTGCCTGCAAAAATACACTTACACTACACACTACACTTACATACACTACACTTTACCAAAACTGATCATTTTGGATGTCATAATGTAATTGACATCAAAGAAATAGATTTGTGACCAAAAAAAAAATATCCATAATGAGGCAAATAGAAATAATCCATGACGCTAGACTGCGAGAGGCAGGTGGGAAAAAGAAAAGGGCTTTATTTCTATCAAGAGTGACACTAATGTGCAGAAAGTCCTGATGATTCTGTGGTGGAAGAGTTCTAAAAGCTGGCCAAAAGAAAAATGACTGCCTCCACTCAGTGGGTGAGTTGACGGGTTTGTTTTCATTGTCCATGTCGCCGTTAGCTGGATTACACAGAAGCCACTGGACAGATCTACATGAAACATTGGGCTTATAGCAGGAATCCAGATACAGGAGGTTCATTTTCATGATTTTGGACTATATGCATTAAGTACCAGACACATTGTGATGAAACTTGGTAGAAGGAGTTGGGAATGAGTTCTCGAGACGATTTTGTCAATTGCCTAAATGTGCTTGACAGATTACCATGACACTGGGTGGTGGAGCGTCCGGTACTGCAAAGATGGAAACACAGAGTAGATTCTGGTAAAGGGTTGAAGAACATCTGTATGCTGGAGCTGCTGCAAACACTACATTTCCCCTTCTGGGGATTAATAACGTTTTTCGATTCTATTCTATTCTAATTAGGCTACACATTGGAAAGAATACGCTTTACTGAAGAAAGAGAAAAGGCCGACTCCCGGTTCTAGTTGTATGTTCTGGTGGTGAAATGCTCTAAAGGTGTTCCATGTTGCAGGGAGAGTGGACGATTTGTAGGGACTGCTCAGCCATGGCAGAGGTATTTTTTTCCAAATGTGACATTGTGTGAGTCACATGTTATAACTACTGCACCTCACAGGGAACTATTAACTGTTTATAAGTGGAGTTTGTAAAATGTGTGTTAAAAACATTGTTTTCTCTCTCTCTCTCAAGCCAAGAGTATGATTTGGTTTTGTTTTTTACTTTTGCTGAGAATGAAATCTTCATATCTCCAGATGGGGCCATTAGGGGTATGAGCGCCCCCTATCGGTATTTTAAGTTACTGCAATAGATACATGAGGGTTTTTTTATTATGCTTCGCATGAACATCAAAATATTCTTTACAAGTATAAGTATTATCAGTTAAATACAAAATTCATATATATAAATCGATCAGACTAAAGTTAAACTATATGATTAAAATTGTATCAGGGTATTCTCATTTTAATTGAAACCACAATCTTCCAAACAGCAGATCGTCTTCGAGCAGGACCCCGAGCCCGAATGCATAATTTATCACATTATTTAAGAGCTTGCGTAAATTCAAACAGGCTATCGGGTTCACGGTGAGCACTGTCAACAAATTGACAAACAAAATCAACAGAAATGCCTGGTTAAACAAAATCGGCGATGCAGCTGAAAACATGGAAGAATACGTATAAAACAAAACAGACAAGATTACAGTTCAACATTCACATGGAACGCTGTTAATTCATGATGAGAAAGAAGGTTTTAACACATTTAGTGATGGATTGTAAACATTTTAAATGGAGAATTCATAATAAATAAACCTGAAACTGCAGCTTGATCACTGTAAATGTCTAAAAGTAAATAAAGGCATTTTTTTCCACCAAATTGTTCTGCACTGATCAGGAAGTGAACGGCTGCAAAAAAAATTAAAAGGGAGCATGTGGCATTGTATATTGAAAAAATAGTTTGATAACCGCTGCTATAGATGGGCTAGTGAAGAGGTATAGCTTACTCTTGGCTACGCTGCAAAAGAGTTACTGTAATTTTGACGGCAAGTTGACCGTAAACAAATAACCAGTTAGTTACTATAACAGCAAGAAGTCATTAAGGAATAATTAAATAAATAACAGCAATTAACTCAAAACAAGCACTTTTTAAGTTGAGAGATATTTCAGACTTTTGACTTCATTACTACTGTTTTATAGAACAAAAAGATTTGCTGTGATATGTTACAGTTTTGACTTTATTACTGGGATTTATCAAAGAACAAAAACAATTACAGTGAAGTTTCATAGTTGTGGCTCTCTCACATTTTTTTTTTACAGTAAGACTTTGAATACTGTAATATTTTAGTGCCACATTTGTAATGTTTGGTGCTTTTCCACGACTACTACTGGAAAAAGAATGATGAACTTTGTGTTTCCTTTAAAGTCCCTGAACTGAATATTTTTTGTAATATTCAGTTCAGGGACATTAAAGTGTAATGAATCAGTAGCTGCCAGGAATGTCTATTCTCTTAAGAGCTGAATGAGAAATCAAAGAAAAAATAAATACTTAACGGCTAACATGAGTCATATTGTAATCGGGCCACTGGATGGTACTCGCTTTTATATTTGGTTTTCGGGGTGGTTGGGGGAATGTAGGTGGATTTGCCCTGTTGACCTGCTGTGGAATGTTTCATCCAAGTTCAAGCCCACCCTTGGGGGATTTCTGGGCTCTTAGCTGCTGCTCACCTTTGTCGCCGACATTATCCAGAAATCCTTCACCACAGCACCACCTGAGACTTCCAGCAGGCTGCATATTTAAATCACCCCGCAATGTCAACCCATCCTCCCCCACTCGCCTCCCCCACCAACACAGGCAGGGACTCACAGTAGATCGCTTGTTTTTGACCTCGGTGTGTCCCCTCCTGTCCTCCTCCACTCTGTCTCCTAGTTGCTGAGAGCGAGAGTAAATAAAACAATGTGTGGATTAATGATCAAGTGATTTGAAGGCTGTGTTCTTTAAAAGGCCAGAGAAAACCGCTCTTTATTTACACAAAGGATAAATCAAAATTATGGGCTGTATCAACAATAGAACTGTGCTCTCAGGAAGGAGAAAAAAAAAATCAGTGATAGATCATCAGTGGAAAAGAGTGTGCTATGATTTACACCAGGTCCCTACCGTCTAGTTATCTGATAATAGTCCTTCACACGCGAGATTGTGACTCGAGGACTAATCCAAAACTTTTCTTTTAACTTCTCAGACAGAAGGTCCACCGAGGATGATGTCACAGAAGAATATAGGACACAATTGATTATTTATTTGATTGTTTTCCCGATCTTTCAAGCGGTTGTGTTCATAATGAATCAGTGAACGGGTTTTTATACCGTTTCATGTCGGTGAATTCATTTCTTCACATCTGACATGATATTTCTTCTTTCTAACTTCTTATTACATGTTATTGTCATGGTTTCTTCATTTCAAACTGTCATAATGCTCTTGCGAATTTCCAGTCCGGACATCGATTTATTGAGTTTCTCAATCTGACATCTACAGTGTTCACGCCAGCTCAGTGACAATTATCTAATTCAGGGTCTGGGGCGTCAACAAATATCAGCTTATCTGTCCAACATCATGGTGACACACCTTCATCACTAGTCTACCATCTAGTTCCATCATTCTCTTGATATGTGCATCCTCCTCCTCTCCCTCTCCAGTCACCACTCATTAGTCTCAGCAGACCTATCAGCCACCCACACCAGTATCCAGACTCCAAGGGAGGGGTGTGGCTTGCTGCTGCTCAGAGACCCTTCAATCACAATGTCCCTGAAGAGTCTGAGCGTCGAAGATTTTCTGACGGATTAATGTTCGCATATCATCTCTTGTATGTATCTTGACTTTCTGTGTCTCTTCTGATTGAAATGTGCTTCATAACCTTGATGAGGTATTATAACTCATGAGTCATTATTTAGATTAACTTAATGGATGTTTTAGGGTTATTTATAGCCCTAAAACATCCATCGGGTTATTTGTCTTGATGCCATAATCTGATTGTCCTGTTTGCCTGTACTGTGTATAACAAAGTAACAATGGGTGAAATCACTCTTTGAATGATCTTCAAAAAATAATGAAAAGTATTTCTAGGAGATTAACTGGGTTTCTTTCAGTATTAAACAATCATGTTGGGCCAAAATGTAATGTACTTGGGTCGACACAATTATATCCCCGAAAAACTCGCCAATATTATGGAATCATCATCACCGCCGCCATGTCCACCGCAGATAACTCAAAAACTCTATCATGGATCATTTTCAAATTTTTTTGCCTACGTAGAGCATAAGCATAGTCCAAGGAAGAAGTGAACTGATTTTTAGGAAAGGTAAGTTCTATATTTGTGACAATTGATGGAATTTTACCTCCAAAAGTTTTCGGGCCATCATTTCAATCCATTGATCTGAATATGGCGCATATTAATCGACGCAAGGAGATCTGTCTTGTTTATGTCAAATATTATTCTAAAAGTTCATGTTTTACTCACTAGTGAAAGATTTTTTTTTCACGATAAACAAGTTTTTAACTCACTTTGCATTTATTTTTCAGGAGTTCAATCCAGGGTCTGCTTGTTCAACGCAGGGGAGTTAGGGCCATCAAAATTAATTAGGAGTGACTCAATTTAGTTATTTGGGACAGGTCCAACTTAATTTAATAATCATTAAAAATTTGGTCCTGTTACTAATTTTGCAGAAATAACCCCATGGAGTTTTTCTAACCCAAATAAATTAAGTTGAAAGAAACCAATTTAATCACACAGAAATACTTTCAATGATTTAAGTAAATTAATTCAAATGGTAACTGTTGAGTCCAAACGATGTGAGCAGTAACAAAAATGTAAGCTTCCTTACAGATTGAGTAAAGGATGGACACAAAACAATAAAAAATAAAGACAGAAACGTGTTCATATCAGTTCATATCAACTTAATTGAATCTTGTGAAAGTTAAGTCATTTTAATTTATACGTACAGTGCGCTGTAGAGTTGTTGGCATCATTTCAAAAAGGATTCAAATGAGATGCAATAAATGTCTTTATTCTCTATTCCCAGGATCTTTCATTTATATTATTTGCAAGAAATCTAACCATTTATTTAACTAACAACATTCAGAGAACATTACATTCTTAACAGAAAACAGACATTTTTCTCCAAAACATGTGTGCCACAATTATTGGCACCCTGCATTTAATATTTTATGCAGACTCTTTTTGCCATAATAACAGCCCTGAGTCTCTTTTTTGTAGTGTGTGATGAGGTTTGAGAACACATGGAGAAGATCTGAGATCATTCCTCTACAAGGAAAAACTCCAACTCCTTCAGATTCTGAGGTTCACGCTTCTGGACTCTCCTCTGCAGAACATCCCACAGATGTTCTGTGGGGTTTATGTCAGGTGACTGGGATGGCCATACAAAACCTTTATTTACTGATCTCTTAATCATTGTTGGGTTGGTTCTGAAGTCTGCTACGGATCATTGTCCTGCTGAAAGGTCCAACCACGGCCCATTTTTTAGGTTTCCTGCAGTGACTTTTGGGTTTTCACACAGTATCTGCTGGTATTTGATGGAGTTGATGGAACTATGTCTTTTAACAAGATGTCCAGGAAAGGAAAGGAAGGAAGAAAAATACCCTCAGAGCATCAGATATCCAGCACCAGACTTCGCAGAGGGTATGAGGGTTTTTTCTGAGTAGCTTCCTTTCTTGCTACACCGCAGCCATCTTTGATGTTTGTTGCCATAAGCTTTATTATCTGACCTATGACATTGTTCCATTGAAAGTCCCAGTTGTGCTTGGTAAACGTTAGGTGCTTTACTTTTTTTTGCTTTACTTTTTTTTGCCCTCTAAACAGCTTGTGTTGGTGTAGGTACCATCTGATGGTGGTTAAAGAGCCTTTTCTGACCCCAAGATTCAACTAACCTCTGCAATTCTCCAGCTGTAATCCTTGGAGAGTCTTTTAGCAGTCTAACAAACCTCCTCGCAGTGCAAGGGGAGGTCAGTTTGTAGACATGTCTTCTTCCAGGCTGATTTTGAACATCTCCAGTCTCTTTAAACGTTATAATTATTGATCTCCCCATTAAAACTGATTTTTTTTTAACTTTTGACATTTTTTTTTGTATCCGTTGCCAGATTTGTGCATTTCTTCAACTTTTCTTGACACTTACACAATTACGGAGGGCGCTATAAGACCTTACTTAATAATGTATATCATGCAAACATGAAACACACACACTACAGGATACATTTAAGTGAATGTAACAGACACAGCATTTTTATTTTCCAAATGCAGCAAGGTGCCATAGCTTACCAAGTTATGAGGATACGAATGTGTTCAAAATACAGAAAAGGTACTAAGTGCTGAAAAATATCTGTCAATTAATAATAATAATGATGTTTACTGATCATGAATACAACACAAAGTCTTTACATACAAGACACCAAAGAAAAGTTAATTCACTGCATTCAACCTATGCCTTAGATATTTGGTGCCATGGGGTTGTTTCTTACTGCTCTTAGATGCTTGAAAATAAAAATTACATTAATTTACTTCTTTGATTTTTAGAATGTGCTGAGGGGGGTTTTCCCTGCAGTTAAGGAGAAAACAAATCAAGACTTCCATGATTATCTTGTCAGGGAGAAGGTCTTGTACTTATGGATTCCCCATATTTAGTGTTGAGGGCAGAGCTCAGTGTTTCCTCTCTTTCAACATGTATGTCTGTGTATATATCTTCCACTGGAGCTGCTGCTTCACCTCAGAACAGCTGCATCTGTTTATGGCTGACATACAGGGAGTAGATCCTAATTGACTGTTGCATTAGATTTGGTTGTCAGGCTGCCAACTCCTGCTTCAAATAGCGAGTGGGCTGTTGTTAACTGCTGGGGGAGAGCAGGGTGCATCGACTTACAACAAACTCATACTATTTTGTAAACTTGTGCAGAAATATGAGCCCCCACAGGCTGCAGGAGGCCCTCTGCTGCCCTCGTGTGGAATAGAGCAGTAATACAGCAAAGAAAGGAACTGGATTGTGTTGGAGACAACTGTCACAATATCTTTCTTGAAGCGTTAATTTCTTCACATTTGAGGTCTGAAAAGTAAAGTTTACAGTATAGCAAATCACAGAATAACTACATTATACATTTATGTAGTAATGTTGTCGTTACAATGATTGGAGATTATGATATTAATATTTGGTCATTTCTTGGTTTATTTCAGTCATGGTTAGATATTTACTGTTCCTGTTTTATTTTGAAAGCTTTATGTTTTTTTTGGTTTGCTTTACATTTCCGGTCTTTGTTTCTTTGTCGTATGTTTCTCCTCAGTTTCTCTGTTTTGTCCTCCATGTTGCCTGTTCCCCCTGTTGTGTGTTCCACTTGTGTGATTGTCTACCTGTTTTTCCTCTTTGATTTACGTCACCTGTATCTCATTGTCTCACATTCTTAAGTCCTGCTCCCCAGTGTATCCCATCTAGGGCTCCCCTTTCCTCGTCTGCCAATTCAATCGTCGGTTCTTGTATCACATGTCTCAGTCGCTTTCCTCGTGTAAGACTACTATCCTTGATTATATCACGTTCATTCTAGTTTTGATCTCCACTTGATTATTAGGGGTGGCAGTAGCTCAATTGGTAGAGTGGTTTGCCTCCACTCAGAGGATCAGCCGTTCTATCCTGGCTCCTGCAGCCTACATGTCGTAAAGACCCTGTACCCCCGTTTTCCCCCAGGATGCTTCAAATGGCCTCCTCAGGGGTATGGATTATTATTATTATTATTATTATTATTATTATTATTTGGATTTGTTTGCCTAAATGAACTCCATTCTTGGTTCAAATCAAGATTTATAATGTCAGGGACAAATACAGGGAACATTGTACAGTGTAAGAATTACAAGAAACATATGTTTGCATATAAGATTTATAGCCAATAGCCAATGGCTAATAATATGGATTGAGTACATTAACCCAAAGAACTGCTTCAGTCCTGCCTCTGAGTCATGTCTGCACCTAGTTGTGACAGATATCGATACTTGGTAGAGTTTCGATGATGATACTTTGACCCTACTTTGCAAAATGTGTTGTGCAAATATGTTTTACAAATTCTTACACTGCACTGGTTAATACTGCCAATAGAATATTACTGGTGTCTGTTCATTATATCAATGAAAACAACATATTTAAGAAAAATATCTCTCATTTTCATAAAACTGAAGCATTAAAGCAAGAGTTCCATAGAAATCACTGAAAACCGACGGAATACGCTGCAACACGTGTGTCGGGACAGTCATTGGCGGAGCAACTGTTCAAAATCAGCACTAAGGAGGAGACCAGCCAAGTGTTGATGATCTCTGCTTATCTCCATAGCTGTGCAGCATCTCCACAGTTTGCTGGAGGAGCGTTAACAAACTCAACAAGCGTCTGCAGTGCAAACTAAACCATATGTCCCACATTGTGTTTGTTGTCGTTCTGTCTGCACATGGCTGTCAGGCTTAAATCACAGCAGCGATGAGAAAAGTCGGGCTGTGATATCTCTTTTTTTTCTTTTGAAGAGTTGAGTTTAGTCAGTTTACACAGAGACATAAATTGTAAACTAATGGAATGAAGTAATCATAATGCTATGGTGACAGAAAGGGATGTTCACTCTCTGACTCTGTAAACTCCACCACTGAACAAAAACCAGGACATGTACCTTTTTGTTTCTGTATTGAAATGTGATGTTTGCACATTACAGACTAGACAGAAAGACATTACAACAAGGACTTTTTGACAGGGCAACTAGAACTATGCTGTCGTTCCCGACAGCCAGGGTCTATCCCCGATACCTAAAATATGAAGTAATTTCAACAATATTTTCTATTTCCCAAAAAAAGAAAGCTCCCCAAAGTGAGTAAAATATGAACTATTAGATTAAATATAGGTTAAATACACATTAAAGATTTCCTTGAGGCGATTCATATGCACCAAATCTGGTATAAATCGGATTAACGGTTCAGAAATTATGGGCCAAAAACTTTTGGAGATAAAGTGTTGTCTAGTGTTGGAGAGATGAAACTGACCTTTTCTTAAAACCAATCCAGGTCTTAAGTCTATGTGGATTTAAGCTTGGAAAAGCTCCCCCTAGTGAGTAATATAACTTTGAGAGAGAAATATACAAGATAAGTCTCACTGAGATGATTCATATCCACTGAAGTTGAACTAAATTGGAAGTTTAGGAAGTTATTTACATAAAACAGTGTTTCCATAAAAAAGTTCCCCCTACTGATTAAAATATCAGCAATTAAAATAAATCACGATGTATGCAAGGTAGGTCTCCTCAAGTCGATTCATGTAAACCAAATTTTGTCTAAATTGGACGAATGGTTAGGAGGTTATATCCCTAAAATTTTTTTTTTTTTGTAAAAGCTCCCCCTAGTGAGTTAAATATGAACTGTATAAATAAAACACAGTGTAAACCAGATACATCTCCTTGAGTCGATTCACACGCACCAAATTTGGACAAAATCCGGAAAAAATAGCTCCCCCTATTGTTGGAAATATACAACCCACCATTCCCCAAATCACTCCAATTCTTCCTCGCACTAAAGTTTATGTGGGTATGAAATTAGAAACCGATCCATGAACTGGCTTTGAGTTAACGCTTTAAAGCGAAGGATCTGCGGCGATGACGATTACGTAATAACCCTGACCTTTCGGGGATATAATGAGGCTATATCCAACTTCAAAGAAGAACCACATGAAACTCAGAGGGATGAAAAAACTTCTCACAACCAAATAGATTAAAAAAAAAAAATTAGACCAAAACTGAAAATTGTTGGAAGCGGAGCAAAATAGACCCACGGTGCCGTATATAGAGTTGATGCTGATTTTTTTTGCAAATCTGATTTAAGATGCTGGAATGCTAACTTGAACCCACGTCTCTACACCCCCGTCTGTGAACCAATGTGACCACATATATACTGACTGTGTTTGCTTGCACAGCAATATCCCAGTTATTATCATATTTTTAGGGTATGCATGTTAAGATCATATTCCGATATCCATGACCCAAATAAGATCTTATCCCAATTTTAAGAAACCTGGATATTCCTGCTGGAGTACTGCCAAAGAAAGCAGGATACCAAGCTTTCTGAAAGCGGAGGATTGTTGCACAGGCACGGAGTGTCGTTGCAGAAATACACAGAGTGGTGGAAGTGGCTCATTGCTTTCGACAACAGACATAAAACATATATGTAGACTCTTCGGGCTTTTTTTGAACCTCACATTGATTAACAACCAAGAGATATTCCCCACAGTGACCCAGTTTCTTCAACCCAACAGTAACCGTCATGAGTGACTGATGCTTTTTCTGTTATTATATCCCCGAAAAGTCAGGGATATTATGGAATCATCAACATCATCTTCATCACCGCGTCCGCCGCAGATCCTTCATGTTAGCGTGATAACTCGAAAAATCTTTCAAGGATAATTTTCAAATTGTATACCCACATTGACCTTAGTGTGGGAAAGAACTGGAGTGATTTGGGGAGAGGTTGTCTAGATATTTCCGACACTAGGGGGAGCTTGAACTCCAATATTGTCTAGCCATAAATTCTCCACTGTTGGTCCAATTTAGACCAAATATGATGCATATGAATCGACTTGAGAATATTTATCTTGAATAAATCGCCTTTCACTTAAATAGTTCATATTTTACTCACTAGGTGGCGCTTTTCCACAAAAAACTGTTTTTCTGACATAACTTTCTTATCTTAGGTCAGATTTAGTCCAGATTTGGTGCGTATGAACCAACTCAAGGGGACCTATCTTGTATATATCATACTATATCATACGACTCAACGAGACCTTGTATGTATAATATCTCACTGTAACAGTTCATATTTTACTCTCTAGGTTGCCCTTGGGGATTGGGGTCTTTTCAGGGACGTCGGCATAGATCCGGTTTCCACTGGTTTCATTAACAGTTACATTTTTTCACCCAGCCAGTAAAAGGAAGCCATATTCATATAAAAATTGACTGACGCCATGTAAACGCCAAATCCCCAATATGATCAAAACCCAGATAAGACTCATCAATACTGGTGCAAACACAGTCTGACAATGGATTAATAATAGTTTGAGGATTTTGTTTTTAGACAGGCTGGAAAGCATTTTCTGATTCTCCATCTTTAAGGTGTTGCCAGATGTGTGACAGTTATCAAGTTTGTGCGATTATTTTATCCCTGCACGACTCACATTCAACCAGAATGCAGCATAATCATTATATTATGACACTTCATTTTATGGCTAAGTTATGTCATTTTAATTATTTGCCAACACAATCAGGATATGGATCATGCATCTGTGTATTCGGGTATCTACTCATGTGAGGTCTTTACAGCCAATCAAACTTCCCAGTATAACTCCTCAGTATTCAATGATGACATTACGTCATCATTGAATACTGAGGATGTAACAGACAAGGAAATTCGCTGTGAGTTCTTTCCTGTTTCTCCAACCACTGCGAAAAATATTTACAAAATAAGACTCTGACATACAAATACAGGACTGAACGCTACAGGAAGTTTTTCCTGCCAGCTGCCATAAAAATATTTAATGGACAGAAAGAACCACAGCATCTGCATACTAAGATACAGCTGTTATCTAATATGTATTGTTTGATAATTATTTACGTCTGTTCTTCCTCCCACTGCACACTGACATACCAATATTTGAACTCTTAATACTTTTATCCATCTCATTTGCGCTGTTCTTCTTTTTCTCACTGTTATTATTTGTTATATACCTAACACCTCAACTGTAGCTTTCAGATTTCACTTAATTCCAATTTAGTCATTTGTTTTTCTTACTATTCCACTCATGACGTTTTGAACGTAACTGCTGCGACAGAAGAATTTCCTCTGGAGTATCAATCTATCTATCTATCTATCTATCTAATAGGTTATATAAGGAGTTGGTATTGGTATCTAACATCTAATTTTATTTCTATCAGAGAAGATGAAATGTCAAAAAGATGAATGATTTATTACAAAAACAGATGTGGGATAATGAGTCCATCAGAAAGTCTTTGGCGCTCAGACCCGTCAGGGAGATTGCAATCGAAGGGTCTGTGCCCTGAGAGGCAGCATGGAATATCCATAAGAATATATAAGAACTATATAGATGAAGAGGGTCATATGTAAAGCCAGCAGCTGATGGTGATGAGGTGATGATGAGGCTAAGGATCATCACTCCATCCTCATTGGATGGATTCAGGTAGCCTAATCCATCCAATCATGTAACAGTGATTGGATGTAATAGGCTACCTGAAAGGCTGCAGCTGATATTAATTAATGCTCCAGGCTGTGAAGCAGGTAATTGAGTTCAAGCATGTGTGAAAGGTGAGTATAGTAGAGTGGAATGAGCGGTAACTGTGGCTGTACTGTGAAGATAGTCTTTCTGACTGAACATTTCCCTAGATATCCATTAAAGTGACAAACATTGGTAAATCTGCAAGATCAATCACATCTGCAACAAAACATAATTGGTTCAAAATGAGTAACCATGTGCAGGAATAAGGCACGGACACAAAAGCTACAACTCTGACATTGGACGCCACACAGTATACATCAATACTCTGTGACCACTTGTCCTGTTCTAGGGTCGCGAGAAGAGAGTTATAGCTTGTACAAGTCGCCAGTACATCTGAACAACCATGCTTTCTCACATTCACACCTAAGGCCAATTTAGAGTCCTACTATACTTCATGTTGGGAGGAGACCCGGGAATGGTCCCAGAATCCGCTGGAGGGACCATGCATGTCATCTGGCCTGGGAACGCCACAGGATCCCCCAGGATGAGCTGGAGAGCATTGCTGGAGAGAAGGCTGTCTAGAATGTCCTTCTTGGCCTGCTGCCAAAGCAACCCGATCCTGGGAAAATGGAAGAAAATTGAAGGATGGATAAATGGGAGGAAGCTGGAGAAAATGGAAAGAATCCACAGGGAGAAGATGATTTCATGAAGTTGATTTGAACCTGGATCCTTCTTTCTGTGAGGCAGCTTTACTACCCACTACACAACCATGCTGCAGGGTTTCATACTACTCTTTTCAATATATGCATCCGTGTCTAAATTCTTCCTATAGGCAGCAACTCCAGAATCAGCAGCAACAAAATCCAGGCAACAGGATATAGTGATTATCTAGTAAAACGACAATACTCGAAGACTCAAAGAATTCAGGGAACACAAAAAAAGACTTCAACATGTGATACATGTAACAACCAAAAATAATAAAACTCATGGACCATATAATGGGAAATAATTGGATAGCTTAGGATGAAAATTAACAAAATATGACACTCAACTAATTATATCCCTTGACAGTCTGGGACATTATGGACTCGTCATTATCACAATCCTTCGTGTTAATAACTCAAAAAGTATGTTATGGATCGTTTTACAATTTTTTTCCCTTCGTGTGAGGAGGAACTGGATTGATTTGGCAAAAATTCGGTTGTATATTTCTGATACCAGAGGGAGCATTAATAAAGTAATTATGAAAATCACAAATTAATTCCAAGGCGCTGTCTTTTAACAGCTAAAATGCCTTTATTGTAACGGCATCGTCATTTGGACACCCAAATGAGTTGGAGTTTATGTTTCATAGGTGCAAATGACCATGCAATTACAATAAAATAACTACATTTTAGCTGTTAAAGGAAAGTGCCTTGCAATTACTTTGTGATTTTCATATATATATATATACATATATGTATATATCCCTATCTAAAGAGCACCTCCAGCAATACTGAAATGTTCCGCAAAATTTTCCATCAAATTAATTTATTTAAAGTTTTCAGATCATAATGTCTCAATCGTTCTGATTTAGACCAAATTTGGTGCATATGAATACACTTGAGGAGATCTATCTTTTAAAGATCGTATTTTACTCTAATAATTCATATTTTACTCACTAGGGGAGTTTTTTTTTAATGGAAAACAGCGTTATTCAGATATACTTTCAGGGGTATTGCTTGTACTACACAAGGGATTGGGGGGTTTTCGGGGATATACCCTTGCTCTCGGGGACAACAGCGTAGGCCTAATTATCAAAATGAAACAGGAAACGAACACAAACCATAACAAATGTTTCCATAGTTTTCAGTGTCATCTTCAAGACACAGAAACAAACTGCAAGCATCAGTGTATACTGGAGTGTGAAGCGGCCGATTTGATAGTCAGCATCTATAAGTTTGAGGTCACGGTTCTTCATTCCAGATGGTCGCGTGGTTTTGTTTGACATCAGCAATGATGTGTTGCCTTGGGGCCATTTACACAACAACGGTTTTCACATGCCAATGTAAACTTTTGATGCGGTTTGGCATTTAATTTGACTCTGGCTTTTTCGGGTTCTGAAAATACAAACTTTTGACAACGGGTCAAAAGTATAATCCTGTAAAAATCTCCAAATTTGCGTCTCTCTGTAATCAGAACAATTCTTTCAAAAACAGTGACATCACAGCTCCACTCTGTCAGACCACTGGGATAATTTGTGGAGAAGACTCTCCTCTAACGCTCCTCCAGCAGAGACTAGAGATGCTGCCCAGATATTGTGACAAAAGATATGATCTTTACTTCCTTCCTGGTTCTCTTTTTGAAAATCACGCTGCCTACTACTGTCTTGGCATTCAAACTACAGCATTTTCAATTACTTTTGGCGAACCCTGTGTAATACGATCACTTTCACAACAATGTTGCCTTGGCGCAAAGAAAGAACTTCTCAGTTTTTAACAAAAACACCAAACAGTGTTGTATAGCCTTCGGCATTAGGCTTCTTCCACCAGGAGCCGCCTCCAGATCAGATGAAGAGGGTGGATGTATGGATCTACGGACGGACGGTTCGGAAATATCTGATAAATGAACACACTTTCTGAATTAAATAATGAAGCCGCGAGGATAGAATAGGCTGGTCTTTAGACGAGTCCCAGTTGGGTTTTCTTAATCATGGGAGCCGGTATTGTGATCATGCAGTCATTCCCAGATGCTGAGATAACTGTGTTCATGAACTGCATTTCAGGTTGCTTCGGTTAATCAGACAGATGACATGACATCCGCAAAGTCCGGAGTTCATTCACAGGTTTTCCTCAACTGTGCATGGACAAAGCTGCAATCAGTGCTTTGACTCTCTGAGACCTCCAATGTCTACATCGTCTACTTCACTGTTATAGTGGGAATGAAAGCCTCAGTCCTGATGAACAGGGAGTTTATAGAACCTGTCAGGTATTAACAGATTTGATCCTTACTGGAAGAGGAAGGGCCTTTGGGAGCAATGGTCGGGGGATATCAGTATGTCTAAGGAGCCCGACACTCCATGGAGGCATGGAGGTCCGGAGCCAAGAATCAGTCATGGTCCAGAATAAGTACATGCTCTTTTGTCTGATTAAGGGATGTGTTCTCTGACTCTTTCAGATGTATTAATATTTCAGATCATTATAATGAAAATAAAAGGAAAATTTGAGAAGGAGAATTATTTGAATTATGATTTACACTTTGACATGACTGTCAACATTGCTATTATGTCTAATAGCTTTGCTTAAAATTTGATGTATTCCGCTTTTGGCTAATGAAGTAAAGTGAAAAAATGTATATATATTATAACAGATGAACTGTGAGTTGGCAGAAATTCAGAGATAGTGAATGAACGGTATCACCGCCGAACAGTAGTACTTCTATATCTATATCTCCCAAGGTAGTACGGTAAGCAGGTATATCCCCCCTTGCAATATGACTACTGGTGGTGATGGTTGTGGTGGCTGATGACTCTGCTGAGACGGGTGAATAATGAGGTTGATGGATCTATGAGGACAGGGTGGAGATGGAGAGGTGGGTGGTGCACGTAAAAGCAGAATGAAGGAACTAGATTGATGGACAGCATCACATCTCTAGGAAGAGGCTAACGATGAAGATGTGGTTGACTGATGAGGAGAGCTGATATCCATTGATGCTATGTCAATGTGTGTGATAGATGATTAAAGTTTGCTTAATACAATATTCACAACACACCAGGAAAGTACATACCTCCAGATTGTGGAACTACTTTTTTTTGCAGTGGCCGGTCTTTGATTTCCCTTCAGGGCCCTCAGTGCTATACTCCCACAATTAAAATGCCCTCAAATTACTTCACTGTGATTCTACGACTACAGGCTGTTGTCAGACAGCGTAACCAGCCCATATTCAAAGAGACAGTTACATTTATCTGGGGGGAATAAAGTAGTTTAAACAAAGTTCAACACCTATGTTTGATAAACACTGCCTGCATAAATACAAACTGAAACTATCAAAGATTTAACACTATTAGACAGAATGACTGTAAGCTGCATCACAGATAGAATTAGCCTATATCTCAAATAAATGTCATTACTAAATAATAAATGCTCAAGAACCAGTCACATTTTCTCAGACCACCACCAAGAAAGCAAAAATACCATAAAATGTAAGTAGTACATCATGATTCCACAGGGTTTCCTCAGAGACTCCAGCCAAGCTGCTGGGTATCAACATTGGTGCTCGAATTCACACTGGGACCACCAAACCACCAAATCTAGACTTCATTCACACCACAACCGCTGTAATCATCTAGAGCTAACAGTAATCAACAGATATTTAAGATCTCTCAAAATCCATTAGACTCACCAAAGCTTTTCCTCATCATCTAGTCTTCAAATGATGAAAATCTTCCTTTCTTTCTTTGAAAATAGCTCAAAGACATGGTCGTTTAGGACACCGAAGCGTTTCAGCTCTAGTAGAAGATCCTTTTCAACTGATGTTGAAGCAGGTGCTGACAGCCTAGCCTACCCAGTACTTTTTCACCAATATGTTTTGATTTGTTATAAGCCTGAAAATGACAGCTCAACTGTGATATATAGTGATATTGGAAAGAACCACCCTTCTCACATGCAATACTGACGTAGAGCTAGGTAAGCTAGAAGGACCGGCTGTATGAAAGAACATGCCCAGCAAGATATATTCGAAATCTGATAGGTTAAAAGTATGAAAGTCATCAAAATAATCCGGGTTTTTTTGACACATAGGGATTATTTCTAAAGTTTGAAGGCCCAATAGTAGAATTGTTTTGACCTAGAGAAAACAGGGGGGGGATTTTATTGGATAAAACAAAGCTCTAATTTATGAGCTCACTAGAAGCAGCAGGGAGAGAAGCAATCAAATGATGTTAATACTAACATCACAACTATAACTATTAACTACACTACAACTAGAACATGTAGTGTCAATTAAAAATTATGAAAATATTATTTTCTGATTCTGACACTGGAGAATTGCTTGGTGAGCCTGATGGCTTACCGTCAGGCTCATGCTTAAATGAGAGCTCCATGCTTAAATGTCAAAGCATGGAGCTCCCTTTGATGGAGAATAAACCTGGTGTTTAAAATATCTGTTTATATATTTGAAACCCTAAATTAAGACAGATATACAACAACAGTAAATGCCACACACATCTTAATATATTAAAAAGGACTGTCATTAAAACAAGATCGCTAGCAGGTTCAGTCAGCTCTCATAGCGTCGCGCTTAATTTGCCGCTGGATCTCTGGTTCCGCCACCACACTGCTGGCATCCTCCTTTTAAGGTAGTGAGACACCGGTAGGGACCCAGCTTGCAAAAATGACCCGATTTTACAGGCTCATATGAGGGGAGACTGCTGCTGTATAATAATATAATATAAATATAATAAAATTACATGATGTGATGTTAACAATCCTTATTTTAGTTTAGGGTCTTTGCTCGGTTTAGAAGGTTCACTGAAATAGACGAGGATATAGCTGCAGAAAATAAGGCTTAGATTTTTATTCATTTTGGCTTTTCTGTTTGCTATGATGCAGCCTCGGTGGAGGACCGATGTGTGTTCCTTAAGGTAAAATGGACTGTACTTATATAGCGCTTTTCTAGTCTGGTTGACCAGTCAAAGCGCTTTACATTGTGAGCAATCATTCACCCATTCACACAAACATTCATACAGTGATGAAATAGGCTGCTATGCAAGCCGCCTAATGCTCATCAGGAGCGGTAACCATTCACGCCATCATTCACACACCAATGGAACAGCCATTGGGCGCAACTTGGGGTTCAGTATCTTGCTCACGGACACTTCAACATGTGGACCACAGTGGCCAGGGATCGAACCACCGACCTTCAGATAAGTGGACAATTGGTCTACCAACTAGATCACCGTCGGCCTACGGTGGACTAGTTGGTTGTTGGGTTTGATGGCTTTGTTAGCAGAATAACTCGAACACCTTGCATTCTACGCAACTGATTGAATTAATCTAAAATAGAAAAAAGTGCAGTTTTTCTGAATGAATGAATTATTATCGCTTTATTTCAGAAAAATAAGTCATGTTTTTTTTTTTCCTGTTCCTGGGCTTTCCGTCTGAACAGACGTAAAGTCTTTATGTGCCTGTGCAAAGTACATAAACTAATATCAGGACAATCTATATTACTTAGAGATGTGAGTATCTCCCAATCTACTTCTGGATTAAACTAAATTTGGTCACATGATTACTTCTGTGAAATGCAACTTTCACGTGAGAATTTTTTTTTCTAAGGTGAATGCAATACGCATCCGTACAATTCAACCAAACAAAGTGAAAGTTTCCCAACAGAGGTGCAGACCCAGAATGCTGGAGTTTTTTCATTTCTTGTTCTATAATCTGGTCTGATGCATGGGCATGTTTCAAAACTGCTACTTCTAGTTTTTATTTGGGTGAACTAACCCTTTACCAATTAAATTCACTTCCAGTTGCAGCTTTTCAAGAGGAAGCTGTAACAGGTTACATTCGTCCGCAGATCTGTGTGATGTTTAAAGATGGGTGAAACGATAAGGGTGGAGGCGTGTTCGCGTGAGGTGAGTGAGGTTCATAGAAACTGATATAACTTGCAATTAAAGTCACCTCCACTGACCCCAGAGAGAGCGCAGAGTTGGCAGCCGCTCCCATGTCTAATGTCCAGCTGCTAAGTGAGTAATTGGAAGTGAGAGCTTATATATTTTTGTAATGAGTTGACAGCATATTTCCACTCCTTACCCAGAATGTTCACCTAATCAACATGGTCACGCTGCTTCTCTGTTAGTGACAGCTCTCACCACAATGGCCGTGACAAAACAAAACGTCAAGCTGAGGGGGGATGTGTGTACATGTGTGTGTGTGTTTTGGGTGGGCTTCAACGGTTCCCCTCGCGTTGGATCAACATCACTCCATCAGTCTGCAGCCTTGGTGGAGAAATTTGCCTTCTTTTCAAAAGCCCTCTTGTCCCCTCTGTGTGATAGATGATTTACACGGATGTGACATGTGTGTGAACGTAACCTTTATATGTCACACCAAGCAGGTTTCCGCGTATCCACATGACCTTGCTCCCCGGTACTGATGGGAGAATGACTGTTAACAAGGAGCATATAACCACATGTGTACGGAAAGTAGAGATGTGTCTTATTAACAGATTGAATGTCTCGATATTTTCTAGGATTTTGAAATGACAATATCATGCATCCTTTACATTTTGTGTTTATGTTAAAAAGAATATTCTATTATATTCTTCCACTTCACTTCATCAAGCTTTAATCTCATCCATCCATCCTTTGAGTTCTTTAAACTACCAGAAAATATTAAATAGTAAAATAATTATTTTTTATTTTATATTATTTTTAACCAAAATCAGTCCTAATCATAATGTTTTATCCCATGTTTGTTTTTATTATTGTGTCCCATGTTTTTTTTGTTTTTTTTCGGGGATGGTTGTGGGTTGTAAGTCTGATTGCATGTATAATCAAAAACTAGGCCTACCCTCTCGTCCCCGACAGCATTAGAATATGCCGGAAAACTCCCGAAAAACGCCACAATGGTATTAAATGACAGTTTTAATGAGTTTCGATTGAGATTTTTTTGTCCTGTAAATGATATTCTTATACCGTACAATTGTGTTTACACAATTAATTATTAACATATTATTGGATCGGAGGTTCAAATGCCAAATTTCTCCAAAATGCACAGCCATAACAAAATTGATGCATGTTGCATATCACAGCCAAAAGTTTATGTTTAAAAGAGTAATTAGAAGTAAAAAGATGAAAATGTCCCTGAAAAGTCTCTGAGGATTGGAGGAATATTGGAGGCTTGCTTGTGGAGAAGCCAGTGCAGCTGGAGTACAGACTGTGCAGCTGGAGTACAGACTGTACAGTCTGTACTCCAGCTGCACAGACAGACTGTACAGTCTGTACTCCAGTCTCACTGCAGCTGAAGAGAAAGAACTTCACTATTAAAACAGAGTATCTGGATGTGGAATACTTTATTCTGCTTCTTTGGGTTTATATTATCATTGCAGAAATTGATGTAGGGATGTACTGTGACGGTGTAGTGCTCAACCTCAAAGCAGTCCTGCATTGCTTCCTCAGTCCAGACCGGCACTGTTCTGGTCTTGGGTTTGAGTCTGCTGATGAGGGACTTCTAGGCTGGTACCAGGAACAGGGACATATTGTCCGACTCTCCGAGATACGGGGGGGTTCGGGTCTTGTAGGCCCCAGGTAATTTTGTGGCCAACTGATCCAGTGTTTTAATTTTTTGTTTGTATTTCAGAGTTCTTGTAAGATTTGGGATAAAACCGTCTGAAGAGTGGAGTGGTTGAAATCTCATGCCATGATAAAAATACTCTCTGGATGTTTGTTTAGTTGCCTGTTGACAACATCATATAATTTGCCGATAGCCATATTGGCATACTGCTGGGACTTCACAGCAGTAGATAAAAGGATCTGAATCAATTAAAACTCAAAACAAGTCAACAAGTCAGAACAGAGTCTCTCTTTAACGGTAGTATCTGTACACAAGCTGTTGTTCACATATGCACGCTCCTTCTGTGTGTGTCTCTGTGTGGGTTTCTGTGTGGGTCTCTCTCTTCGTCTCTCTCTCTCTGTCTCTCTCTCTCTCATATGTTGATATGTTGAAATTTTACTCACAAGCATTCATTAAACAAAGTGATCGCCTTAGCGATGCTTGCCCTCCTATACTGCTTTAGAAAAATCACCCGGAGGAAAGGAAGGAAAATGGATTATTGTTATTATGGTTATTCATTACTACCCACAAAAGTCACTGAAAAATAATTTGTTTTTTAATGGATTTAGTGCTAGAAAAGTCACGAATGGAGAATTATGAAAAGTTCAATTGTTTAATTCTGACACTATGTCAGAAATAAAAAAGTTTTCAGGCTATAATTCCTCAACCGTTGGTCCGGTTTAGTGCAAATTTGATGCATATGAATCGACTTGAGGAGATCTATCTTGACTATATCGTATTTACAGTTATAGTTCATGCCATACTCACTACAAGGACATTTTTCATGAAATGCTGTTTTTCAGCCATAACCTCCTAACCTT
This sequence comes from Lophius piscatorius, assembly GCA_009660295.1. Classification (NCBI taxonomy): domain Eukaryota; kingdom Metazoa; phylum Chordata; class Actinopteri; order Lophiiformes; family Lophiidae; genus Lophius; species Lophius piscatorius. The sequence goes on from VRLP01000235.1 coordinate 193,540, forward strand.
TGAGATTAATAATGAGTCACATTTAATTTGAGGAGTGCAAACAGGGGGATCGCTTGTACAACACAGAGGATTGTGGGCTTTTCGGGGATACACCCTTGCTACTGGTGATGAAAGCATTGGCCTAGTTCTGATTAGCCATTAGAGAACAGCTTGAAATTGAAAAGAGCAAATACCTGTATGTACATTTTAAATAACTTTGAACGAGCCATCCAATGGCCGTTGGTTCTCTTCACTCAATCATCCGTGTAAACACACATCTAACACTCGACAGGCAATACAGTAGATTACTCTTTTTCATTTAAACATGAAGGAATAAGGTACCCACGCAGCAATGTAGTACATTAAAACATTGGAACTTTACTTCTTGTAAACATGATGGTCACGGGTCACTTCACCGACCTCTGATGGCATCTGCTCATAAGTGCCTTTTTTAGACTGGCTTCCAGTCTTCCACTGTAGCACATTGCCTCGCAAAGGCTGCATGCAAAGCAGAACATAGGGGCTTAAATTAGTTGCTTTATATTGTATTCTAGGAAATAATCTGTTACACACTTACTATCCTCCCTCTACTTACTTTCTGTCCGTTTTGAGAGGAGAGGCTGGCATTGGCATTCCTTCTAATGTCCTTTTTGTTCTTTTGTGGTTTTTATATCCTCGAAAAATCAGGAATATTATAGAGAAACTACATCTACGCCGCCGCAGATCGAGATTCATGATCTCAAGATTCAGGATTCACTTTATTTTTATTTCCCTGAGTATTAACATACATCGAAATAAACTAAATATTGTTCTACACCAGTTCCTGACAGCGCATTAAAAAATATAGATTCATTAAGAATAAACGGGTAATAAAATGAACAATAGCTAAAATAAAAACAAGGCACTCATTTCAAGACACCATTTAACACAATTAGTAGTAATGTTTAGCAACAGTTTTGAGTTTGAGTAAAAAAAACAAAGAAGGTGCATTTAATGTCCTTAAAAAGGGCTGTTTACAGTCCTTTGCAAAATTGTCTTTGATGGTGGCTAGCTAGAAGTGTGTAAGTGTTTGTGTGTGTGTGTGTTTGTGTGTGTGTGTTTGTGAGTGTGTGTGTGAGTGTCCAGTCCAGCAGATGCTCTTGACCTTTTCCCAGATGGCAAGAGTGAGAACAGGCCATAAGAGGGGCGGTGAGGGTCCTAAATGATGGGGGAGGCCCTGACAATGCATCGCACCTGGTAGATCTCCTTTAGGAAGGGGAGAGGGGACACACGGATTCTACTGGCTGTCTTCACAATCCCGTTTAGCTGCTGGCGTTCGTAGGCCCCGCCAGCTCTCAAACCAGGAAGTGAAGCTGTATGTCAGGATGCTTTCAATGGTGCCCCTGTAGAAGGGGGATCATCGTGTGAGCAATAACTCAAAAACTAATACATCGATAATTTTTTCTAATTTTATACCCTTATAGACCTTAGTGCAAGGAAAAACTGGAATGATTTTAAGAAAGGTCTGTTGTATACATCTGACACAAGGGGGAGTTTATCTCAAAAAATTTTCGGGCAATAATTTCTCAACTGTTCGTTCGAAGTCCAGATTTAGTGCATATGAATCGACCTGAGGGGATCTATCCTGCATACATCGTGTTTTACTTTAATAGTTCATATTTAACTCACTAGGGGGAGCGGTTAACAAAAAAAAGGTTTATTTAACATACCAAGTTCGATGCATAACCATCATATTGAGATGATCTGTCTTAGAAACTATGAGACTAAAATATAATATTTATATATTATCCAGACATAACTAAAAAACGTTGTCATGCATCATTTTCAAATTTAATACCCATTTTATACCTTAGTACGAGGAAGTACTGGAGTGAGTTTGGGAAAGCTCGGTTTTATATATTGGACACTAGAAGGGAGCTCAAGCTTAAGCTTAAAAATGTTTTGGCCCTAAATATCTCAGCTGTTGGTCTGATTTAGTCCAAATCTGTTGCAAATTAAAGGACTCCCGGAGCTATATCTTCATAACCAGTATATTATATTTTACTACAGTAGTTCATATTATTCTTTTTTTTTTATGAATAATGCTGTTTCAGCCATAACTTCTTATCGTTGGACATATTTATTCCAACTTTGGTGATTATTAATCAACTCAAGGGAATCTATCATATTTTTCTCCAAAAGTTCATATTTTATAAAGAGGAGTTTTCTCTCTGAAAAACATTAAGAAAAATATCACTTAGGCCAAAGAACCCATCTTCTCAAATGCCCTTATGTGAGAATCCTCGATATTTGTGTGTTTTAACTATGACAAATGTAAACTATCATAGAGTCACTTGCACTTTATGATTTAGACCTGAATACAGATGCTAGGGAAGCATTGTCAAGTTTGAAGACTTCTTCTGTCACGCACAGCCATCACCTGTAGTCATAAATAAGTATTGCAGACACTGTGTGTCAATAGTAGACAATGATGACGCAAATCGCCAGTCATTTGAGGTTAGTCTGCCTGAAGAGGCTTCAACATCTCACTCCATCCAGGTCTCTTTTGAAGAACAGCTACAGACACTTCTCATGAAAAAAACTTTTAAGAGAAACTTATGTTCAGATTCAGGAGGCAGGAAAGGGGGAAAGGTCATGTTGAGGATGGGGCGATGTACAAACGGCATGCAATTGAAAAACAAGTTTAATTCCAGTTGAGCTTTGAAACGAGCAGTTTAAATAGAAATGACAATGTTTATTTTAATGCTTTATGTTCTTTTATCTTGCTTGAATTTTAACTGATAATTTGATCTGTCTTTTATTCTTATTTTTTTCAGTCGTATCTGTTCAGCACTTTGGTCACTTGGGTTTAAATGTGCTATATAAATTAACTTTGACTTGAAGGTGGACTATTGGACAATCCACACAACATATGGTGTTCCCATTTTCAAATCCTCAAAATCTTCAGTACAGCCGTTTTACTACCTGATCAATGAACTGAGCCTTTCTTGAATGGACAAAGAGAACATGATCTTTGAAGTCCAAAAAAGTCTTTGAGACCAACTATGTTGACCTTTCTGAAACTTTTTGGGAAAAACTTTTATGAACTCGAGGAAAATGTTCTGGTCACACATCCTGAGATATTAGAACCTTTTTTATGAAAGGGTGTTACAATCACTGGAACATGTGAAATGAAAAAGCAATGGTGTTTAATACGGTACAGTTCAGTGGGAGTTATGGATACATGAAGTGTGAACAGCCAGGGGAAACAGAGAAAACAGGGGAAAGGACTCAGGGCTCATGAGAAGTTAGTTAATGATACATAATCTGAACATGACTCAAAAAAGACCTGTCTACGGAGTTAAAGGCCCAACTTGGTTAAGCAGAGATAAAAGCTTTGATGTTATTCTTGGGAGTGGAATTCATTCAGTACTTCTGGGAGTAGTACGTACTCTCATGTTTCTGTAGTTCTCCGCTGACTTTTCTCGTCAGCCTTTCAACATGGCCAAAGAACCCAGAGAGAAATCGACAAAACGCTTGAGTGGAATCCATCCATCCTCGCTCAGTGTCTTCACACACAATGTATTTTAAAGCATCTAAATACCGTTCTCTCTTGCTCTTTTTTTGGCAAGTTGTTTTCCACTGCATTCTTGAAGCAACTTATTGAAACCATTTTCTTCTCTCTTAGTGAGGTCATTTTCATACTACTAATAGAAACAATAACTGGTGAACAGATTAACAGTGCAGAAAAGCCGCTCTGGAATTTCTCTTCTCAGATGGTTCTTCCTTATGGTTAAACTGAAATGTGCATTACTTGTGCTCTAGACAGACAGTGTGAGACCATGGACTATTATTGACCAATTCTTGCTTTCATTTTGAAGACAAAAACGTTTATTTAGTGCAGCTAATTCATGGAACACAAACATACCCATGCCGATAATCAATGCTGGAAAGCTGATACAGTGTCTTCCTTCAGTTGCACAAACTGTACGACCAAAATGTGCTGCATGAATGTCAAATGATTCAAGTTTCTGTCAAGAAAGTGAGAAAGTCTCCAAGGAGTCTTTAAATGCAGCATGGATCAATTATCACCTTGAAGGAAATCATCTGGCGGCATTGGAGAAATGTGCCGGACATCTAATTCAGAATAATGTAGTCAAGGTTTTTAATAGAACTCAAACTGGAAAAACCCAGCTGACGTCCAGGAACTACAAAAAAAGGCAAAAGATGAAACAACTTCTCTGTTGTGTTTTGGTGTGGGGAGGAAACAAAGCACAGCCAAGTAGAGATCTTTTTGGCCAGAGATGAAGCTGGTCACGACTGAAAACTAGCAGTTAACACTAGATTTGAGTGCAGATTCCATTTTTTGAGGGACCGTGTGATAAATGGAACATGTTTTCACATCTCCTGAAAGTCCCTTTTCATGTAAAGTTGTTTTCCCAGATTTATCATCTTTGCCAGGTATTGTCTTTGCAGAACATTTTCCCGAAATTCTGGAGAAGGATTAAGGATGGACTGAAGACACACTGAACACAAAACTGTCTTTATTACAATTATTATGTTACAATGCTTATTTAAATGAAAGTAAAAAGCTAAAGTAAAAGTCTTCCACTCGAGTAAAGATGTGAAATACTTCTATACTCATTGTACTTTTTGCGTGGTATAACATTTTTCAGTTCTTTTGTATATTCCGTTATTAATGTATTAACCTCTGAATGTGATATACCAAGTTCTGCTGGTGGTGATTATCTGAATACATTTGACATTTATTATTTCAAATTAGAATTTGTTTAGTAATTTTTATCTATTGGGTTCAGATAAAGGGAGAGTAATGGAGAGATTGGGCAAAATTCAAAATACTAGGGGAGTTACAGTATAAGGTGAGGTCAATTTCAGCATGTTTTTTTTCGTCCCCACATAAATGCGAATCTTTGAGGGGAAATCTGAGTCATATCATCAGGAGACTTGAGATCATTTAAAGATCTCATCTTTTGATTGGCATATGAAACGCAGACGAAAATTGCGTGTTTTTTTTCTTCTGAGATCACTTTGAGATAGGTGAGACTTATTTAAGAAGAATCCTGAGATGTAATCATGGATGAAAAAATAGATGTGAACTCAGATAATGTCCTATATCTGAGAGTTCTATCTCGGTACATTAATCTAATGCAGCTATTTCATTTATGGAGGATAAAGGGCTGGATGCCCTGCCTGACACAAAAAACTCCCCGTAGTGAGTCAAATATGAACTATTAGAATAAACCACGATGATTACAAGATGGATCTCCTCGAGTCGATTCAAATTAATGAAATGTGGTAAATCAGACGAACGTTTGAGAAATTAGGGCTGGACAATTTTGGAGGTAAAGCTCCTCCCCATATATTTATATATATATAAATAAATATATAACTGACCTTTCCCAAAATGAGTACAGTTCTTCCTGGCACTAAGGTCTATGTCCTTATAAAATCTGAAAATGGTCAGGGACATAGTTTTTCTGGGATCCCAGTAACACGGAGCATCTGAAGTGGCGGAGGACGACTCCATAAAATCCCTGATTTTTCGGGGTTGAACCCTCTGGCCTCTCAATGGTTGTGTATTTGCTGGGTCGTGGCTCTCTATTCTCTCATCTGCTGCTGCTCATCAGCTCTGGCGACTCTTCTACCTTTCACCAGACTATTCAGCAATCTATGCCATAGTTAATTTGGCTGCTCAGAATTTCTAAAGGAACTTCTTCTTCTTCTTCTCTTTCTCCTTCTTTTGCTGCCCCCGTTTCAACTTATCCCACTTCTCAGGCGACAGAAGCTCCGGCTGAATCAAGCCAACATCATTCGGCCCCTAAACCCACAGCCAGCCCCCCTCACTTTATTATTATTTAATTCACATTGTTACCACACTTTTCGTCACTGGGTCCAAACTGAAAACTTAACCGTAATATGAGATAATCCTTTATTCATCCGACCATAGGAACATATTAGCGTTGCAGCAGAAAAGAGCAGGATGTCATACTTAGTCCCAAAGTTAAGAGCAGAGGAGAAAAAATAGTACAGTTGTCTATATGGAGATATGAGATATGGAGATATTGCTTGACTCACAGTGGATTTGCTGCAATGCTTCACAGCAAAGTAACGAATTGCCCTCAGGAGAAATGTAGGTTGTTTTTTTTCTGTCTGTGCGTGTGTTACGTCTTGAAGTGGAGCATGCTAAAATCTAAAAATAACAGAGCTCAAAGGGGTTGAAAGATACTAGAAGGGTCCGGTCTTTTAAATCTGTCACTCAAGTTGACGGGACTGTGTGGGAAAACAGCTTTAGCGGAGAGCTTCGTGGATTCGGACCTATCTGCTGCACTCCCCGTGGGCCGACGCCCCTGACTCCAATCCCCAGCCCCTCTTCCTCCAGCGAGGGGATAGGCAGGGACACAGGAGGTCAGTGTGGATTGCTTACGGAGGTGTTCCATTTTAAATGCCAGAACAATTTCCTTCTGACCTGCTGAAAGTCTGTTTTGGAATTTCTCATGTGCCACTTCACCCACAATGCAGTTTCTGACATTCGACACCAGTGGCCCCGCAGTAACCTGCAGGGGCGATTACGCTCGGTCAGGACCTGCTCTGGGCCTCTCATTCCGCAAACCACAAGCAAGATGGGATAAAATAGACTTGCGAGAGACCATCCCAGTGTATGTTACATATTTCCCGGAGTCATTAAAATCACTCTCTTTCTCTGCCTGTGTCCTTGCAGTAATTGGGAGTTCTGGCGACCGCTCTAGGGCCGCTCAAGCTCTGGTATCTGCAGCACGGGGCACCAATCCATGCGTGACGATATGTAATATAATCAAAAAGTCAGCCTTGTGTTTTATACAACCAATCAGAGCCAATCAGTGTGAGCCCATTGTGTTATGAGAAGGTGGAAAAGGGGGGGCTCAGGGGCTGCTCGGGCCCCGGCTGAGTGTGTTACTCATCAGTCTCCGAGGCCCGGCGCTGTGTTTGGATTGCTATGTTTGGATAAAGCAGATTGGTTTGCACTTAACCCTGTAATATATGCAAAACTCCTCTCTTGATAATACTCTTTAAGCCTGGCCAGTCACCACTGTGGCAGATGCTGTAAACGTTGCGTGGTTTGAAGAAAAATGACACATAATTAATTGTGACATGGTCGCCGAGTAGGAACCCTCCAGCCCCCCCTCAAATCCTGTACACACACACACACACACACACACACACACACACACACACACACCTCAATATCATGACGTTAACAAGCAGGGCATGAAATATGGCATTGAGATTTACAAAGGGTCAAAGGGCGATTTGTTTTAAACTGTGACTCTATGCGTATGCAAGCCAAACGGTAATAAACAGCAAAGTGATTAGTATAGCCCGCAGCCAGAGTCACCCAGCCATCGCACCCACTTTAGCTGTAAGATGCTAGGGATTAAAAGAAATGAGAAAAAGTTGTGTACTCTTACACTCTTCTTGAAAATCCTCATCCCATAGAATGAGTCCTAAATAGTATACAAAAAAGAAGAAAAAAAAGCTTTTTTGAAGAGGGGATATGATTAATGGGTATTGATCAAATGTATGTGTTTAACGTAGCAATGATGACTAGAAACAGGAAGTTAAAAGATCTCTGATAGTTTTTCACTGAAATAAGATGTAAAAAGACCAATTTGTTGTTTAAGTGAAGTTTTGCTTAAGTTGTACATTTTAAAATTAAACATTTAGCAATATTGACATGCGTACCCTTTGACTTGTCCAAAAATGATTAAATAACTAAAATGAGAAGTTTAACATTTCTTATATATTTTAAGGTTATTTATTTGTATAGCATGGGCAACAACTTTTATCATTCTGTTTTTAGCTGGCCATTTTTTACTATTGACGTCTTTGTTGCATTGTTTCCCGTCCCGACGGCTGGATGTTAATCTATGGTTCCTTTTTTGTCGTTTTATCTTCTTTTAGGTATTGCTGGCTGCACAACAATTTTCCACCTCTGGGATTAATAAAGTTATCCCTGATCCTTGAAAAGTACCCCCTAGTGAGTAAAACATGAACTATTACATTAAAACATATATATATATATATATATATATATATATATATATATATATATATATATGACAGATGCCGTTGAGTCGATTCATATGCATCAAATTTGGACTAAATCAGACTAAAGGTTGAGACATTATGGTCCGAAAATGTTTGGAAATAAAGTTTCCTCTAGTGTTAGAAATATGAAAACGACCTTTCCACGCACTAAGACCTGTGGAATGTAAAGTTGGAAAATGATCCATGAAATAGTATTTGAGTTATGGCAGAGAAACAGTGTTTTTGGTGAAAAGCGCCCTCTAGTGAGTAAAATATGAACCATTCGAGTAAAACACAATATATACATAATAGATGGTGATCGATTAATTTGGTCCGAAAATATTTGTAGGTAAAGCTCCCCCTAGTGTCAGAATTATACAACCGAACTTTCCCAAAATCACTCCTGTTCTTCCTCCCACTAAGATCGATGGAAATAAAATTTGAAAATGATCCATGAAATAGTTATTGAGTAATTGCACTAAAAAGATGGGTCTCTGGCGGACATGGCAGTTGAGGCGATGACGATCCCATAATATCTCTGATTGTTCGGAGATATTATTAAACTATAAGAATATTCTGATTTGTAAAATCCAAAAACATCCTAATAAATAGTAAAACAGAGACATCATTTTTCTGCACTGTGCTCAAAGTATCAAAAGCAAATATATTCACTATAACCTCATATCCCCCGAACCGTCGGGCCATTATGGAATCATCAACACCGCCGCAGATCTTTCATGTCAACACCAAAACTCAAAAACCATTTCATGGATCATATTTTTCAGATTTTAAACCCACATAGACCTTAGTACGAGGAAGAACTGGAGTGTTTTTAGGAAGGCTGGTTCTATATCTCCAAAAGTTTTGGGCCATTATTTCTCAAATGATGGTCCGATTAAGTTCAAATTCTGTTCATATGAATTGACTCGAGGAGCTTCATCCTGTATACTGTAAATCATATTTTAGAGCGGCTGTCTCCCTATCGGAAGATCGGAAGGTAGCCGGTTCGAGTCCTGGCAGGGTCTGCTTGTCTTAGGGTCCTTGAGCAAGACCCTGAAACCCTAGCTCCCCGGGCGCTTCAGAGGGGCCTCCCACTGCTCCCTCAGGGACGGGTCAAATGCAGAGAAATAATTTCACTATGTCGTATTATGTATAAACACTATTTATATCCCTGAAAAGTCTGGGATATTATGGAATCGTGATCACCGTATACGCCGCCGCGTCTGGCGCCACAGATCATTTATATTGACTCGATAACTCTCGTTCCAGAATATGGACATTGGTGTCTCCCAGGAGAAGTCAGATTTTCTGAATTCTCAGTCCTGTTCTGATGGCCTGGTTGGGCCACGAGTTGTTTGGTGGTGGTTTGGGCTACATAGATTAGTGCCCTCCTTTCCTGCACTTTGCTCAGTTTGTGTTGGGTGTTTCATCTTTAGGGTGAAATGGATTTTATCCCAGAGTGTTGAATGGTTTGAAGAGAAGCAGGATGTTGTATTTGGAGATAATCCTCCTTAGTTACACAGAAACTCAAGCCACATATGGAATGATGATGTTGTTGCGCCTGTCCTTCTATTCCTCTCTGGAGTTATTCTTCTGAGGTTTGTTTGCAGACTTGATGAAAGCCCAGTTGGGGTAACCACAAGTTTTCTTCATACGTGCATGCGTCTTCTCTTTTCCCTCTGCTTCTGTAGAGACATTCTCAGCCCGGTCTGTGTTCTGTAGGTTAATGGTAAAGTTCTGCCACACAGCAGGTCCTCTCGTGAAATTCTCATTGGACTTACATTATATGGAGGATCCCTTATATTGGTCTATCTTGACACTTGCATATCCCTTCATAAATAGATAAGAAAGTTGAACCAATTATGAACTTCCTCTGGCACCAGCCTGGAACTAGCACCGGGTTAGAGGCACCGGAGATCCAGTGGGTGCTGAGTGACATAATTTGTATTGAAATGTAAACTGAACTTACAGAAGACATTCAGCAGACAATTCCTTTAAAACTTGTATATATTCTTTTCTTCCCTCACTATTCCCCCACTTCCTGTCCATAAGTCTGGTCAACAAATAAACCCTAGATTCATAAATATGGCATTCTCATTCCACATCTTCATGCTCTACTCCATCCCCATCCCACAAACCTTCTCTGTCTCTCTTCTTTATATTTTTTTCCTGCAGTTTTATTTCCAGTTCACACACATTCAAACGTGAACAACCCTCGTCGTTAAAGAGGAACCCCAAAGTTCCAGAGCAGCCTCCCTCTCCTCGGCACTCATTCTCACAGCATCTGATGTGGTGAACCACTGAGAACTGGGAGTCTAAGGCTCTGTGCTCCTCTTTTTCACATTTTACCTCAATGACCACAGATACATTCTTTAGTTTCACTAAGGGAGTACCTCAAGGGTCATTTCTAGGTCCCCTCCTGTTTTCTATTAAGTCCCAAGTAACTAGGCTGTCTTATGACTACCATTGTTATGCGGATGACACTCAGCTAATTCTTATCAGAGTGAATGTTTTGCGTACCTGCTCAATGCCTGGATGATTCCCACTTTGTTTCTGTGCCTGATGCATTGTTGTTTGCTCTCACATCTGCCTATTGCATTGTCATTACATTTCTAATGGTATTTTAGTTTTTCTGCTGGGAGAATAAATGACAAGTAGTTCCTTGATAGTCCTGGAATTTCTTTTTAGGAACACTAGGTTATTGCCATACATCAAAACCTTAGTGACATCCTCAGTAATGCATGAGCTTGGCCTACTTACAACCCAACTGCGTTGGGATGACTGTTTTTTGAAAACAGCAACTAGAGAGGGCTAATAGTTAATCATTTCTATACTCCGCCGGTCTCGAAAATGTCAAAAAGCATTCTGTATATTGTGGTACTATGACCATAAAAACACCACACTGCACACAGGGACTATTGATTTTGTGAAACAAAAGTCTGAAATTGTGAAACAAGCTTTCCTTAAGCAGTCGGACACAATCAGCTCTCTGAATGGTGAAACATGTTTACCAGCGGCCCACTGCCGCTGGTCCGAGGAGGAGCTGAGAGATTGGGCATGTTTTTGGCACTGAACACGTCTTTCAACTCCATGTACTGTCCAGTATGATTTAACGACGAATTCAGCTTTTTTTTCTAATCAAACTGTAGACATCTTTTTAAGCTATATGGAATTTGGATTAGCAAATCAAAAGTAAAACTGTTCTCTTCTTACCTATTTTCCTTCCTGCACCAACCGTCTGTTCCCTCCGCAGAGAACAAGAGACAAGAGGAATCAAAACAGGAAAAATACATCAGACAACTCGGCAGATGCCCTGAAGGAGAATCGCTTCAGCCTCACCTGAAGTGACTTTCCAATCACGACAAACATCGCAGGAAGAGGATGCTACACCACTATAATAAACAATCACCGAGGGGGATTCCCCCTTTACTCTTCCTCCACCTTCATGGAGTTCAGTGAGCAAACTAGGCCTACGCTGTCTTCCCTGACAGCAAGAGTATATCACCGTAAAAGACCCCAGTCCCCTGGATTGTACAAGCAATCCCTCTGATTGATCTCCTCAAATTAAATGGGAAGATATGTCTTAAGAAAATGTTCCTTGTAAAAGAAAAACAAAGAGCTCCACCTCTGAGTGAATTATAAACTAATAGAGTAAAAATATAAACTAATATAGTAAGATTTGACCTCAAGTCAATTCATATGCATACAATTTGGACTAAACTGCTAAATTTGGCCTGAAGCTGTGAAGTACTTTTAGATAAAGCTGCTCCAGTACCGCAAGTGATCAAAATCACTCCAGTTCTTCCTCGCACTAAGGTCTATGAGGATATAACATTTTAAAATGATCCATGAGATAGTTTTTGAGTTAATGCTTTAACACGAAGGATGTGGACAAGTGGACGCAGGTATGAAAATTCCATAAAATCATCTTTTCGCGATGAAAATATCTGCACGGAGGGTTGGGGTGGGAATCCAGACGGCAAACTCAAACTCAGTTCATCTGGAGTTTTTAGAGGCAACTTGTGTCCTAAAATGACCTCTTGAGTACGACCGCAGAACTCAGCTTTCAAACTTAGAAGAGAAAGTTAAACAGTGGTTTACTGAGGGGATTTGTTACTTCAGGCTATTTTTCTGGCCCTGTCAGCATTGTTACTGAGCGCTTTGTTACGATGAAAGCTGGGGGAGAGGTTCTTCTTCAAATATAGAGGGTAATGCACACCTCCTCTCTCTCTCTCTGTGCCTTGACTGTTGACTGAACTGCCATGGATATGAGCAGTTCTTTAGGGGGTCGTACAGCTGAACATAAACAATCGGCATCATGAGACATTTGGCCAACATGTTTGATACATGAACTCTCTAATGATATGATCTAAGGAAACAAATGAGCAAGCTGATCCGCTAACGGTGTGCGCTGAGGACTGCATCTGTCAAACGTGCAAAGTTACACGCTATCCATTCAGTACGTTTGCCTTAATGAATGTGCAATATAGGGCCTTTCTACCCGAGTGGGTAAAATACAGGGAGGAGTCGATTGCAAAGAGGTTAATTTTTCACGCACAATTGTGTTTACTAATCCTGATAATAATTGTGGTGATTGTTATTGCGTCTGTATTTTAATAAGTTTGAAAGGAAGGTTCTAATCAGTGAGGCGTTGCGCACAGATGGCCGCTGTTATTGTAGTGAGGAGGAGACACAGGCGCTTTGACATAAGATGAAGAGAACAGGTTTTTCTTCTCGTGTTCGGGCTTTTATGCTGATAGAAGCAAAAGTAATTCAGTCATATCGGCTATCCCTCAGTGCCATTTAGGAGCTTTTGAACGAACGAAGGTCTGATTTGAAACCACTCACATGAAGGAGTCAGGCAGTACGAGCAATGCCAGAACTTCATTCAATCATTCCAGCGGACTGCATTTGTTTCTGCTGGCGTCTCGCAAAGCAATTTGTCAGGTGTGCTGTCCCAAGTCCTTAATGTCATGTCATAAAGGATGGGTATTGACATAAGCTTATCCACACATTCCCTGACGCACCGAATAAAAAAAAATATGACTTTATGCGGTTGCTGGCACTGATAGACCTCAGTGCGTGGAAGCAATGGATTGATTTTGGAAAAGACCAGCTATATATATATTTCCGATACTAGGGGGCGCTTTGTATCCAAAGGTTTTTTGGTATCAAAATATATCAACTTAGTACAATGTTGGTGTATGTGAATCTTGAGGAACTCTTTATTGTATATATCATATTTTACTCTAATAGTTCATAATTTACTCGCTAGGTGGAGCTTTTTTTTTATGAGACGGACCATTTTTCTGACCTAACTCTGCATTTTGTTTGAGGAGTTCAATCAGTGGAATCGCTTGTACAATTCAAAGGATTGGGGGCTTTTTTGGGATATCCATGCTCTCTTGGACGACAGCGCTGGCCATGTTTTAACAGGGATTTTTTTTAAGGAACTGATGAGCAAACTCCTCTAGGTTCTTTGTATGTTCCATACAGGTGGATGGAGGGGTTGTTCGTGATGGGTCATGAGGAGAATGTTGTGTTAATGTGTGTATAATTTGTGTCCATACCAAACAGGAGCATATAATATTTTTAATGGAGTCCATATTAACAATCTGTGACTAAATAACTGCAGGTCACATGGTTATTAATGAGGTGCAGGGATTGTGTGGGCTACAGGGGGAAATTTCTGTGTCGTGTAAAATGATTGACAGGCACGTCTGTATGTGTTTGATTAACATCATCATCTAAAAGGCCCTGCTATGAAGTGTTGCCAGGAAACTCAGCGGAGCATTCCGTTTTATCATGAGCCGCTATCAGATGGGGTCTCTCTCCGTGTAATAAGTAGCCCTGTGGTTTTATAGTCCACTGCACCACTGGAACTGTGGCCCAGCTCTAACTGCCTGCCAGATTTCTTCATGAAACCTAATGAGATCCTGGTGCTTTATTCTGGGGGGGCGGGGGTGGGAGGTTGGAATGCAAATGACATATTCAAATATGTCTGTTTTCCCAGAGTTCAACTGCACCCCGAGGGTTCCTCCATTGCTGGGTTCAGGGTCACAAACATGCTCTTTAACACTAGCTAGCTCCAGTTCAGACTTCCAATGTTTTTACTAAAGGTGCAGTGCGTACAATTGAATGGTTTTTACTAAAGGTGCAGTGCGTACAATTGAATGGTAACTCTTCATATTTAAGGGTAGATCACATTCATACATTCTTAGTATAGTAGTATATAACCAACTAACCAGTGAAATGGAAACAGGCCTTGTCTCTTTTTTTTCTTTTATACAACAGTAAAAACAGTAATTAAAGAACAATGAAACCCAGGTAATAAACTGTAAAAAATATTTTAGCCTAGTATTTAAGATTTGTGTATTTTAAGTACATATAAAATGTCCTTGCATTTGGATTCCAACATGTTAACATTAACTAATAAAAACTTAATCTGATGCAAATTTGTCATTAAAACATGAACAAGAGCAGTACAGACTATATTTATGTAATAGATCTAATAAACGTTATGTGTGGGAAAATTCATTTCCCCTTCAAAACAATGTAACTTCCTGAAAATTATATGTAAATCAATCCCATAAAATGTCACAGTTAAATAAATGTGAACAAGGTCTCGATTTGTTGCAACCTGATAACATTTCACTGTTTGATAATCAACAGATTTATGCTGATTTTATGACATCTGAATACTTAAACAAAAAAAACATGATTAGCTAAATAAAATCATATAGATGCAAATACTTAAACTATGCAATTATTATTATTTTTTTAGTGTAAAAAGGGCTTTTTTCTGAGCTAACATTAAAAACAATCTTTATTTTCAGCTGACTCTACACTAACTAAAACATCATTATGAATATATTACATTTACTCAAAAAGATACGGCTTAATTTTTCACATTAAAGCTTGAAATACTGGTATCAACACCTGAACCAGAAGTGAGATTTATTAAGTTATTTTTGATGTAAGGATACAGTTAACAGGTAAAAAGGTAAAAGGTCCGGTCTTCCACATGTGAGTGTTGTCTCTGGTTTCCGTCTGCAGCAGATATAACTGTTGGAGGCCAGAGGGTGAGACATTTTCTCCAACATCACAACTGTCGGACATGAAAGCCGTCAGAGCAGAGGTGTGTTTGTGTACAAGAGGAAGACGAACAGCAGAGGGCAGCAGGTGATTGTGAAGAAGATACAGGGAACCCTATCTGGGATTATTTAATTTAAACTAAGTGAAGCTTCAAAAAACAATGCTGTTTTATTTATGTATGTTTGAAAGCAACTCCGTTTTTTTTCTATGAACATATCCTTATTTACAACCTTTGACCTTCAGCATTTCCTCTGCACCAATTTTTGATCTGTTGTCTAAGTCTAGTTAACCCTTTAATGACCCAACTGTTTGGTTAAACTCATACTGAGTCTCTATTTGTTATTTAAAAATGTGACTGAACCTGTTTATAATATGACTCAGTGGTAGTGAAATATATATATATATATATATATATATTTATATATATATATGCTGACGAGTAAGGGGGACACCATGATTTGATCCAAATGTAAAGTGCATTATAAATTAAATTTATTATTATTATTATTATTAAAGGGTGTTTTTTTTTTTTACATATCACAGCATGTGAAGACCTACTGAACAGAATTATGTATCTTTATTCATTTATATATATTTTTTTACTGTTGTAAAACATGCTGTAAACAATGTCATTGTTTACAGTATCTAAGACATTAAATTCACAAAAAAATTAAAAGATGCAAATATAAAAGTAGATGTATATTTTTCCATTGTTTTTTTGCTAGACAAAGACATCAAAGGATTGATATAAATAGAATTCCTGGATGGAATATGAGAGATAATACGAAATTCCTATGTTTGGGGAAATTGTTTATTTGTTTGAGATAACAGTTAATTATTTAATGTGTATTTATTAAATAGGTTATTGAATACACAACATGTGAGTGATGGTGACAAAAACACACTCATTGCTACTAATTTATTATTTATATTGCATATACTCCGGTGTTAATGCAATTACTACTATAGAGTGTATCGTTAGAACGACCTTATAGTGGAAGGATTTGGAGGAGGCTTGAAGCAGAGCAACCATCTGGTTATTTTAACGGACAATCAATATGAATAATTAAAAATACTGTGGACCAATGGCAGCATGTGGTCACAGCAACAGCACACACATAAATGACAGAATATTGAAAAATAACAAAGACAACAATATACTCTAACTTATACATAACATAAAACATTTAGTGAAATTATTATACATATACTGAACTTATTATTATATTATGCATTATAATACTTTCAAACACTTAAAGAGAAGAGTGCAATTTAACTATTTCACTCTACACTCTTCAACCCAATGGGGTGTCCCAGAACCTTTAAATGGGTTTTTGTGCTACCGGGGACTCTTTTACCCGTAACACCCAGCAGAGGAGACACACAGGAGTTATATTGATTCCTTTTTTTGGTATGATGTTTTCCTTTTATTTCTGTGCTGGGTAATCGCACTGAATATTTTTGAAAAAGTACTCTACAAATAAAATGTATTATTATTATTATTATTGTTAAGATTATTATTATTACTAAAGGTGGGTTGTTGTTGTACAAGTTTATTCAAAAAGGTAAATCCCTTGAGATGAATCATTTGGTTTTCAAGGGGGTCCTGAAAAAAACAATACCAACCAATAAACAGAAAAACACATAAAAACAATAATCAATTCAACATTCACCACAGTAAACAGGGTTGTATGTGAAAAGGAGTACAATAATGACCACAACCACTAGATGGCCATAAAGAAGCCATGAACATAAATATTTTATGTGTAGTAGGCAAAATTTAGATAAAAGTTAGATTCAGCCGAAATATAAACAGTTATTGTGAGTGATCAGAATCTACACACGCTGCCATCATTTCAATAAACACTTAATCACGATAATGTTTTCACACTTTCATATTACATTTTAGATATTAATTTAATCTTCCAACCATGAAAGTGATAATAAAGTCTTTGCCTTCACAGGTGGGCCTTAAATCACAAGCTTAATCAAACTATTAGCCCAGATATTCAATAAAATATCAAATATGAGGTTAACAAGATAGAGCTCCTCAAAAATCAATTCAAATGCACCAAATTTGGATTAAATCGGACCAATGGTTAAACATTATGGTCCGAAAGCTCTTGGAACTAAAGCTTCCCCTAGTGTCATAAATACACATCCGAACTCACACTAAAGTCTAAAGTCTAAAGTATAAAATTTGAAAATTATCCATGAAACAGTTTTTGAATGTGTTTTTTGTAAACAGCACCTCCTAGTGAGTAAAATATGAATTATTTAAGTGAAAGAAAACTATATAGAAGAAGGATCTTCTCAAGTCGATTCATATGCATCAAAGTCGGACTAAATCGGACCAGCAGTGGAAAATTATGGCCTGAAAGTTTGGGAGTTAAAGTCCCCCCACAGTGTTGGAAATTTACAGCCAACCTTTCCCAATATCATTCCAGTTCTCCCTCACACTACGGTCTATGTGGGTATAGAATTTGAGAATTATCCATGAAAGCGTTTTTCAATTATCACATTAACATAAAGGCGATGGCTGCAATGATGATTCCATAAGATCCCTGCCTTTAATGGATGTAGATATATCAGCAAATCATCAAGTTAGCTGAACGAAGCGCAGACACTCCACTGTTAAGCTTTCGATGGATTAATGGCGGACCAGATGAGTCTCTCCTGCATGCAACAGGATGATAAGAAGATACATAAGTAAGTATGTAACTGATTTCCTATAAAATTAAATGTATTATTATATATATATATACACATATATACATATATATATATATATATATATATAATAAAAGGTGCACATTTCCTGGCCTTCAAATATCATCGGAAGTTTTAGTTAGCATAAGATCGGCAAGCTAACTTAAAGAGTCACCCTCCTGGATCGAACAGTCAATCAACGTCACAATCACCTACCAAACACCGCCTTATTGTCCAGTGTAGGCACGTCTACAGCTGCTTTCATCTCCATCAAACTGCCATAGTGTGCAAATAAATATAATTTTAAGTCCTTGAAATTAACAAATGTAAAGACCTCTTGGGACTGGTCACTCGTGTGACAGTCCCATTCAAGGGAGGCTCTAAAACAGTCCAAGATTTCCAAGTTAGTATGTAGCAGCATCTCCAGGAAGTCATTAATAGCTTATGTGTAATATTCCACCTTTCACCTTGCATCCCCTCTATCACAGTTTCTCCTACAGACACGTCGTATGATGAGAGAGTGACACGGATGATGTTTAAGGAGATCTCTGACCACTGACCCTTCCAAAAGTACTGCAGTACCTGGAGATTCCAGATGTAGTGAGTCCACAATTAATTCAGTCATCTTCATCAGTCTTCATCACTGAGGTACTGATGAGTGTGGGACATGTGTTGAGAGTCATCACATTTCTAACAACAATAGCAGTTTTATAACCACAATCACGAGTCAAATGTCACCTTGCGTTCCTGCGGTGGAAACCACACGCTCGCCACTGAGGTTCAATCAGAGAAGACAGACAATGAAGAACAGATGAATGATTTATTACAAGAGATGATGTTTGATAACTAGACCTACGCTTCTATCCCCAACAGCCAGGGTATATCCCCGAAAAGTCCCCAATCTTGTACAAGCAATCCCCCTTTTTAATTGATTAAATCGGACCAACGGTTGAGAAAGTATGTCCTTTTGAAATTAAAGCTCCCCCTAGTGACAAAAGTATATATCCGAACGTTCACAAAAACACTCCAGTTCTTCCTCACACTAAGGTCTATAAGGGTCCCAGAATTTTAAATGATCCATGATGTGACTTTTGAGTTATTGCGTTAACCCGAAGGATCTGTGTTGTGGATGCGCCAGGCGGCAGCGATTCAATCTCCCCAATTGGTCAGGGTTATAATTAGTCTATTAGAAAGACTTTGGCGCTCAAGATGCTTCGGGGTGATTGTGATCAAAGGGTCTCTGCCCGGAGCAGCAGCATGGAACATCCCCCCTATGGAGTCTGGATACTGGTGGTGGTGGCTGATGAATGATGAGGCTGATGAGTGCAGCATGCAAGCACTAGTTGAACGGAGAGAGAGTCACATCTAAAGACAGCAGCTGATGGTCATGGCCTCATCATGCAGGTCTGACGCAGGGATTGGATGAAGAGGCGGCCTGAATGAACGCAGCTGATATCAAAGAAAGCTCCAGAACGTGAAGCAGGTGGTTGAGACTGAGCTTGTGTGAAAGGTGAGGATAACGGAGTGGAAAGAGCAGTAACTGTGGGCTGAGAGAGCAAGAGGATAGTCTTTCCGAATTAACTTTTGAACGACTTCCATTAAAGGGTTTCTAAAAGAAATTCTCAGAAGGATTAAACTCAAATTACATTTGAGTGAAATAAAGAATGTAAAACTGGTCTAAAACAGAATATAAAAGAGGCTGGGAACTACATGTAGGTGTAGTAAAGGACACCCAAACTGTAATATGTTTAATGGCTTCTCTCCTGCGTGTGTGTTTTGCTCTCCCTAGGTGTGTATGTGCGGCTGTAGGTCTGGTCACACACCCGAAACTGGTCTGGCTCCGCCCCTGTCTCCCTCTACTTATCAGTCTGCAGCATAAAGAAAGCTGGCTCTCCAACTATTCCTCCTGAGATTACCCAGCATGTGGGGATTGGTTTTTCTCCCTGTACTCAGGAATCCTTTACTAAGACCTTCCACTTCAGCCTCGCTGCCCTCAACACCTCAAACCAGTCGACCCAAACATCTCGAAACCCAAGCCGGATCCAGTTCTCCCCGTACCCCTTCTCTGCCAGATGCCCGCCTCTCTCAGTTACTCACATCCTCTTCGAACAAAAAATATACATAACCTACAACATGACGAATTAAAAAAACCTTCATGAACTACGTTTTTTTTTTTTTTTTTTAAAACAACCAAAAATAGCAGTTTCAGGCGGACAGTTTTTTCTTTAACAAGCTATGTGGAACAATTTCTTTCTTAATCAGCAAATTAACATATTATAAGATCTGGAGTTGAAATCCCAAAAATTCCTTAAAATACATTACCAATTATCACAGCCACAATTTTTAAAATGCTTGATTATTATTATCCCCTAAAAGTTAGGGATATTATGGATTTGTCATCGCCGCTTGTAAAAAGCGCATGTAAAAAGCGCTTTTTAATAATACCTAACTTTTAAATCAAAACAATAAGTAAGTATAAATACTGAGAATTTCGATAAGTTACCGAAGTGCATGACGATCCAATGATATCATTCAAAAGCATGCACAAATAAAAAAAAACGCTCAGAGAACGTGAACCTACACAATGGAACAAAAGTCCCCAAGGTAGACATTATTGTGATCAGAATCAGTTAGATCGCTTTACTTAGGATGCCTTGTAATTACGGAACCAAACCCATCTTGATAATAAAATTCCCTATTAAATGGATATCTTTATTTACAATATTTCAAATGAGACTTTGGGTAAAATTTTATGCAGATTCATCTATCAATTTATGAGTTATTGAGAAAAAAAACCCCTCAAAAAACCAAAACAGTAAATAGCTGTCATTAGTTCTTAAAATCTCCAGCTGAAGACCTGGTGACCGATGTAGAACCCATGTTCTCCCAGGCTTTGACTTTGACAAATAGCTTGTACTAACCATATCCTTTTGTGTTCCAATTAAAGAAGATAGATGCAGCTTGCTGGCCCAATCAAATCCATGTGGACTCCTTCAGGCCCTCGTGTATTAGCTTTTACAGAAATCAATAACTTATTTATTGTAGCCTATTTTCTATTATGCTGAGAACCTGTTTGGGGAGAACACAGGTATCAGAGTGTGTGTGTATTTCAGTAACTTTCCCAATAATCTGTTTGATGGATAAATGATGTTTCTTACATAGAGAAAATGGATACTGGAAACAATGCCATGTCCCTAAAGGGACTGTAGGTCTGCGTTCTTACAGCAGATCCAGAGAAGATCTTCGATGACGGAGCAGTTTTCCCCCTGCGCCCCCCTAAAGCCCAACATGGAAACTTAGATTTAACAACAAAGATGTCTGTGATTGCAGGAAGTTACTAATCAGGCGACTTCTAAACTAATCACATGCCATTTCCTGTGAATAGATAAACTTACCTAATTTTCTTTTATGCTCTGATGAAGGCAGATTAGATAGTCAACACTGGAAGTTTGTTAGTACTACTTTTTCCTACTGTGAGTTTTCAATATTGATCTAGACCTATAATGCCGTCCCCGATAGACTGGGTTTTATCCACGGAAAGTCCCCAATCCCCTTCGTTGTGCAGGCAATCGCCCTGATTGCGCTCCTCAAATTAAAAGTTATGTCCCAAGCACTTTTTGGGAAAAAAACTGTTTGAAATATGAGATATAAGATTACAATGTGATGTTAACAAGATAGATTTCCTCAAGTTGATCATATGCACCCAATTTTAAACAAAATCAGAAAAATGTTTGAGAGGTTATGGCCCAACTCCCAAAAGCGATCCAGTTCTTCCGCACACTAAGGTCTATATATATATAACTTGAAAATGATCCACCAATTGTTTTTGAGTTATGTCCAGAAAACAGTGTTTTTCATGAAAAAAATAACTCCCCCCAGTATGTAAAATATGATTTATTATTTGAGCCAATTCATAAGCACCCAATTTGGACTGAATATGATGCATAATATGGTTGACTGGTTGAATATGGTGACTTAATTTAGGAAGTTATGTCTTAAAAACTGTCTGTTGTGAAAAACTCACCCCAGCGAGTAAAATATGAACTATTAAACTAAGACATAATTTAAACAAAATAGATATCTTTGAGTCGATTCATATGCACCAAATGTGGACTAAATCAGAGCTACGGTTGAGAAATTATAGTCGAAAACATTTGGCAATAAAGTTCTCTCTAGCGTTGGAATTATAGAACTGAACTTTTCCCAAAACACTCCATGCACAGGTCTATGTGGGAACAAAATTTGAAAATGCTCCATGATATGGTTCTTGAGTTATCCCGTTAACTAAAAGGATCTGCGGTGAGGGACGCAGCTATTCCATAATATCCCCGACTTTTCGTTGATATAATTATGGTTTTAAACAAATTATCTGCGAATACATCTTCTCCACAGGAGAAACTCATCGGTTTCATTCTATACTGTATATGATGGAGAAAATTTCGCCTTCTGACCATTTGAGGTTATTAACTCATGGAGTCTCGGTTGTACTTATTTAAATAGATGGGCTTATTACAAACAGATATGTTATAACAGAAAAGATCCCGTCCAGTCAGATGCGGGTCTCATCCAAAAATCTTGCCATTCAGGTACAGCAGGAAAATTATATGTTATTATATGTTTAGAAAGTCAGAGCCAATCCACCAAGTCAGGCTATCTTGGTTTGTTCAGATATTACGGTGCCAGACATAACGTAAGGAAAGACTTTGGAAACAAGGGGGGCAAAAGGATTCTTTTTCACTTCCCTATCAGTTTACCCGACCCGGGTAAGTCCCTGTGATGTCGTAACTGGTTCCCTGATCTCCAAACAAAATGTAGTTGGATTACATGTTTTCTTTGGAGATGAGCAGCAGTCTGGACGATGATGGCCTTTCTCCAGTGATTCCCTGGGGTTTCAACGGTGAGCTGTTGACACTGTACCCGGCTTTAAAGAATCTCCTCTCATTTCTCTTGCTTACACGCCCTCTGGCTGATGTTCTGTTTCCCACTCTACACATGCAACTTTAGCTACCATTCTGTATGAAGGGATGTTTGATCTCTGGTATTCTGCGCTGCTGAAGCGTTCTTTTCAACAACTACTGGCCTGGTTATCCCACTTTTCTACTTAGCTATTTATGATCTTTCCTCTATGCCCCATGTGACCCGTATCTCTTTGTACTGCTTCTATCTTGCAAAACTCATGTTCCCCTCCTTTCTGATCCACTCTCACCATGTGAGGCTGCATCTATCTCAGACTCTCCACATGCTTTCTCCCCACTAGAGACTAGGATGGATGGACCCATTTCACATTGTTGACATGATGCATCAAGCCGGCACATTCTGACAGACCATCTCCAGGACCTGTGTGGACACCGCAGCAGACATGCCAGTCAGGTCCGGGTCAGCATGCTGCTCAGTGATGTGCTTCTGAGATGATGTCATGTCTCCGGA
Organism: Lophius piscatorius; assembly: GCA_009660295.1. Classification (NCBI taxonomy): domain Eukaryota; kingdom Metazoa; phylum Chordata; class Actinopteri; order Lophiiformes; family Lophiidae; genus Lophius; species Lophius piscatorius. The sequence continues at coordinate 216,814 of VRLP01000235.1, forward strand.
TGTCCCTGACTCTTGATGCAAGCATAGGATGGAACAGAGGAAGGATGGAACAGAGGAGGGAAAGCTGCCTCCATGACGTTTAATAATTGGACACAGAGCACTCTGGAGACCCGGGAGGAACTCTGAAGACAAGGGAAATTTAATAGAAAAGATACACAAGAAGGAACCATGCAGAAACCCTGAGCCGATCTAGACGTTACCCATATATATATATATATATATATATAGCTCTCAGCATCATGCAGAGGGAAATACTCACCGCCTTTAACTGATCTGTTTTTTTTCTATTCAGAACAACATTCATCAGAGGTTCAGTTTTTAAGATTGTGGGGGTACCTTTTGGAATAAATGGAATATAATAATCATAACTAGGTATTTTTTGTGTACTTTCAGCTGAAAGTAAAAATATTCTTAATGTTTGCTTAGAAAAAGCCCTTTTTTATCTAGAGGGGGGGTCCTGATTTTTGTAAGGAGGCTGCCATGTTGGAACAGATGGGCCCCTTTATAGTTCAGATTGTAGAGAACATTTAAAAAATGAAAAAGGACTCTTGGGGACACATACTCTTCACCACCTCTGGAGACATAAGATACTACAGTAACGGAGGCTCCTGATGAACGTAAGCTACTTTTTAATTCTTAATCATGGACATGCTTTATGTTCAGTTAGTTTGGAATTCCCCATCAGTATGAACTTCATCACTGCCGGGCAGCTAACTCCACCTCAGCTGGTTTGACAGCATCAAATCTTACAAACTGGACCTTTAAATCACCTTCCTACCTGAGCGGACATAAAGACGGAGTGGATTACCTTCATTTCTTAAAGGAAATGTCTCCAGAGACGTTTTTAAATCGCTTCTAAAACCACTCCACGTCTGACAGCTTCTTCAGCTTGGCTCGTAAGAAGGACTGACAGATGTTTCTAGACAGAGGGTCCTGAACCAACAAGTATTGAGCTTTGATTCCACTCTATGTTTCTCATTTTCGCACCAAAGTTTCCCTCAAACGTCGTTCATAATAATCCTGTTTGAGCAAAGTTTGGGAGATCTCCCACAGTAATTTTAACCAACATCGCCACTGACATTTAATTAAGATAACAGAAATTGTATTAACTTGTGTAAAAGGGCTATAATATTTAATAGTTGAAGGTAAAGTAAGAAAAATGCATTTTACGACAAGATTTCCCAGAATAGGAGGACGGCCGAATTGCCATTAGATTTGGAACAGAAGCCAATTCAGAAAGAAAATGCTGCATGTAAACAACTTTCCGAAAGAGAAGCCACTTTCTGAATTAGATTTCATTCCTTTGCAGGAGGTAGTCTAAGTCCTTTCAGAAATCCTTTCCGATAGCCCGTCGCTGTATGTAAACGCTGTTTAAGAAAGGTCTTCGAGGTGTATCAGCGCCGCGATGCATTTTAAATATGGCGACTTTTAAGCAATACTGGTTTACATCAGGCAGTAATTTTCTTATTGCAACTCTCAAAGTGGTTGAATAGAAGAAAATTTGCAATGACAAACTTGTCAAAGATGTAAAGCTTTAATTGGAAAAATCAGGTATGAAGGCACAACATAATAAAGCAAACTCCCACAACGGGGAAGAGTGGGGCTGACCGCTCAAACTTTATTTTTTTTACGATGCAATGGATTATTTTAATTGGAGGATGGCCTCGTAAATGTTGCTCACCATTTAGCAACATGTGTGTGGATGTGTGGAGGTTAACCAGACAAACGTGACCTCACTTTCAGTAAATTATGGAACATCGATTGGCAAAAAATCCCACTCTAGTGCTAGAGCTGAGGCTAGTCCTGTTTTCTACTTACCACAGCCTTGCTAATTACCTTAGCCTAACCAATACCAACTGAACCAACTGTCTAAGCTCACAGGCAGGGTTTGGGATTTTTCAGTCGTCCATTCAGATGCAAAATTCAATGTGTGAAATCTGAGTAACTTTTTTCTGTGTCCCATAACATTTCAGAGGAGGACGAAAGCCTGGTGGGGGTGCAGGAGAGTTCTGTTCTAACGGGGAATGGAGAAGGCTCCATTCTCCGTGATGTACCACATCTGATACTATTGGTACATCTGATACCACTAGTATCAGATGTATTGGACATCTGATAGTGGTGTCCAATACATATCAACTTTCCATAAACTTGGAAAACATGATTGGTTTACCGGATTGAGGATTTAGGTTGAGTAAGTTATACTAAGTGAGCAAGAATAAGTAAAATTTCACTGAATTTTTATCACAATTTATTTAAATTTTTTTCTCAATCATCCCATTTCATTGCACATATTAGCCACCCAATTAGCCATTAGCATTTACCTTTGACTGCCAACATGGCCCCGAACACACTCTCATCTTGTTAATCACCTGCCCTCCTTCAACCTCTTTTAACATACAAGACCCAATCATATCATTGCAGTAATATTCACGTGTGATGTCTTCCATCTCAGAGGAACAGTCTGCTGAATGTCATTAGTGCTGTAAAAACAAAAGGTAGCGAGGAGGGGGCAGATAAGGTCTCTGAGGTGCCAACAAAAGGTACGATTCCCTTCCAGCTGTTAATGTGCCCCAGCCAAGAGGATTAATCATTAAAATAAAGCCTGGGATTGAGCCGACATGAAGATCCTCTACGTTCTGCAGTAAATCAGAGGTTGTGGGTGGATGTGGTGCCATCATGTTGACACTAAGTTCAAAAACTTTACAAGATATAGCAACATATCAGAATTTCTATCAGCGCTGAAATTATTCATCACTTCTTAACAATCTGAGAGTTTTCTGACATTCCTCAAGGACTGTAGGTACACATTTTGGCGGCGAATGATTTTTTCGGAGCTATGTGGCAAAGGGAGCAACTCATATTCTATTCCTTTTAATCAGAGCAGGATTCCTTCCCTGTGGATGTTATTACACGGTTCATCATCCAGAGCCCGTGCTCTGAAGCCGACGCCACATGACGCCGCGCTTGTTCTGCCTCGCAATCACCCCCTTTGTACTCAGACACAATGTTTGAAGGATGCAGATCTCATAATTAACCTTAAAGCATCATGTTCACAAAGTCCGCCGATGAAAGTATAATCTAGCGGCAAAAATCTATGACGTGATTTTAGTTGTACAATTATATCCAGTTAGAAACTTACTTTAGTGTTTCCTTGAATGTCCTACTCTATTGGGGGTTAACTAACTATACCTGTGGGCAGCTGAGGCTCTCAGGAGATCATCTGACTGAACACCGCACAGCAGATTACCCAGAATTCCACTCGACTCCAAAATGAGCCGTGAGGCTCATCAAACTCTAACTTCTGTTTATGCCTAGCTTTACTTACTTATTTAAAATAACCCCTTTGGAACAGAAGGATGCCCATACAGCAAAATAAAATCCTGTTCAATGTCATTCCAACATCTTTACACCTATAATATTAAAAAAAAAGGAAGAAAATGCAATTAAACAAATACATACTTTACCTGGGTAACAATTCTCTCATACGTCAGTCTTCCTGTCTTCACTGCTGACGCTGTGTTAATCTTTTGTTCTCTAAATGCACTTCTCAAAAGAGTTCAGGTTAATAATCTTTACTGATATACACTGTAATTTTTTGCACACAAACACAAAGACGTAATAACTGCTAATTATTAAAACTATTATCCCATTGAGGACTGGACTGGGTGTGGATTTCATCACAACTCATGACATGTCTGATTGGTATGTTTCTGATGAGATGGTATCCTGGGGGATCTCCTACCAAACCATTACATTACATCCCAGAAGTTCTCCATGGGATTTGTCTTGTATCTCCTTCAGGTACTTTGCTGGGAGTAAAGTATGGATGTGCCATCCTGCAGGAACTCAAGTACCTGTGCAACCGGATTGCGTTGCAGGTACTGATGGTCCGCATCATCATACCGCATGTCTACGAGTAGTGACACGGGCACTGACATGAAAAAACTAGGAGGATGAGGAGAGAGAAATGGTCTGTATCCATCAAATGCAAAACCATTCCCTTTTCGTCTTGCTGTTGCCTCACCTGCCCACCTGTTGTTGCACCAAAGCAGGTGGAACTGAATCGCTTACACTTCCTAATTGGACAGAGTGATATCCAAGAAGTATACCTGACTTTGTGTTCTCTTGTCCTGGGTTTTACCACAGAAGACTTGCACTATAATCATTCTGGTCAAACACTGAGTTCCAAAATAGGTAGCATTCACCCCCCACGCCTCTGAAACCCCGATATCTCAGTGAAATCTCTGAGAAAGACAAAGATCCATGGGACAGTTTCCCAGAGGGATTGGTACAGTCATTTAAGAAAGGACAAAGACCAAGTCCAAGGGTGTGAAGAGAGTTGACCTACATTTGGATGCGAGAAATAGCTTGCATAAGTTCACGGAACTCTACCGGAGTTGCCAAAAAATGTCGGCACAATACCCCAATTGACTGCAATATATAGTGGGAGGGAAAATCAGATGGAGAATGTGGAATTTGAAGCAATCTACCGACTCTAAAACAAGAAAACGAAAGCATCACACTGACAATAACAACTCTGATGAAATCGTTGTATAGCGAACAGCAGAAATCCAAAGCGCCGATGGGTGCATTAAGTGGTATTTAAAATCCCTGCCCATTGGAGAGACCACAGAGACCCAGCAGGAGGGGAAAGAAAGACTCAAGCTGATGTAAACAAACAAAGAAAACAAGGGAGATCAAACATCGGATCAACTTGGCGGTCCGCTGTAAAATAACTCACCGGAATTAAAGAGAAACCCGCCGAGGGAATGTTGATCTGAAGGGAAATTGGTTCCTGCAATAAATATGAATACAGTTTTTACAGCCTCTGAAAAAGTGTGGAGGGGTGAGCTGAACGGCTGCTCTGAAGATTTTATAGATATGCTGCTGTCCTACTTTGATGAGCATGAAGATGGGATGTTCTGCAGCCTGGAGGACTCGTGGCTGGTAGGGAGGTACAGATGGATCAAGTTTCCTTGACTCCAAACATTCTTGTGTGTGGTTAAATTCTTTTTTGCTGTTCTATCATTATTTTTTGTGCTTTTTTTCCTTTTAGTTGCGTTTCCCATAAACCTACACGTAGTATTAATTCAACTATAAATTCGGCACTGACGGCAAGCACATAAAATGTTTCAGGACTATTAGTCTTGTTTTAAGTTTATTTGTAAATTGTTTTTAGGACGATCCTGGTGTTCTTGAGGAAGACTCTGTCCATGATGTTTGGGAGCTCTTACCGCTTCAACATCCAAACCCCATCAGAGATGGCTTCAACCCTGGAGATGTGCCTTTTGGAATCAGCGTAATGAAACATGATTGATTTGACATTGATTTGAAATAATCCAAATGGCATGTAGCTGTTTAAGTGTGCAGTGGGGGGGGGGTTTAGAGGACTATGGTAAAGTGCTGAACTTGCCCCTAGTGGCCAACAATAGATGTGCTCTTGAAGTGATTAGCTGATGTGCATCAGGTGTGACTAATCGCACAGCCGGTGATGAAGACTGACAGACAGGTGAGTGTGTTTCTGTGTAGGGGGGGTAGTAGGACAGCTGTGTGTTTGTGTCTCTTGATGTTTCTTTGTGCACCGGATGGTGTGGCCAGTTCTGGCCTCCTTGAAAGCCTCAGTCTCTCTCAGTATGTCTTTAACTCTGAGTCTCTCAATCATTCTGTCTCGGCATGTTTTTCTCTGTCTCAGTCTCTCTGTCCCCGTCTCTCTCTGTCTAAGTCAGTCTCTCTAAGTCTGTCTCAGTCTCTCAGTCAGTCTCTCTCTGTACGAATCTCTCACTCAGAATAAGTGCGAGACTGAGACAGTCTGTCTCTCTGTCTCTCAGCTGCAAGGTAAGTTTCAATGCTTTAATAAAATGCTCAGTTTTACAGTTAACCAGCTCGATTATATATATGTTCAAAATATATTAACTATTTAATAAGGCGATTCTTTACTTCTTTTCCAGTTAGATTAAATACTTATGTTACAGAAATACAAAAATGGGAAATATACGTACCCAATTATACATTTTCATGCGGATTGGTTGTCAGAACAAGGTAAACATTTAAAGCCTGATGGAACATATATGTAACATAATACATCTCTGCAGCATTTCCTTTAACATATCAGAAAGGTGTTCCGTGTGAGCCTTCATTATCCTTAAAGGATAAATGGTTCTGGGTACTCATGGGTTAATCTGGACTTGCATAGACTGCTTAAATTTCTGTGTGGCCTCCACACACAGAAAAAAATACTGTTTTTCTCATTTGGAAAATCTTATGAGAGCACTGAGATTATTGCTGTCCTTGGTTGGCTTCTTTTACAAATGTTCTCTCCCTCCTTACTCAATCATCCCCCACCTCCCACTACTGCTCAGCCTCCCCCTACTGCTCAGCCTCCCCCTGCACACTCCTCAAGGCTCACTTCACATGAATTACAAACTATGGCCCCACGCCATTAATAATACATAGAAAAACACACACCAGCATGAAGGGGAGGCTGCATCTTTCCTCCAAGTTGAGAAATTCTCCAAACGGATCTTTTGAGGCCTTCCATGTTGAAGTTGGTGATTTATCGCTCAGGCTCACAGCTGTTGAAGTTGATATGCCCTACATGTGGAAGAAGGATGTGATAACTTGTTGGCCATGATGTGTGAAAAGAGGTGGACTCTGCAGGGCAGGAAGGCGGGCCTCCATCAACCATTAGAAAGTCATTATTACAGTTGTGCGTGATTGATTCTTTCCCTGAAACCCTCGGTATACTGTAACAATGAACCCATAAGCTATTAAGTGTTGGCAGCATAGCAAGGTGTTGTATTTATCACTGTTATACGCCGCTGGATGCAAGAGTGGTGAAGACTGTATGAAAGTGGCATTTGGAATTAATCTGAAATTAAGTAAGTGGCTCACAGCTGCTGGTGTTTAGATGAATGTGGAGATGGTTAATAATAATTCTAACAGCGGTGGCGCCGTTAGAGATTTATGACATTCAATACCTTAACGCCAGTTAAACAAGAAGAAAGTAATGTGTAAGTGTCAAAACAGTTTAATTTATAGTTTGGAAAATTGTGTTTATCTGACTGTCAGGAATCGATCATAACAAGTACTTGACAGATATTAATGGTGGGATTATTAACTCTGTCTGTTTGTTTGTAAGCAAGATTACAGAAAAAATACTGGACAGATTTGCATTAGATTTTACCCAGAGGTAGGTTTTGGTATATCCTAGAGATGATTTAGCTTTGGTGATATCTCCTCATAATAATATGTTCTGAACAGAAATGTGGAAGAGGGAAGGTGTAAGAATGAGGAGGGACAAATGGTTCCAGAGTATTTGAATAATAATAATTAATATTGTAAATATATTTCATTAATAATTTGAGAGATACTCCAACAGTTTCTTGGAGTATTTTGTAGATTTAGAAGCTGGCAATATCTCAGACATTTATGGAGGAATCTGCATGAAATTTTGTTAAATAAAGCGATTTAATTGATTATAAATCAATTAAATATTGAATATTATATGAATATGAATCTGAATGTGTACCCTGGGTACTGTCGTGATTTGTCTAGTTGGGTATGTTATACTGAGGAACGCATTACATTGTGAACTAGAAAAAAGCACTAAGAGAGCGGAAACCTCCACAAAGGCAAAACATTGAGAATTGAATTGTAAACTGAATGCAGATTCCTCCAAATTATTATCAGCCTGTGAATCTACCAACAGCTCCAACAAACTCTCGGGGTATCTCTCAAATACTCTGTAGCCGGTCATCTCCTGCATTGTCCACTTCAGCGTCTCGGTTCAGCCCACTGAGCCCCCAGCTCCAGCCTCAAAGTAAAATCAAAGGATTCAAAGGAACTCTTGAAACTGAGCGCCTAGCTCCACCAACAATGAAACATCAGAGGAATCGAAGGAACAAAGGCAGTAATAGCTGCAGGGGATAAATGGTTTGAAAGTAATGGAAAGTTTCTTAAACAGTTTGATTCTAGATTTCAGGGAATAGAGTAAAACTACGGGGACAGCAACAGCAGAAACTGCCAGCCTCTCCCTCAGAAGCAATGCGCTCCTGATGGAGCAACTACAACATCAGGCGGAGGAGAAGTTGCCGCTTCTCGTGCTGAAAAAAAAAAAATCTCAAGACGTACGTGAGGCATCTGTAGGAGGGATAATCGAGCCTGAAGTGGCGAGACAATCAAGCCTGATTTCCCCATCTGTCCAAAGTTTGCCAGAAAACATACGGCCGTGCATGCTACAAGTTCTCTGTCGGAGCTGGATGATTCAGGCAGCAGGAAATGTCAATGAACTGTGATCATCTCTTACAGCAAATAAAGTTGGTTTTCCTGGTTAAGAAACCGTAAAAAATAAATCACAACTTGGTGCACAGAAAAACAGTTACTTAATATAGAAGTTCAATTTGTAGCTTATTGGAAAAATCACATGGTGTGCGGTTAACCACCATACTGCGGTTATATGTTGCTTTATCACCGCCACAGTCCTACCTTCATCATCATCCACTGAACAGGTGATACTCCCTGACAAAGTCAGACTCATGTGATTGAGTTATCCAACAATGGTATATCGAAAATTACCTGCATCCTTCATCGGGTGAACATGACATGCTTCTTGAAGAGAGCCATAGTAGATGACAGCCAGTCATCAGATCCATCATCCAGTGAAGATACTAAGCTCCAAGAGGAGTCTGAGCCATCCAGCCACAGGGTATTCCAGACAGACCACCGCCACCCATCATCCAGTGAACATGAGGTCCTAGAAGCTCAGGGCTGAGACAGCAAAACTAAGTCAATAACTCAAGGGCAGCAAGTTGCAGGAAGTTACTATTAAACAAAAAAGAAAAAGTGGTAGAAGGTTCTGGGACAAAGCCCCCCACTGAAAACACAGTGATGAACCGGATGTTGAAACTATTTGTAATAAGGGGGAATGGTAAAATAATAAGTTCTTAGAGGAAGGACCTGGGGAGTCGGTGACACAGAAAAAAAGCCTTGTAAAACTTTAGAGACTCTAAAGAGCTACCATGTCAACACTGCAACTTTCAAGAGGACTGAACTCTGGAGACACGGAACGTCACAGAGAGATGGTAAAAAGGAATGTGAGTGCACAAAGACAGATTCTCTCCTAAACTCCTTCCAATCAATGAATCATTTGATGGAATCCCAAATGTCATTCAAAGCACATTCCTCACATCAGAAGTGTTGAGATGATATGCACGTATTGAGATGCATCATTTTGCAAAGAAGAGCTGTGCACAATCTCAACATGGACGCATCCAACTGTAATGGTTTGTTTTGGCTTCCAAGGGTGTCAAAAGTCTTTGAGATAAATGTGATCCAGAAAATTTTCAACTGGGAATTAAAGCAGCTGGGAGAGTGTCAAACTACAGCAGGAGCACCAGTGAGGATCAAAAGCCATCCACTGCAGTCAGAACCGGCCTCTCTCTCAAAAGGGCAACAGACGTCTGGATCTTGTTTGATGTCAGATGTTTAAACTGAAAAGGAGGACCCTTGGGAGCCTGCCTCTCCGCTGGACGCTGAATGATGGATTTTGGTCGTCAGGGTAATTCAGCTCACCTGGGGCCTCAATTCTAAACTTGTCCGTTGGCTCTTAATCAGAAGGTGGAGTCTGGACAAATATTGGATGTCTGGTCTCAGGTCCTACACCGATTTCCCTTTATACATCACGACCTTCTCTAAATTTGACGCACTTGTGTGACCTTCATGGCCCGCCCACAGTTGCCTATAAATAGACAGCATAACGCCCCTGCTTAATGTTAATGCTGCTGAATGAATGAGGAGCATCATAATGAAAATCGAAAGCAGAATGGAGAATTTTCAAACGAAAAAATAAACTTCACACAGTGTGAAGTCAAAGCTCATGTTGGAGAAGTGGGGAGAAGGAGGGTAATATTATTTAGAGGGCATCCTGCTGGTGTATCTAATACCAAAAAGGCCTTAAAATGGCAGCAGATGACCTAAGCTGGTAATGCTGCTGCCTCAGAAGGTCGGACTGTATCAGAGATTTAAAAAAAAAATAAAACATGGTTGGACCTGAAAGTGGATGCTAAGAAGCGCACATTTACGAACAAAAAAAAAAAGGGAAAAAGAAATATAGGACAAAAAATAGGACAAAAAGTGGGGCTTAATTCACTAAATAGTTTCTCTGTTGTAGTTCTTGCAAGTTCCAGTGGGGTCAGAGGAAATGTTTGAGCCCGGCAGAGGCAAAATGAGACAATCAATCCAATCAATCAATAAGAAAAAAAGAGTCTTATTTAACCATGAATCCATCACATTCACATGCTGGAGCATGGCTCATGGGGTAAGGGGTCTGGTACCAGACCAACGTGACCATTGGTGTCAGGGGGTAATGGCACAGTCTTCCTCAGTGCCACGTTGTGAAGCACAGCACACACCCTCACAATTTTAAACCCCTTTTCATGCTTGTATAGCAGGATTTCTCCAGAGGCATCGTCCTCTACCCCTCAGGAGCCTGATGGAGGCTCCACAAGAGTGCCTGTCTGGCTGTGGAGAACATTGACGTTCCTCTCCTCTGCACTCTGTGGGTTGGGGGAAGGGGTGAGCAGCCACCGCGAAAAGCTTGACAATGTCGCCTAGAAGCTTTTTGAAGGGGTTATAAAACTGCAGTAGAGATTAATCTTACCTAGAAGCCATCCATCACAGCCTGAAGTCTGCACCAACACTACTGTGTCTCAGTATAAATGAGTCTGTGGTTGAACTTTACATTTGTGGTAACATATGCATCACACAGGCTTGAATGAAAATGCTTCTGTCTGATGAACAAATTCATTCTCCCTCATAGCAGCATGTCAGTAGCACCGATTACATTTAGGAAACTGGTCATTGCTGTAAATTATGCTTTCTTGTTTGCCTGTTTACCCAACCCGTCTCAAACTTCATGTACAAGTGTGTTATCGGCTGGTTCAGATGAAAACAGCAAAGAAGGAGAAACACAACATATATGACTACTGGCAGAAGTAAGTAGTAAGTAAGTAAGTTTAAGTATTTACAGTGTGATGTGAACAGTCAGTGGAATCTGGGATGTGATGTGTGCGAGGGTGTTGTAAAGTGCAAACCTCAAGGTTGCATCATCAAAGCAGGATGCATGAGACAGAGGGATCTGCAGCATGGAACCTCCTGGGCCCCACAGCTGCTCCTGTTTACTCAACCAAACACCTGCAGAAAGACAAGAAACTTCTATGTCAGCCCCAAGAGGAACCCAGAGGAGACAGCCGATATAATTGGTTTGTTGCACCTGTTGAGACTTCTGGCGTAACAGCTTGAAGTTGGCTGGGATATATCTCTGACCTCTCAGACAGCTCCTGCTGGAAAGTGCCAGTTACCAGATATCCCAGTGGTGAGAGGATTTAAAGTCTGGCAGTCATGGGATGGTTCCAATGGGTGCTTCTCCATAATGCTGGGTCCTGTTCGGCACAGAGAACCCAAAGGACAGCTCAGACACAACTCTTTATCGTTGGCCAGGAGGTCTTAATGGTCCCTGAAGAATCACTCTTTCGGAAATCTTCCATTTGCCACATCAGCCATCATTCGAACCAAAGTCACTCTTAAAAGGAATTTCAACTGGTATCTTTGTGCAAAGCATAAAGTCCCTAAAACATAAGCGTAAATAAGAAAAGGGAAACATAAAAATAGACATCTACTATGAATATAGAAATTGTGACAGAGGAAGGTTGCAGTCTGTTCTTGTCCCTGACGGCGGCAGCAAATACCAGATGGTGATGGAGGAGGTGAGGTTGGACTCAATGATGGAGGTGTAGAAGTGCACCATCATTGATTTGGGGAGGATGAAATTCATCAGTTGTCTGAGGACGTACAACCTCCACTGTGCTTTTCTGACTATTGACCTGATGGTCAGCTCCCATTTAAAGTCCTAGGAGATGGAGTCCTTTTGTTCCCAGGAAGCGAAAGTACTCCAGGATGATGGTGATGTGGAAGCCAGATAAGTTGATGGGTGCCATTGAGATAACACTACAGGTGTTTGAATTATCCTAATGGTAAATGACAAACGGCTCCTATGTGACATGTTGAAATAATAATAATGATGTTATTTGGTGTAGCAGCTTTCAAAAGTGCTCTTTACAGAAAGTATTTCAAACAGTGTCATAACAAGCGTCCACGCAATGAACCATAATACATTGTGGAACCGTGCACTTGCATCAGAATAAGGCTTCAGAAATGACTTCTCTGCAAACGTCGTTTGTATGACATTTTACTTTTTACTTCTGAGAATGAATTTTAATAACGCAGTTTGATGATGATGATGATGGAAACATCTGAGGGTTAATTTGCAGTCACAGATACTTCGGTATTTATTCTAAAGGGAGAATCAAAGACCTTTTTGATTATTTATCGTAAAATTGGTTTTGAGTGGGTTTATATTTTATTTTATTATATTTTTAACTGGTATTCATTTGACTGTTTTTCCTTTCATCCTTCGACAATCTGAGTCGTAGTTGCCCCATTTTCTTTCCGTATGCATGGGTCACAGGATAACGCACGCCTTACCCCATTTTTATTCATGCTTCATTGCCTGCTATTAATGTCTCCTCTCTCTCCTCTGGCTGGAAGAACACGCCTGCAGAGTCTAAATCTTGAGGGGGCAGAGCTGCAAACAGAATGACAAGAACACAAACTGCCATTAGAAAAGAAATTAAATGAAGACATGGAAAAAATGGCAAAATTCAAGCGTAATCTTGATGACCGCATTGGTGCGGACATCAAGATTACTGTATATGATTGGTCAGTTGCTTTATACACATGATTTTCTTTTCTTTAGTTTTGTCCCAGGTTACACAACTTATATTGCAGCTGAGGAAGAAGAGTGCGGAGGGGCAGGAGGGGACAAGTTTTACTCTCAACCTCTAACCACACACTCAATTACGACTTCAGCAGTGAACGACCTCTTGGACCTCACCTGCTCAGAAATCCGTATCTCTGTATTTTCTAAGGGCCTTTCATTCTTCATTATGTATTCAGGTAGAGAGTTAGAGACAAAGGTGGCGCTATAGGGGTTTACAATGAAAGTTCTGGTACCATCAAAATACTCGTAACAGTTCCCACCTTGCCACCACTAGTGACTAACTCTCCTTTTCAGCCCATGTCAACATTTCTACCTCTTCTTACAAATTCAGCACTCACTTATTTTACTGAGAAGGTGTCTATGACATTGGAAATATTTTTAACAAACAAAAATAATAGACAGTACAAACTTAACAAAAAAAAAAAAACAGCGACGAAAGGGTCACAAATTATTGTACCTCATGTGCCGGTCCCAAACCCGGATAAATGGTGGAGGGTTGTGTCAGAAAGGGCATCCTGCATAAAACCTATGCCAGTATGGCATCAGACTGACTCCAGGTGAGTAAGAGTGGTTAAGAAATGTGTAAAAGTAGCAAAACAGATGCACAAAGAATGTGTGAGCACAACAAAACGATCAGTCAGCCATATAGGAGATTTCCGTGTTTTGTTCTCTTAATGATAGAACATGTGTGAAATAAGGCATTGCGTAGCATCTCACTCAGCTGACTAATGTAACCACCAGCAGCCTGCTAAAATATTATTTGTGTCAGTGCAGAATATTGTTGGGGGGGCCTTGAGACACTATCTGAGGCCCAGAACTGCTAACCTGATGCCTCCTAGAGACTTTGGCAATGTTTGTGTTCCAGAGTAAACCGTACAGACGAAGGAAACATGGGCATGTTTTGCAACCAAACATGAGAATCTATCTACTAACTAACTAATCTACAAATTTACAAACAAAATTGCATTTGAATAAAAAAAAAATAAAGAATTGTGTGGTGGGGCGGATACATTGATAACATGATCTTGTTTTTTTCCTGGCTAAGAAAAATTATTTTTAGACTTCCATGTCTAGGTGAAAAATCATAAAAACCTGAACCTGTGGCTCTGAAAGGATAACCAAGTATATTTGCATTCCTCCATCTTTAGAAAAACAACGGATCATAACGCCAAATTTTAAGCAGGCAGTTTTAATCCTCCACAGTTTATGAAGAATATTCTTTATTGACATTTCCAGAGATAACTCAAGCGATTCTGGTGAGGGTTTTAAAGACCTTAGCCTCAGTTTAAAACACTCCTGCATGTCGAGAGATATCAACCCAATGCCCACGATAAAGCTCCGTCACTTGGGGGTGGGTGGGAGGCCTTAACCAAAGCAAAAGCAAACCAATAAACCATGTTTTGTTACTCGCTATAGTGGAGAAGCTTTCCAAATTAAACACATTATAAAAATCTAGGACATCATTAACGACAGTCTCTGAACCCTCACGGATCTGTTCCCAGAGAGCACCAACTATCAAGGTCAAACTGATGTAGAGCTTCCTTCTTGCTCTCAAACTTGGCTTCATCACCCCAAGACTGACTTTCGATGTGATAATTGCAATTATCACATCGAAGGACAAACAGGTCAAACACTGGTAGAAGTAGATTGTAGTAGAAAAATAAGATTTTGACCGCTCATCCTATAAAAATCTTTTTGTCATCTCTTGGCTCTATTGATTGAACGTCTCCTGGACTGACCAGGAGATGACTGCAGTCCAGCAAAGCGAGGCCGGGTTCTTGGCATTAAGGAGGGCCGCAGCTAAGAGGGACTGCCCGTGTATTTGGAAAGGGTCTTCTGTCATTGGCACTTGAACATAATATGAAATATTTTGTATTCAATGAAATGGTTCAAATTAAGAGAACTCTGGAATTTTAAAAATGGGTCCTATTTTGCTTACTTTCCCATCCTATGGTCTCATATTGGGCTCCACTGGTGTAGCCCCTCTTCGCCAAGATATTAAATATTTTGCAATAAACATTAAAAATGCAAATGAGAATAAAAAGGCAGGGGGCCAAACGTCTCTGCATTGCACCAGAGATGGGAGTTCCTCATCTGGCAAAGGTGAAGTGAGTCCAGCCCACCTAATCCTGCTGGTCCTCCAGAAGCCTCCTCCAAACACCAGATTGAAGCCACTCCGTCAATATTGAAATCAAGAGGCGGATAATGTTTGTGATTTATTACAAATTGAAGGCCCATTCAGCCAGCATCACTACAAACAGCATACTAAAGCGACGCACAATCCCATCTGGTCAGAACTAGGCGGTACCATCATTGTTTTTAGATAGGACTCCGACCTCAAAACACATCCAGGCGATGTAAGATTAACCAAGTAGGAAAGTGAAGAAGTGATGTCGGATAACCTGCCTTGGTCTTTAATGTGTTGGGAGACATGTTGGCCCAGTAGTATGGATGTGTCAGTGACTTTCCTAGGGTTCTCGCCCAATGTCAGTTCAGTTGGGATTGGCTGCATTCCATGAGACAAATGGATATGTGGGATGAGTTGGACCAAAGAGAGAAAAAAGCAGCCAAAAAATTGCTCATATTTATGGATTATCCCTGAAGACTGGAAGTGTTGTAAATCTGTCAAAGCAAAGGGCATCAATACTTAAAGTATAACCTTTATAACACTTTTCTCCTTACTACAAAATTAATTTTATTTTTGCTGCCTTAAGCATTGTTCTATCACGTAGAAAAATTTAAGAAAGAAAATTGAATTCAATGGGTCTTATTTGCACATACATATGAAGTAATTTATCGATGAACTGATTTACTGTTATTACAAAGCTGCACACCTCCCACCTAGACAAGAAATTATGTCCAGTATTCCAAAAAGGTCCTCATGGGAGTCAAACTCCAATTTCACAGACATTACTGCTCATGGAATTCAACCAGCACTTGCACAATTTTCGTTCCCATGAAAGCGATGAACCTGTTCTCACATTCTTTCTCTGCTGATGAGTGAAGCCAGGGTATATAGTACATTTCTGCTGCTGGGATTAATAAAGTTCTATCCATCCATCAAGTCACCACCAACAACTGCCACTGCCAAGAATTCTGCAGGAGTTTGGAAAAGTCCACGTTTCCCCAAATGAGTTAGAAAGAAAAAGGCATTCATTATTTATTGGGCCATATGTACATACGGGAGCAAATGTTCTGTTAGAGCTTGAGCAGGAGAAGACTGAGGTCCAAGATGGGTGGCTTGGACCCCATACCCCGCAGCCACTCCTATATGAGATTCACAGACCTGATGAGATGATGCATGGAAATCTGGGAAGTATACTGTAAGTATTTGTCACCACATGATGACCCAATTAAAATGTTTTGTTCTTGTCCAAAGTCTCCCTTCGAATGTCTTCTTCAAATCAGGAGAGACATGAAGTTAAAACAAATATTTACTCCTACAGATGATGGGTGATTATGGTCTGTCAGAAAGTCTTTGGTTTTCAGGGTCTTCAGGGAGATTGTGATTGAAGGGTATCTGCTCTGAGCAGCAGGAGGTATATATCCCCCACTGGTGGCAGCTGATGACTCTGCTGAAACTGAAGGATAATGGACTTGATATTGGATGCATGTGGCCAGCTGATGAGCACAGCTACATATCAGGTGACGCCCAAGACCGTATATGAGTAAATGTAACAGAATACCGGAAAAGACACGAAAGACAGAGGAATAAGTTATAATTGTGGTCTGAGTGTGCAAGAAGACAGTATTCCTGACTGAAACTTCAGTAAGTCTTCATGTAATTGTGTCACAATGAGTGGATTATGTGTCTCGCTGAAGATATCAACTTAGTCTTTTGGAGAGCAGTGAAGTTCAATTACTTGAAGTGTGCTGCATCGGAGGCTGACTACAAGATAGAAAAGGTGTTGATGCTGCATTAATAAACACCACCTCCAAATTGTTGACACTGCATACTTTCAGAAAAGCTTTAAGATACGCAATTTTCTAGTTTTTTTTCAACGAGTTTTCAACTAAACACATTTTGTTACTCTCAAGGCTAATGCACCCAGAGGTTAATATAATCCAGAGTAATTTTGAAAACATTCAAGGAACTTTTTCATGAAAATAATAAATCTGTCATATTTGCCGTTATTCATGTCAAGGCAAATCATTGCCTTGTGCTGCAGCAACCTGCCAGTTTATCCAGTGGGAGCCATCAAGATACTCACAAAAAAGTTATGTCACCCCAAAGCCCAGGCCCGTCATTCAAGTATGTTTTTCCACTCTCCTCTCCTCCCCACTGTGGGCGTTCAGGCAAGGTGATGAGTGAGATGATGCACACCAAGTTGCCTTTTTTTTTTTTTTTTCCCAAATGGAGCCGTTTTTCTAACGCATGTCATTTCAAAGTAGACGTTTCATATGCAAAAAATATCTCATGGAATGGTGGGAGAGTCTAATTAGAACAGGTGTGCTGGGTTGATTGCGCTCACTCTCTTTAGTCTGCAGTTTTCTGGACCCACAAGAGTTAGATATCGACTGTGTGAAGCAGTGGAATAGACGAGCTGCAAAGCTTGTATCACGTGGAAATATTTTGTGAATATTTCTGGTCTGTGTCTACTCGCAGAAATCCACGGAGAAAGTTACTGAACTTTTTCCGGACCATGTGTTACAGCATTCTGTCCTCTTGAGCCAGTACCATCACCGGCTGCAGCGACTGTACTTGTGGGCCATTCATCATCATCAGAGTACTTGGGGTTATGCTGCAAACCAAAAGAAGGCTACTGAAAAGGAAACATTCCACTGGGAACTTCATGGTCGTGGTCCGATCACGTCGTAGCTGCGCCGCGTCTTTGATGCATCTTCCATCCACACCGGGAGCCTCTCAGAAGCAGAGCGTCCGTGTCAGCCTGCTTTGTTGACTTGCTCGGATTTAGCAGATTTGGCGATCATTTTGTGCTTTGTGATATTAAACCATAAATAAGGGGGCTACATCATATCAAAATTAATACAGTTTAAATTCTGTTATGAACGGCTTGTAGCAAAGATTTGTGGCTGTGTTTTAGTTGTTTCATAAAACAATCAATCAAAATGATTGTATCTATATTTCATAAAACAGTCCGTCTTAGCAGGAGAAGAGCACTTAAAATACTTCTGCTGGCTGCAAACCAACAGCAGAGGGGAAGGAGAAGGTTTTGGGTGCATCCTCTCAACTGGAGGAGTTTTATCACTTATGGCTGAGCTGAGTCTTGACAGCCAACGCCATCATCAATATTTCCAGTTAAGTGTTGAATTCTGTCCCTCATCAGCCCTGAACCGGCCAGACAAACAATAAACTACAGAGCTTCTGTAGAACCCAAACACTGGCTGTTGCATTGAGGTAAGCTAAGAATTTCATGGACAAGAAATAAGTGACCACAAACCTAAACTTTTTGAATGCACAAAGGTCCCCTCAGTAAAGAACAATAATGTAAAAAAAAATGAACAGATAAGTTCTATTGTCTAAAGTCTGTATTGGAATATACAAAATATAGCTATAAAAAAAATATCAAAATGACAAACTATTTACAGTTATTAAGTATATCTGACAACAGGTCAAAGTAGGACTCCCTAGTGCTGCTTTCTTCTCTCATTGTTGTAACTGGTGCAGGCCAGCATACGGCCCTATTGGTCTAGTGATGGTCTGTTTTGGACGGTGAATAGGCCAAAAGTCTACCTGCGTGAAGGTGTGACTGGACTGCCTTGTAAATCCCTGGGTGGGGGATGTGTTCTAAAATGTGTTAAAATGTCTATTTTTGCTTGTTCCCTCAGGAACCAGAGGGACTGTTCTAAACCTGTTCTATATTGGCACAAGGCTTAGTGCAAAATGGTACCACTTCTCCAGTTGATCAGCAGGCACATGTGGTTTTGGAGCTGGCTGTTGCAGGATTGCCATCAGGGTTTCACCGATGTTAGACCTGGACCTCCTTGTTGGACATTGGGTGGCTGATGATATGGATGTTTGCTTACTGGGGCAAACGTGATGTGATGATGGAGAGGTTCCTACCAAGGCCCACGTTAATTGGGATGAGCAATAATGCATGTTTTTTGTGAGGGTCAATCCCACCCGCAATTCAGAAGACGGTTCTTATAGAAATATATATGGCTTTGGTGCATTTTCAAACCTTGTCTATCAAGATAATATAGGTATTCTATGGAATCCCAACCCTGAAAATATATCTGTACTTCTTAATAAATCAAATAAAATCTTACAGACCCTCTCTAAACAGTTTTTAAATGGGCTTCCAAGATTGAAAGCGACTGAATGGCTCTTACTTTTGTCAGTATACTTTAGTTGGGCAAAATCCCGTCTCACGTGGAAGGAGTTGGCACACGGCTTACGGGAAAAGTGGAATTTCACAAATTGCCAGGGAGTAATATATGTGTGACGTGTGAACATCCAAGCACCACCTCTGTCTGGAAGTTAGTACTTCAGTTACAGGAAAGACTTTTCCATCGTTCTTTTAGCACTTGTGGATTCTGACTGCAGGTTCTGTGTTATTCAAGTGGGGGACTTTGGAAGAACCAATGACGGTGGAGTGTGTGCTGGACCGGAGGAATGGAGATGATATACCAAGCTTTACTTCTCTGCCTGGGGCTCCTCAAATGAGTAATGGACTGTTTGTCACGGTGGGTCATGCAGCATTCCCACTCGAGCCGTATCTGATGCGACCATACCGTGGACAGAACCCTCTCTCATCAAAAGGGGGTCTTTAACTACAGACTATCAAGGGCAAGGATGGATGTTTAATGTCTTTGACATTCTGGCCTCCAGATGGAGAATTTTTCGTCTCAAACGTCATGTCTCCGATTATATATTGTTTTTGTTCTGGAGGGTTCGAATCCAAGTCAATGCAATCTTAAAAAAAACATGCGACTTGAAAATTGCAGATAAAATATAAACCGTCTATATTTCATATATAGATATGTTACTTTTACAATGGGACCTCCAACTACATAAGAAGTATTTTTTTTGCTTACCCTCCGGCGCCGTTGCCTTCTTCTTGCCAGTACAAAGTTGTCCATCTGATCCCAACTCCTTAACAACTGCCGGACTCTCCTGTTCTTTTGGGCAGTATTGGTTTTCGCCGCCTTCATCCTTTTCTCGTACACAGCCTGACGTCTTGAGATGAAATGGCAAAAAACAAGCAGCAAAAAAACAGATGTTTGATGTCCTCTATTGTTTTCTGTTGTATCGCGTACATTGTCGTCATACCGGTATGACATGCTACTTATCTCGCCACCACGGCTGTCGAAATTTGGCCTAGATCCCGCCCATCAGGTGAGGGTAAGGTTGGCAATGGAAAGGCTCGCAAGGCCAGTCCATTCCAAGCTATAGCTTACCGAACCACGCAGTGGAAACACGCTATTAGTTTCACATTTCCTATCATATGTTTCCTTTGTTTTGCCTTTTTAGTGTGTTTGTTATTGTTCTTCATTTCTTAATTCCTTCTTAGCGTAGTCTTTGTATGTTTCACTTGTGTTCCTTTTCCCTCTGTGTCCTGTTCCAGTATTGTTTCTGTTCTCTTGTGTGATTGTTCATTATGTTCACCTGTGTTTCCCCTCCAGCTGTGTCTCATTGTACATCAGTGTATATAGTCTATCCACACCTTTCTTCTGTTTTGGTTCGTTGTCGATGTTTCCTCGTGTCATCAATCATCCTGGCTATTTCCTAGTGTTTTCCTCATGTAAGTGTCTCCCTGTGTCCCTCATGGCTTTTCTTGGTTCTGTAGCTTCCATTCCTACTTGCCAGGAATGGAAGCTGATTTTAGCAAATAGGTGAGTTGATACCTTCAAACTCTTCAAATGGAATTAAAAATTTATCCGACTCTATAGAGGAGTTCACACTAATCTGACTGTTTGAATTTGTTCCTCTACCACACAAGCCTGTCCAGGAACAATGGGGAGTATATTGTGTATTTCAGCAAAGACTGTCTGGATAGAGCACTGCAATAATGTCAGTTCTTGACTGCAGACAGTTTTCCTAATTCAGTAAGTAAGGATTTACTCTTATGCTTGGGAGTTTTGTGAATGCGTTCCCAGGAACTTCATTTTAAGATCCAAAAAGTCAAAAACATAAAAAAGGACAAACTACAAAAATGGAAGTTGAGAGGTTTGATAGAAGGGTAAGTCAAAAACACAGGCAGATAACACCAAGTAAGTCTGAATAAACCCGGAAATAGGCGGAACATATGACACATGGGTCAATAATAAACTGCCAAGGAGCAGAAGGAGTCACACTGACTAAACCCAGTGGGAACCAGAGGATGATAAGACACAGGTGGGAACAAAACAGAACAATCAGTCAATCTCTCAGGGGCGAACATGGGACAGCAAACACAGCCGTATCAGACGGATTGAAATCAGTTTGATACATGTGGTAAAGGGGTAAGCTGTAAATTAAAGTAAATACAATTCTCATTTTCAATTGTAAGTGTGAATTGTGTACTTGATTTTGTCACTTCATGAAATGCTAAGGCCAACACCTGTTTAAAAAGTAATCAGGTTTAGTATAAGTGGCTTTGAAATATTTTCACTAAAAACGCAATAGTTAAAGAGGAGTTAGTAAGCCAATAATGATTTCTACACAACTGCGAGAGCGACTCGCAGGTGAACTGGGTGGGTATCAAAGGAAACGGCACTTGATTGGTTTTATTTTTACCTGTAAGAAAGAACCTTTGCAGCCACCATCTGTAATTACACTTCCACAACTCAGATTCAATTGGTGTACCGCAGGGTTCAATTAAAGGTCACATTTTATTTTCCATTGTACCTGTTCCCTTTCGGCCATATCATTGAACAACATAACGTGTCATTTTACTGCTATGCTGACGAGACACTGATTTAGCTTCCACTGAGACCCTGTGACCCCAGAAGCCTGCTACTGCCGTAGACGGTCGAAATGATATAAACTGTTGTATGGCACAACATTTTCTCCACTTAACAACTCCAGATCAGAAATAATTCTGTTCAGTCCCCCGTATCCAAAAAGACTCCATCGGTCTCGGTCCACTTTCCACTTACATCAAGCCCACTGCATGAAACCTCGGGGCAACCTTTGACAGTTTCGGACCTCACATCACCCAGTCAAGCTTCTTTCTGGATCACTACTCAGATCCGTGTTTAGAATTAAATCAATGCTCCCACACTTCGACCTTGATAAAGTTATTACTGCTTTCAATTTCTCCAGATTAAATTTCTGCAGCTCCCTCCTGTCTGGCATTAATCAAAAGTCCCTCTCTCCCCTCCATACTAGTTCAGAACGCAGCAACTAGGCCTTTCAGTGGTTTTATCAGACAACCTCACATCACCATCATCCTGGCGTCTCTCCACTGGCTCCACGTACGTTTTAGGATTGATTTTAAGATTTTACTGATTACTTTTAAAGCATATCTGGGTCTGGCGCCGGACTAAAAAAAAAAAGAAGTGCTGACCCCATACATGCCAGACAGCAACCTTAGATCTTTCTAGCTATTCCTAAATCGAGGCTAAAATCTAAAGGTTATCCTGTCTTTGCCTTTAGGACCCCTCAGCCTTCGAATGACCTGCCTCAGGAGATAAAGCTCACAGAATCAGTGACTTTTAAGTCACTTCTTAAAACCCATTTCCATTGATTTTTGTTTATGTGATGTCCTTTCTTATTTTCTTTTAATTTCCTTTTATTTTACTTTCATAGTCTTTTTTGGACATTTTTATCATCTTTTAATCCCTAAATTGTTCCCCTTTATTCTTCTTGTTGCTTTTTACTGTTGTCTTTTCTTTTTTTTTTGCCAATGTCCATTATTCTACATTCATGTAGCTTCTGCTTGCATATTGTATTTGGCTGCTTGTGCTCCGTTGTCAAAGCACTTTGTTAACTCTTATTAAAAGATGCTATATAAATAAAGTTACTATTATTAGTAGTATTATTATGGTGGTTTTGTCTATCGAGAGAGGTTTATGGATTAAAAGTTAATCAATTTGTGCGCATGAGATGATTACAAGAAGCTTAGCGGAAATGATCGTGAAGGATCTTAAGCCTCTCTCCATAGTTGGGGATGAGGTTTTCAACATATGGGTAAAGAACCTTTATCCACGCAACACGATTCCAAGTAGAAAAACTTTAATGGGAGGGAAACTGGCAGAGGTGTTTGAAGATGGCGCTCAAAAGTGAAGCAAGGTGTGGACAAGAGGTGCTGTACTCAGAACTCAGAGGCTGTCTCACAACACATCATTGATGAGAACTGGCAAAAGCAAGGATGTGGTCACTGATAACCGACCCGATATTGTTGCTCCATTAAGCCAAGCAGGTTCGGCTCATTATCCGTGTTTTGGAGATAAAAGACTCCATCAAGACTCTTCCTGATTTCCTTCACATCCAGCAGAAATCCATTAATATTGTAGCTTTTCTTCTACCACAGCGCAAGGACAGAAGAGAAGTTCAAAGAGAAACAATTGAAAATTCCAGAACATAAACTGATATAATCAGTTGGAACAAGGTGGAACTCAGTGTTTGATATGTTTCAGAGGTTATGTGAGCAGAAGGAAGCCTCTAATACTGTCCTCTGTCGTCAGGAATACGACAGTACAGTACGCCTATTCCCTTTCTTGGTACAAGCAATCCCCCTGAATGAACTCCGTCATTAATATAGTACTGTGGAAAAGTTATTTCCATTGTATTTATCGTTAAAAAACCTCAAGTGTGTAAAATGTTAACTTTTAAAGTAAGATATGATAAATACAAGATAGGTCTCTTTGAGTTGATTCATATGCACTAAATTTGGACATAATCGAAACAATGCTTCAGAGTTTATGGCCCAAAAACGTGTGCGGATCCAGTTGTTCCTCACACTAAGGGATGTGTTGACATGAAGATTTTTGTCCAAAAAACTTTAAAAAAAAGTACCACTTAGGTGGTAAAATATGAAATACAAGAATACAATTCACAATATAGATCTCCTTGTGTTGAATTATTTGCCCCAAGTTTGGACTAAATCGGACAAACGGCTGAGAATTTATGGCCTGACAATTTTGCAGGTAAAGCTCACTCTAGTGTCAGCAATAAACAACCGAACGCTCCCAAAAACAGTCCAATTCTTCCTCGCTCCACGATATGTTCTTTGAGTTATCGTTAACATGTAGGACCTGAGGTGGATGCGGAGGCAGATGCGTATGTGGCAATGATGATTCCATAATATTCCCCAACTTTTCGGGGATATAAAGATGTTTTTGTTTCAAAAGAAAATCCCCCTCTTGTCACTACTTCTCAGAGTCACTGCCTCTATTGAGCGACAAGGTAGCGTGTTGGCTACTGAGCTGTCAGTGCAATGCCATCTCAGTTTCAAAGGTCTTGAAAAATGTTGTGGTCTTGCTTTCATGCACCCACCTTCACACAAGATTTAAAAACCTTGTTTTGCGTGACATAGCAAATGTTGAAGGCATTGAAAGGGCGATTCATCACTGAAATGCTATCAGTGAACCAGAGTCAGACTTCAGCCTCTTCAAAGTCAGCTCCTGAACCTGCATCTAGCGTCATGGCTCCTGCGAATGCCTCCAGCTCCCCAGCAGGTGCTGCTTCATCCCCACCTGCAGCAAAAGATGAAATATGGGCACTCAGGTTTTTACATCCTAGCGGTATCGCACAGCTGGAACTAATGTCCTTATTGATATGCGCAGGTTCTCCAAAGAGAAGTTGACTCCAAGGGATCAAGGGGCCACTGCTTTGGTGGAAGCATAATGAACAAACATTCTCTTTTCCAAGCAAACTTGCACAGAAATCCCTGGGAGTCATTTCCTCTTCTGTACTTGCAGAAACCACCAATTTAATGGTTCTGTTGTCCATAAATATATACTGCGCAATGTATTGCGCAATGTTTATTTAATAAATTGCCTATTTTTTGTGCAACTTTACAATAAGAAAGTATACGTTTTTGATCGGTGCCAGTTTGAGAAATACTATAGAAAAATGTTCGGATCAAAACCACATTTTGTGGTTATCGCAATAAAAACATTTTTTTGGACACAATTCTTAACCATTGGCCCAATGAGGAGCTTTATCATGTATATATCATATTTAAATTTTTTTATCTGTAATATTTCCTATTTTACTCACTTCGTGGAGCTTTTTTACAGCAAATCATTTGTACTATATTTAATGTGACAAGTTCAATCAGGGTGATTGCTTATACAGCGCATGGAATTGGGGACTTTTCGGGGGTTATACCTTTGCTGTCAGAGACGACAGCATAGGCCTCCTTTTTGTCGTCTGATGGTTGTGTGCTGCTGCTGGATCTGCCACAAATTGCCACTGACTCTAAAAGCCTCTCAAAATCCCACCTTATAATAATATAATATATAATATAATAATTTCACTTTCAAAGGTAATACAGACTCAAGTCATTAAGATTAGTTTTATAACTTTGGTCCACCTCCCACTGATTGTTTTTTCCATTCGCCATCTGTAGAGGGGGCCATGGACCAAGCCCACGAGGTCCAACTCTGGACATAATTGAAAAATGGAATGGTAATGAAGTGTGACACAGGAGTACCTGGAGAAATTAAAGGGGTGAAGGCATCAAATTTGGATGGGGCTGAGACGGCCCAGCTTCACGGGTGGTGTGGAAGCACAGAGGAGCCTTTGTTTCACTGGTAACAGATCTCAATAAGGCCCGACTAATTTATTTCAAGACCCTCATTACTCGCTCCGACTCTTGCAGGTGTTGCTCAATTATAAATGAGAAGCTATGAACCCTGGTGAGGACACTGCAAGCTTCTCCATCTACTAGGTGTTAGAGTGATGAAAGGAGTGACGGTCCAACTCTTAAAGAGGGATAAATCAGAGTCTTAGTTCCGGGCCATAGTATTGTTTTTTGTTATCTCACATGAGCCCTATTCTTTTAATTATTCTGGATCACCAGAGTTTTAATAGTACTTGGGTCCTGAGCGGTCTTTGATATGGACCGACCTTAGGGGATGACATAAGGCCCTTTTTTGGGTCGTAAGGTAATTTCTGGGGGAACAGGAGCAGACCTGAGCGCAATATTAAAGTTTAATTTATTTTCCCCTAAGGGAAGAATGCAGCGGAGAGCTGAGAGTTGGATGAAGTCGAGTTTCAGAGCATGGTTTGGTCCGGCTGTGACTGCAGGTGGGGCGAGGGTGGAGCAGATGGCTGACAGCCAGGTACTGAACACAAAGGGATAAGATATTAGCATACGAAAACACAGGAGCAGCCGAAAGCTTGACCAAAATACTACCACATGAGACACTGAATAACGTGTCGAAGAGTGGCTGGAGAGCCGGGACAATAAGACTGCGGAGTTGATTGAAGAATAGAATTCAGGAGCATTCAAAATGAAACAATGTCGGATTCCAGAATGTTCTACCAGGTATTGGAACACCTAACCCACACTCGTCAAATTCAAGTACCAATTATACAATTATACAACAATTATATTTGGGAAGGCCGGGAAGTGATGGATGAGAAATATTTTTTTTAAACTATAAATGATAAATGTTTAAGTAAGTAACTGGCGCTTGTTAGTAAATAGAACAAATGTTATCATTAACGAGGTGCGTTCACGTCCTCCGGCCGTCAACATGTGTCGCGCTGCTGCTGCGCCGAAGTTGTTCACATTTCATGTAAAATGCCGTTCATGACTGTTTTCTACTTTTACTGTTTTATTGTGGCAGAAGACTGAAACGACTGAATTAGTCCAGCCATTTAGCAAGGATCATTTAAAGTTCATTTTTGTTAATGTTAAAAAAACGATTGATTTTAAATGTAATTTTTAACTTGTAAAATAAAGGATGTTGTTGATGCCTGTGAATAAAAACTTTTCATTGGGAATGATTCTGTGAAACTCTGCTGATGGAGAGGGAGACAGAAACATTTGTTATGCTGATCTATTTTGAATTTAATCAGCAATTGGAGTATTTTCTACTCCGTTGGTTTGTTCAGCATTCAATAAAATGAGTAAATAAAATAAGAACAAAATTGTCATAATACCTCAGATTAAAAAACTGGCCAGTTTAAGTCCTGTTCGGCCCTCCATTTTGTCTCTATCTTTAACTTCGGCCCCCTCTGCGATGGGGCCAAAGTTTAACACTGGATATAACACTCCTGACCGAACCCTATTGGCGGGAATTCAGAATCAGAAGAGTGTAAGCAGGACGGTTGTAAATGACAAGCTGTTGGAGGGGGCTCGAATGGAGGAAACTGGCGGCTAGATGAATTTGGCTTGTGTATTCACACATTGATGCTGATATTCATTTTCATCAACAGGAGCTTTAATTTCTCCATTTTTGGATTATTAACTATTTCCATTTTGACTTATCCAATAAAACCTCCTGTGGGGAGTGATATAATAAATATAATTGCTATTATCTGTTATGTGGTATATAGTTATGATCAAAATATAGCCATTCTTTCAGCCGATATGAATCCTACGGCTGCAAGCAGTCGTTTAGGAAAGGCGGCTTGCTCGGCCGACCGAGCATGCAGCATGGCAGCCAAGCCGAGTTGAGAAGAAGAATTCTACATCGTAAAATCCCTCTCTTTCTGTACCAATATACATCATTCATACGGAAAACAGGACATACTCTATTGAGATTAAAAAAGGGCTTTTTCTAAGGAAACAATATTAAAATGTTTTCAATTTGAAAACACAAAAAAAACGTCCTTTATGATTGGAAATACGCTGTCATCCCCTGGCAGCAACTGTATATCCCCGGGAGGTCTCCAATCACCTGCGTTGTACGAGCAATCCCTCTGCGTCCCCCCAGGGAATAAAATGTGAACTAAGTAAAACAATGTATAAATTTAAATCGGACTAGCGGTTGAAGATCATCACCACCAGCTCTATGCACAGAGGTTTTATATCAGAAGGATCTATTCATCTTTCAGTGCATGTGCATCATCTTTACCATGTGTAACTGATGGATAATAATGTGGATGAGGTCAAGTTTCATTGAGGGTTCAGCTCTGAAAGAATGAGTTCAGCTTTGGCTGCAGACATGCTAACGTTACCAACAGGGACCGCAGAGGACTTGACTGTCCAACATGGTACACTTAAACACATGGCTCTGGCAAAGTTCGCATTTTGTATTACAGATAATGAGGGATATTGAAAGGTCAATCAGAACTTTTCTGGGATATTGACTTGCTGTCGGTGATGACTGCATAGCTCTAGTTGAGATTTGCTTTGAGATGTATCCCACAACATCTTGACTGTGTTGAATAATAGTCGTCCTTCTCAGGTATTCATGATGTCATTGTCTCTGTATGTTGTGTGTCTTGAGAGTAGAGTCTGTTAAGTTGTGCAGCACCTTGACAAATTCAAAGAATATGAGAACATAGAAGTGTGTGAAATGTAGAACAGGCACCTCGAGGCCAAAATGCAGTCTTCCGGGATATAGCTCAATCCTCCAACTCAGGAAGAAAAGTCTGTTTTTATGGGATTAAACTCTCTCCTTGAGGTTTAAGGGTAGCACTGGATCCAGGGCACAATTAATCACAAATCCGTTTGAATTCAGGGATTCCAGAGCCCTGGTGAGTTTTCCTACCTTTAAAAAACTGAAACTGAGACATGAGAGCTGCTCTCAAATCATGTCCCCATAGAGGTTTGGAAGTAAAAAATGTGGGAAAATGCAATCAGGACTTCCCTTTTTTTTTTAGATTCGTATAAGAAAACAATGAGATATTTTATTGAGATGAGGTGATAGTGATAGAAGTGATGTAGGCCGACAGTTTTTTTTATAAATCACTTCTGTCAAGCTTCCACACAAGCAGACTTGATCTAAGTTTGTCTTTTTTAAAATCATGTCCCAGATAGGCATCCCACATAAACATGCTCTATTCAGAGCAGATGCATAAAAAACATCAATCCTCTCATATTTTCTCCTTTAAAAGCAGTATGGCTCCCCTTCTTTGCAGTTGTCTCATTAGATTTTAGCTCATCAGCAGGCGACAAATAAAACGTGCAATCATCACTTACGATAAACTTCAAACTGAGCCATATAAAGCGGGGCTCGTCGTCAGAGAACCAGCATTTTGATCAAAGAGCTGTAGTGAGGTCTGTAGCAGAGAGCGTGAGAAGGCTGCAGAGTCTAACTTCTAAGTAACTGAGGATTTTGGATAAACCATAAGTCATGCCATTGAAAAGATCACACTCTGGCTAACAGTAGTGTGAGTTAAACAAAAATGGATATTGGGGTCAATTGGGTGTGAATATCATCGTGCGTTTACATCCAATAATTTTTTTCATAGAATATCATCTCTAAAATCATTCATTCGTTGTTGGATTGTGTTTTTGCCAAACCAACTGTTTTGGTGAGATTAAACTTGTTTTTTTGAAATATGTTCACACTATTTCTACATATGAATGTCAGCAAAGACATTATAAAATGACTGAATGGAGAAAGTAATGAACCAATTTGGTTGGTCTTTCCGGACAGAATTTCTCAACCGCTGGTCCGTTTAGTCCAAATTTGGTGCATATGAATAGACTCAAGGAGACGCATCTTGTATAAATCATATTTTACCCATATTATAATCTAATAGTTAATAATATACTCAATTTAGGGAACGTTTTAGTTATTTTATGAAAAATTCTGTGGAAATAACTTTGACTTTATTTTCAGGAGTTCAATCAGGGGGATCGCTTTTACAAGGAAGGGGATCAGGGAGTTTTCAGGGAAATACCTTTGCTGTCGGGAATGACAGCATAGATCTAGTTTACAAGGCAGATAGCAGCAGGA
Organism: Lophius piscatorius; assembly: GCA_009660295.1. NCBI lineage: Eukaryota > Metazoa > Chordata > Actinopteri > Lophiiformes > Lophiidae > Lophius > Lophius piscatorius. The sequence goes on from VRLP01000235.1 coordinate 246,401, forward strand.
GGAAATTACTTTCTGAACGTGTTTGTACTGCATGACGGAAGATTATATAAACGCCTTGATGGTAGCAACATAAAATCATGGGATGGTTTTGGATCCACCTAGATAGGTTGGCTTTCTTCGATGATCTGATCTTATCGGGTCATGGAGGTCATTTAAGGATGTACCAGCATTTTTGCTGCACACCTTCACTATACCCTGCAGGTGATTTTTAACAGAAAGTGACCCCTGCCAATAGATAAAGGAAAATGTAAGAGCAGACTCCATAGAACAGGAGTAAAAGATCTTCATAAAAGTGGTGTTGTCTTTAAAACGGCGAAGCCTGTGATATAGTGCATATGCTGATGAGATTTTTTGCACACAGGATTAACTTGGGGCTCAAAACAGTTTGTTGTTGGCTACAGTACTGAGATATTTGGACTGCTGCAACAGATTCACAAGAGATATGACAGTGGGATCTTTTGTCAAATCAATGCACATCTCTTTTGTTTTGTCCACATTAATGTTTAAAAAGGATAATTCACACCAGTCAATAGAATCCTTCACTGCAGGACTTTTTTTGTAAAAGATAAATGATTCCTATTGCCTAAATGACAATAGGATTTGGGCTCCTGATACCTATACCTGTTCTTATTTTATACCATCAAACTAGAAAATCTCAGGGTTTAATGATTGCTTGTGTTGATATTTTTGGCGTATAATACGCCAAAAATATCTGTCGTCCCCGGCAGCAAGTGTATATCCCCGAAAAGCCCCCAATCCTCTTTGTTGTACAAGAAAACCCCTGATTGAACACCTCAAATTAAATGTGAAGTTGTGTTAGTTTTTTTCAGTTTTTAAAAAGCTCCCCAAAGCAAGTTAAATATGAACTATTAAGGATAAATATGATGTATAGATAGATATCTATATCTATATCTATATCTATATATAGATATCTATCTATCTATCTATCTATCTATCTATCTATTTATATGGAGGGAGATAAAGCTCCCTCCAGTGTCTGAAATATATAACCGACCTTTCCCAAAATCAGTCCAGTTCTTCCCTGACTAAGATATATGATGGATAAAGTATGAAAAATATCCATGAAATAGATTTATCAGTTATCGTGCTAACATGAATGATCTGCAGCAGACGCCAAGGCAATTGCAATTCCATAATATCTACGGGATTTAAATATGCAAATCCTTCTGCATCGTCAAGCCATGTTGAGCCCAAACTAATTAGATTAATATAATATGACGATGGTTATATCGAGTTTGGTTTTATTGAGAAAGACGAAGAGAGACCAAAGTTTAATATGTGCCTGCACCTGCAGAGAATGAAGTCAGCCAAACTCAAGCAACCACCTCACTCAAAAAAGTGAGGAAAACACCCACCAGAAAGCATGAATGGTGAGCATGATCACAATTTCAGACAAATCCTTTTTGGTGGGGTTTTCTTTTTGGTGGCTCAATTGATCATTAAAGGTAAGAAGCCAAACACAATTGCACAATTACTCACTATTTCCAGCTCAGGTTAAAATGCGTGACGTTATGGTTGAAACAGAGGAAACCAATACATTTTCATCTGTACCCCTCTCAAAGGACACAGGGAAGAGGAGAATTGCAGAACTCTGCTGACATTCAGTCCCAGCTGCTGGACATACTGCATTCCTGTAAAGATTTGTCTTTGCAGTTCGACAAATCTGCACACATTGCCAGTGCGACTCGTTTCAGTTCGAGGTCCATGAGAGGGAACTATATTGAAGGACTGATTTTATACTGATTATGCATAACAATGGCAGGCTGAAAGATTGACTTCATGGCGTGGACACAGGCTGTCACCCCAAAAGTTGTGGGTATGCACTATATGCTGTATCAGCAGGCACTCTCATCCAAAAACAAGGTACCAGAAATTCACTCTGATTGGATCTCAGCTGTAACTGCAGTTAGTTTTGTGAGGTCAAGGGCACTGCAGTCGGTTTGTTTGGACAGCTTTGTAGGGAGATGGATGCTGGCCATGACACACTGCTGTCTCACTCTGACGTCCGATGGTTCTCTTGTGGCAAAGTTCTGCAGCGGGTGTTTCAGCTATGCAGAAATATGTGAGTTAATAACAAAGAGTTTTGTTTTTATACAGGCTGGCAAATCTTGCCAGTTACGCACTCAATAGCCTCAAATTCTCTGTGCGAGAAGGGAAAAAAACATCAAAATTACTGCATTCACTTAAAAAAAAAAAAAACATTGGAGAGGAAGGTTGAATGATAGAATTAAAGATATATTCCCCCAACTGAGTAAGTTTCTCCATACAAACAATCTGCCAGTGGCTACAGTGAGAGAGGTAGTCACCTCCCACCTTGCACCACTGAGCCAACACTTCAGCTCATATTTCTCTGATGTGAACATCGTTGGCTGGGACTGGTTGCGGGATCCATTTGTCCATCTGCAACAGCAAGCGGCCTTACTTGCAATAAAGAAGAGAAACTGCTAGAATTATCCTGATAGGACACTGAAGTTCCGATTCCAACAGGTGAGTCATGCAGACTTTTAGGCTTCCATCTCACATTTGACTCCAACTCCAAAGTCATGAAAAATCACTGCTCCCCTTCCACCTACCACTTACAGCTTTGACTCACGATTCTCCACTTTGACTAAGATGAATACCAAGTACGGGGCTTGTTTGCACGTAGAGAGAGATCTAAGGGTCTGCCTATCATCCGTTACTCCAAGAACAGAGAAAGTTTGCAGTGGGAGACAGGATCACCCATCTCATTAATTCAAGGCAGCTGATAAAGTTGCCCACTATGTGAGATAAGAATGTTTGCAGTTCAATCAAAATGTTTATTTAAAAAAGACAATTACATTCAATAACTATTTTTTCATTCATATGCATATGATTGGGCTATTGTGATCATTTCTGTTGTGATTGGTTCAGAGCTTTCTTCCAATGATCAAGCTTTCACCAAAAATCCATGCCCTGAAAATGAAGATGCTCCAGTATTGGAGTTTCCCCTCAGTGGCTGACTTGCTGCTAATACTTATTTACTGGAAGTGAACTCAGGCCTGTACAATATTTACATTCTGGACTTACTATAGTATAACTCAAGATGACATGAACAGTCTTTGCTGATCTCGATATCACCTGTTGTATTCATATGCAGATGTGTTTAATTAAGAATTTCACCAACATGAAGCCATAATACACAGCAGGATTTCCTACAAAAGTAGTTATTGTGGCAAGCCTACATGGCTGTTGCTGCACACGGTTTGGTTTGTGAGGAGGCTACCAGAGCAGACAATCAGAGGAATGAACGGAGTTTCTCCACCTCTTAACCAGACCTGTTCGGCACGAGGCAGCGGATGCTGTAAATGTGGTGAAAATGAAGTTTTACATGACATCAAACTAAGAGAATTAGTTATAAAGAATATAGATTTCTTCAAATTTCAGGGAACAGCTACACTTTTATGGTTATTCTACCTTCATACCTTATGTTTCACACCATTACAAACAGTTCATGAGGGCGTTAACAGCACTGGAGAAAAGTTTGATTACATTACAGACTGTGTGGGTGGGGCACCCTCACTCACTTGAGCCTTGTGATATTTTGCGGGTTCTGAAATAAGCCCACTGATTTCATTGAACAGAGTTCATATTGAAGAGTAGTTCAGTTCAGAGGCCCAGAGATCCCTTATTGGCTTATTGAATCTTTTGCGATAGCACTCTATATATTACCAGCGTGGTTTTTGTACACAGTGTATTGACTTATCCAAAATTTAAAATAGAGGGCACTGTATTAATACATCTTCATAATGTTTTTTTTTGCAAATTTCTATTGGGATTTGAAGGCATTTCTTTAATGAGAACATTTAATAAATCAACTGGGAAACAAAGTGGTCTGACTGTTATACCGTATATTGTCGTTACAGGATGTAAGTGTGGGGTGAACCGAGCAAATATAAGAACAAAGTAGGTTCCAGAAGTGGATTTTGGCCCTTGTTTAGTTTGTTAAATAAAAATGATGAGAATAACAGGGGAGATTAGTGAAACTTGTCGCTTCCTTTTATTTTGGGTACGTGTAATGGTGACAATTAAGTAATGAAAAAAAACAAAAACATCCATGACAGAGATATGGCGTTTTTAATGCACAACATTCTACCCAGTGATAGTGGTTGGTTAATGGTTAAAGATGGAACGAGTATTAAATTTGTAACACATGAAAGCAGCAGAAAGGTAGATTGAATGTCTTATTGAATTTACAGAAAACAGATTCAAGGGAAGGACAAAGTTGTGGTCCCAGATGGTTAGGTGATTTTTTTCCTTTGGTGGTTCAAATCAGAGTTGACAACTCCTCATAGCAAGTCATGCCACCCAACTCCTCCCCTGAATCAGCCTCATTTTCCATCTCAGCAGACTCGGGATGTCTTGGCCGCGTAAAGTTTCACTTCCAGCAATATTTCATACTTTTCTGCATCATTTCCAGTTTACATCATTACAGGCAACAGCTGTGAAACCATTTCCGAAATAACGAACAGTGCAGTCATGACCACAGAGGTTCAATAGCCTTTTCTCCAGAGTAATGGTCAAAACGTGAGCGCCAAAGCCTGCTGATATTTTCCACACAGCAGTTCTTAAACTCAGTCAGTCTCATTGGTCATGTAACTTTTTTTTGGTTTTGTCGCTGAATACAGCTATGAGAGCGGTATAAAAACACCAGACAAAGGATGAAGAATTATGGCAGTCATATTATTCACATATACACATGATATATTTCAATAGTCAGAATAAATGTTTCATTTGTTATACAACAAATAACAGGTCATGGAAATGTTTGATCAAAAAGTTAAAATGTTTTCCACACACAAATTCTATGGGACTATAAAGTTTGAAAATGAACTAAGAAGAGCCCCCCTTAGTGAGTAAAATATGAACTTTTAGAATAAACAAGATATATCTCCTGAGGTCGATCCATTTTTGGACTAAATTGGACCGAGTGTTAGGAAGTTATGTCCATAAAACAGTGTTTTCCTTAAAAAGCTACCCCTGGTCGCTCATATATGCTAGAAGGTAGATCTCCTTGTGTCGATTCATTGCACCAAATTTGGCCAAAATTGGACCAATGGTTGAGAATGTAAGGGGATTAAACATTTGGTGAAAAAGTTCCCCCTAGTGTGAGAAATATACGATCGATCTCTCCCAAAATCAATCCAGTTTGTCCTCAGACTAATCTCTATGTAAGTACTGTATATAAATGAATGAAAACCATCCATGAAATAGTGTTCTGAGTGAGCGCCGTAATACAAAGGATCTTCGGTGGAAGCGGCAATGACAATTCCATGATATCCCCGACTTTTCGGGGATATTATGAACATAGGAGTTCCTCTCAAGCAACCTCCAGGTCAAAATATCCATTTTCCACAAAAAAAAAAGTAAAGGTCAACTAGTGAGATTGCATTTACCGATAATTTGAATTTTTGATGACGCTACGATCGTTATTTTATCTCCCCTTCTTGGTACACGTGATTTTTCATAACTTAGAGAAACCTGTCTGGGGTTTAAAGAGCCTCTAGGGACCATGACCCCCAAATCTTTCATTCATACACACTTTGATTCTTAAAATAATGAAAATGTATCAAGATATCTAAGTTTGCCTCCTCATCATCACACATGCGCAAAGATTATTTTTGGATCAACTTAATGACACTTCATCACTAGTTTTAATAAGCCTAGCAACTTAAACCAAACCTGGTAAAGCTATTTATTCTGGCATCTTAAGCAGACGTTGCCATCACCATTCAAATTAGCTATGTTTTTATGCCTTGAATCAAGACGTGTGATTATATTACGCTGGTGTATCCATCATATTGCAAGGGTTGAATCGGTTGTGTGCAGCAGTTACTTTTTTACTCACTCAATGAATTTCAATTTCAAAGTTTGCTTTTCATTCTTTCATTAATGAATGTAAGCAGCCTTGATCGAAATGTCATGGCAACGGGGCTTCAGGACTGTCATCCAATTAATATTGAAGGAAAAGGACGATCGGGCCGACCGTTATCTTTTCACTGAATATTGTTTGTATTGTTGCCATTCGGACAGCATTTCTTACTGCAGTTATTGGCTCTTTAGACGGATTTTAATGCTCATCATCATCACTTAATCAGATCAAAATATCACTGACACACAGGGAATATGAAGTAACCATCATGAATAATGCCGGAGTACGGATTGGCTCTCAGGCTGTTTCCTCAGGTTAGACACGTGGAGAGCATTACATTCATTACAGTTCGTCAGGTTTTGGACGGTATTGCCTAACTTAGAGGTGTGAAGGACTGTTATTCCCTTTATTCAGTGTAGCTTTTGACTATTCCTTCACTCAGATGCGCACGAATTAACAATAATCTTTGAGCCAACGCACCAGATCAGAGTTCAGCTCAACCGTGATGAGTCGATTTTGTTTTGTGAAAAGAGACTGTGTGAAGGACAAATCTTTTCATTTACTATTCACAACATGAGCTGTGACTGTCTGAGCCGCTGATCTGTGGTTCCTTGGACACCTGCTGTGTCATTTAAGCTTTTTTGTTGTAAAGAGCTTGTCGCAAAATGTGAGTAAATTATGGCCATGATAAAATGCACCACTTAGGTATTATAGTGTTTACATACACTTTAACATTTTAGGGATCAAGGTTCAGGGTTGCCAGACAAATGATTATTATAATAATTGTACTATTATATTAATTATATTATATTGCAATTATATTTGTACAATCATTTCCCCCCTCTGTACGATAAATATTGCCAAAAATCCAAGAAAGAACAATAGTTTAATCATTTTATGACACTTACTTTTATAATTAAAAGTTATCTTAATTTATTTGAGGACACAAACAGGACGCTGAACTTGAGTTTGTGTTTATGCATCACATCTAATCTCACATGAGGTCAAAAGGAAGGTGCAACAAGAAGATCCACATATCCAGAAGCTGTCACAAACTATCGTAAAGAAGTGTGAAGTCATGAATGCATCCATCAAACTCACGAGCCTAGAGGATATGGTGTACAGAGTTGTCAAAACGTGCCATAAAATCGGCTACCAGCTGCACATACCTGAGCCTTTGGCTGGTCATTTGGGTAAGATGCAAGACCTACAAAAGAATGAGATACTTGGTAGATCCGTCACAGCTGAGACTGAAGGTCAGAGATCATGTCAGGCCAAGCTTATAGGCCAAGAAGCAGGAAGTGGTGGTTCCCAATTACAGCTTCATGGAACAATGACCACGATATTTCCAATGTCCTAATGTAATCCACAAACAAATATGGCTTAAGAAATAAAGATTTTCCACCGGACTTACAGCCATATGCCATGCGAAAATGTATTGATATATAGAAACATACTTTCACAAAGCACAAATCAGGCAGAGAAGAAACTATGACAAGAACAGACGACAGTTGGAGATTGACAAAGTTTGTGTGTGGCGTTCTCAATTATTAAAAATTGACTTATACAAATTATAAGGTGTTCCGCAATCGGGTTTTTGTGTGGGAATCCTTTTTAAATTCAAATGATTCCCACACAAAATAATAATTACTGTCATCCCTCAAGCAGTTCTGCAGTTTTTCACCAAAGTGATTTTCAGTCTGTTCAGTCCAGTTAAATCCAGTCCATGTTTACTGTCACTCTGTCAGGAAATACTTCCATCAGCAAAAGCAGGGGACAGCCTTATTCTGAAGACGGGGAAACTCTCATAGGATTTAATTATCGAGAGGTTCCATGAAAAACCATGGACCTTTATATTATGAACTAATAAACCCGAAATTAACAAGACGGGGGTCAAATAGTTTTAATGCTTCCTTGCACCAAAGCGGCATCTTCGTCCTCAGCGTCACCGCCAATAATAAAAGGTATATGACGAGACCGGCTTCTACGTAGTGATGCGTCTGTGACAGGGAGGGGGTTGTCAGGAGCTGCTCTGTTATAGTGATAGCAAATACCTACAAACAGTGACTTGTTTGAAAAACAATACATTCCAGTAATTAGGGCGTTGCGGTGTGTAGCTCAGTTGCATGAAGGTTCCACGTTGAAATCTGTCTCTATTTGTCGGCCCTGTGATGACAAGATAAAAGATAAGATCTTTATTCTTGTCATCATGCAGTGTACAACGAAATTACGATGGTCAGATGGAAGGTAAGTCCTGAGCCGTTGCGACTGAACCAGTCGCACCGACCTGACCCAATTCCTAGCACACATGTTTTTCGATGGTGGTAGGAAACCGGAGAACCCGGAGTAAACCCATACAAGCCAACACAGAAATTTCCTGGGATGGACTGGAGTTCGAACCTGAGACTTTCTTGCTTTGAGGTGCAGTGCTAACCAGTGCACCGAGCCGCTGTGGAGTTCCTGGCCTCTCGCCCAATGTCAGCTGCTGCAAAAGAAAAAACAAGAGCATTTACGATAGCATTTGCATGTTATTCTCAAGAATACACACAATTAAATTAGTTTTATGTAGACTCTGTACACAAGTTATTCAAAATTCAGAGCAGAGACCAAAGACTGAGGAGCCAACGAAAAGGGATAGTTTCACTGACGTCTTACTGAAGCCTTTTTTTAATACATTTCCATGCAGTGGGACTGTGTGATGATTTAATCCCCTTCCACGTCCTGTGGTTGTGATTTGTAGCCCTCTGTACTGTCAGTGTTTGTCGCCAATGTGTGTCAGAAAGTCCTGAGATTTAATAAACAACTCATCGGATTTCATTCCCCTGTCTGGGCTCCAGCTGATGAGAACTCTCCAGACTTGCATTAATCCCCCCACCCCCACCCCCCTTTCCATCAATTTCATCTGCGCCAGTCTGTTCACATGAGAGGAGTGATGAAAGATGATCACAGCGTCGGCTCTGCAGTCACGGAGAACTCCTCACAGCCGCCCCCTCTGAGGGAATACTATTTCTCCATTGCAAATGTCTCACCAACCAATGATGAGTATATGTCTCAAGAACTGCTGCTCTGAAGAGTTGACGTTATTCATTCTTTACGTGCCTTGTGCATGCAGCTATGCATTTTGACGTGGTAGCCTTATAGAATTTGTCCGGGAAGATTGAATCCTCCAGGCTGCTGGGAAGGAGGCTGGCGGCTCTTGGCCGAGTTGAATTCCTCCAGGCTGCCCGGAGGATTCTACAGCAATATGTTTCCTGAGTCTTCATGCTTGCTTTGATGGCGAGGCATGGCGCTTCGTTGTTTTTTTTTGTTCTAAATGATGATGAAGTACGATCCTCCATTTATCAAAACACAAAAAAAAAAATTGTATATTTGTACTTTCAGTTAAAAGTACACAAACAAATATGAAATATGCTTGACGCAAATGTGTCGTGTTATGTTATGAATAAAATACTTAATTCATTCAATAAGATACATCTAAAATTTTCTGCTTTAACTCCTCTGCAAAAGGTTAACAGGTTGAGGTGAATGAGGAATGATTAAAGTGTGATTGTCAATTAAGGTAATCAGATCTTTGGATAATATTGAACAGATAAGTGTCACAAACTGTTTAAAAGCAATGAAAAGCTCATTGCATTTAAACAAAGCAATGAGCTTAAAAAATAATCTTTTAAATATTTTTTTGATTTTTTTTAATCATTAGGTGCAAATATGTTATAAACGCTAATTATCACACAATTTAACAATTCCGATCATTTAATAATAGGTTAGTATTATATTTAACCTGGTCTAACCCCATATATCGAACAAATTGAAGGAAAAAGTTTGGAAAATATCATTGTATTTTTACGTGGTAAAAAAGTTAAGCTAAGTTAGAATTATGATTTATGTTGTGAAAATGAATATCAAAAAGTTGAATCTGTATCCCTGAGCAGTTTCAAATGCGGAAAAAACACTGTAAAACACAATATGACACATTTGCATATAACAGGTATTACCGCACATTTTTTCCCTTAAGTAGAAATGGGTCTGAGTTCTTATGGTTTAACAATGTAAACCTCACATTACGTAACTTGTAAGGGATCTTGCTTGTTCACCGGTCATCTAAGTTAAAAAAATATTCTAAGAATGCATAATCTGCGTTGAAGAGGGTTAAATCTGGCATTTTATGGTATGATATAGATACAAAATATATCAATGCATTCATATATTAACTATCATTACATTATGGCGTCTGTGAAAAGAACTGAAGATGGCAAAAAAACAAAAAAAAGTCTTGTTGTCTCTATGTACTCCATCTAAATACATAGTCAAGTGATAATTAATGAGATGCAAAAGAGCTCTGGGATGTAAGATAATGGAAAGAGGTAGCTTCTTTGTAATTTTATTCTTCTCAACCATTACACACTGTTTAAACGGAATCTTTATTTCCATACGTTTAGGAGAACAGCACATATTTGAATCCAAATTTACATATTTTCAGTTGTCCTTTTTATATTATCTTTTCATGAACCACCTTTCTAAGTCTTTTTTCTGCTTTTCATACCATCTCACCATGGTGACCACCCCCTTCCCTCCCAGCCACTCTCTGCAGATTGCTTTCCTTGTTGAGGACCCCTCAGGTGCAAGCCAGCCACTGAAGTGAAGATGAATTGAGGGGAAGTGAATGAAGTATTGACAGACCAAGAAGAACGAGAGGCCCTTGAAATCATAAAATGTTGCAAGTGTGGATGTGAGAAATGGTGGCGTTTGTGTATGTATGTGATTAAGCAAACACGCAAGATTCTCATCTCCCTCTGTCCTCCATCCTTCCTTCCCTTATCCTCCCCTGTTCCCCAATGAAGGCACCGTTAATAATGAAATCTGCAAACAAGCTTCGCAACAACATATGCTGTCAGAAGAAATCTTCATCAGGGTTGTCCCAAAGGTGGAAAAAGTTATTTATTCAAGCAAAAGTGTGGCGACTTGTGTAAAAAATGACTCTGGTAAAGTATTGATTCAACTTCTTTACTCAAGAACAAATTACAAAAGAAATACAAACTTTGAAATGTAGTGAACAAGTCCAACAAGCAAAAGTCAAAAGTAGCAGTTTTTCAGGGCGAGGTGGTAGCCGAACCAGTATTTGGACATAGGTTTTGAATCTTTTATGATAAAGTGGGGCATTTGGGTCCAAAGGAGGCCTGTTTTTATTTAATTATGCATGGATTTATAGAGGCAGAACTCTGACACTGTACACCTGATGATTATGGAGCAGGCTCCTCCGGATGTGAGTGTTTTGGAGACAGTCTGTAAAATCTAGGTGGGTGAAGTGTTGGCCAGAAAACCACAGAACGCCAACAGGAAGGAACAATGTAATATTAAATCAATACAGAGTGGGAAAAACAAACCTATTCTTAAGGGGGGAAGCATTCCATGAAGAATAGAGAGGGTGACGGAATGTCACCTCTGCTCAGCCATGACTTCTAGCCGCTCAGCTTACTGGCCATTTGACCCCTGGAGAATGTCTGGGAGAACCACACAGGTGGACTTCCAGACAAATCATAAACTTTTATGGTAGAGGACACTAATCCCTGTATCATGTAATATCTGATAGAATCAGTGCAGGTTTATTTATTCTATTGGGGGCAGCGGGGTTCGCTTCCGGGCAGAGAGTCCTGGATTTCTGGAAATGAAATCAGGACAGAGAAACAGCAACAACGCTAGTGTGGTCTGGTACGTGGCGAGCAGTTATGATGATGTTTTTCATGATTGACCCCCATGTGGTGAATCTTCTGAAAGGCATAATTGCTCGGCTGGATGAGCGACATCTGTGAAACACAAAAAAACGACGGCTTCTTTGTAGAACTAACAGAGATGTACTTGAGAGTCAGAATTACCCCCCCACGTAGGAGGCCAGTAAGCAAATGAACGACAAATACATTTCGGATGCAAGCGCTGAAATGTTTGTTGAAGTGGATGGATGTTTTTTAATATTGCTGTTCACTGAAAAGACTTGGAGGCAGCAATATCTACCAGGTCACACAGACTTTAGAGATGCATCTCTGCAGCTGCAGCTGCTGCTGCAGATGTGATGAATCGAACGGTTAGGGTTAGTGAACAACTTCTTTCAGATTGCGGCCGCGAGGGTCGTTTATTTCTTTCTTTCTGGAAAGCCGAATTGGTGGGCATGTTTTCTCAGTTTCGTTGCAGGAATCGAACCTGTGAGCAGACATGAGCAGAGATGACCGTATTATCGCACGTTTCCAAAGGTAAAGCATGATACAGCGAGCAGCTCACTATCAAGCTTAAGAGTTTGGTGTCCAGAACTGCCAAATAAAGTTGCGTGTTGGATTTAGCCATGTAAAGGGCTGCGTTGCTAGCAGAGACCTTATGATACTGATAGAAGATGAGATTTCTCCCTCATTGAACTTATGTAGGTTATAGTGTTAATTTTATCTTAAATTAAATGAAAATCAACGTCAATGAGTCTCAGGTTGAAAAAAATGTCTTTCTCTCTTTTAGTAAACTGGTCTCCCAGACCCAAACACCACACCAAGGGACATCACACAACTCTGAAGCTCTGCACAGAGCACAGCTCTGAAAGAAGGTGGGGGAAAAGTGCTCTCTCATCAAAGCCATGGCACAAATAATAAGAAGAAAACCTGTTTTTGAGTTAAGGGGATCTATAAGGTTTCCTAAGGCCTTATCAAGCTTGTTATGTGATATGTAGGACTAACGTTACTTTTCAACCCAGACGGATGTAGAAAAATTGGATGTAGAAAAATAAGTATCCTGTAATCCTTCATTCCTGCCTGTAGGTACTGGATATAACCTTCATAAAGTGTTTTGTGTAGTAATAAATGCTCTACATTCCAACAGTCATCACTGACAGTATTTGGTCAGTAACATCTTAGCCCTACTGTGGATTGAGCTGGTAACTGACATGGTTTTATTGATACCAATTCCATTATCGATAGCGCTTATTGGTCGGATTCGCCCTTATTAATCCCTGATTAACTATATACCCCGAATAACAAGGGCTGTAAAGGAACCATCATCCCAGCCAGCGGCCCGTATTTACGTAAAATTTAAAAAATATTTGAGTACTATTCGCAAAGCATTATCTCCCAAAGTTTTCGGACCATCATTTTTACACCGTTTGTCCAATTTAGTCCAAATTTGGTTTGGAGAGCTTATGAATAAATATCATATTTTACTCTAGGAGTTCATAGTTTGCTCACTAAGGGGAGCGTTTTTACAAAAAAGTACCGTAGGCATAGCTGCATTTAATTTTAATAGTCCAATTAGGGGGATTGCTTTTACAACGCACGGTATTTGTGAACTTTCAAGGATATAAACGTTCTGTCAGTGGCGACTGCATAGGTCCTGTTTTATCTTTGAAAAAAAAAAACAAAGCCTTAACAGGCCTAGCTGTAGCAACAGTCTGTCATCATATAAAAGGGATGAAACAAGGGAATATTTGTAAAACATTCCTTTAATATCGAAGTCTTCTTAGTCCCAGAAAAAATCTAAACTTTCCTGTGTGGCGCTAATGTTATAATAACTTAAGAACCACATAATTCTAAGGTATAGTAATCCTCTGTAATGGACATACTGCTCTTTGGGAAGCAATAATGCATAAGGTATCTAATAAATGGCTTTCCTGGAAAAGTGCTGTAAGCAATTTGCATTCGGTGAATGACTGATAAATAGCTACACATTTCGACAGCCATTACAGATTTTATAGTGTTTGCGCAGTAAAGTGGGTCTCACTATCCCCCGCTCTGCTGTAATTAAAAAAGAAATTTGTGGAGTTCTCTGTCCTTATTGGCTGAAAGAGGGAAGGGGATACCCGAAAATGGCTTCAGTGTTTACTCTAGTGTGGGGGAACCACTTTTTGACAAAACACAAAAACCAAACCAATGATGGCTGTCAGAATTAGCTATTTAACAGTTATTTATTTTATTTGCTAAGTGTAACCACTTACAGCACCATTAAGCACATGCTTTGCAGAAAGATATTAAAGGATATTACCGACGTTTCCGCCCTTACTAGAAATATAATTTTACAAGTAACTCTGCTGTAGTCATTTTTCATGAACTGAAGCCAAGCTCCACTGATTTAGTCTATTCTGGTATTTATAGTGTCTGTCACTGTATTTGTGACTAAATATCATTACTGCCCAAAGCTCTCATGAATCAGTGTCTCTGATCACAGGTTCTTGGTTGGTCGAGAGAAACAGGGGTGGCGATTGAGGCTGTGAGGCCGATCAGAGCATGAAGCAGGACAAACCTTCTAGGGAGGTTAGTGTACTTTGAATTACATGCTCCCTATCTATCAAATCCCTCTATCCTCTAAATCTCACATCTTGACCTCCCTTCCCAGCTCTTTAAAAGCACAAGAAGTTAACTCTGAAGTTAACTCTGATTAACAATATGGCCCTTCATATTGAACTTGCCCGAGTTCAATATGAAGGGCCATCAATAAAGTTGGAATTTCAACACTCTGTTGATGTCATTGGGTGTACAATAATTTTTTTTTTCATTAGTTTGTATTATGTAATAAAAAATAAACAAATGTTGATAAAAAATGTTTGTTGATCTTACATTCACTTACCTTGGCAGACCACTTCAGACATGCTACTGGGCAGTAGCCCACCCCTAGTTTCCAGTGGCAGAGGCTGGAAATGAAGGGTGTCCACAATAACCGTTATTTACAAGAGTAGTTAAATAATGAGTCCTACAACGCGGAAGTCAGCTAACGTGTTTGCACATCTGGGTCCCTCTTTTCAAACTCAATGGGTTTTATGAATGGGTTTTCAGTTAACTATCTGAAATAAGGTCTGTGGTTAACAAAAGCTGAAGATATTTAAACCTTTTGTTCTAAACGTCATAAAGATCACAGAGATTCGTACACTCAATAGTCCGTGTTTACACGGCGACAAAGTATCCCAACTCAAACTTTGCAACTTGTACATTGATTATTTAGAGAAAACGTATAGTAGAATAGAATGATGCCTTGTGGTGATGACGTTTTAGTCATGGGACGGCAATGTAGTTTGTTTTTAGTCTAACATTAGCTTTTTACTTAGCGATTTAATTTACACGTCAAAGACCGTAAGAGTGCTGTTCATCTGTGAAGATTATCTTGCAGATCCAAACAAGTCAGTATCATAAATTTGTGCTTTTCACAGATCTCAATATTGGCAATGATCCAAAATTTACTGCAATTAAGTAGTTTTTTGGGTACTTGTACCTTTTGGAGTATATTTTCAAGTCTTTACTTTTACTTTAAGTAAGTACTGTATTTAAGTATGCGTAACACCCTGTAATCTACTTTTTATCATATTTGAGTAAACAATACAATTTGAATTAATATCCAAACCGTACTTGCGTACACAATAGGGTGTTCAACACGTCAGCATTTCTGTTTAAATTTCTGTTTTGTCAAGTTTTGTCAGGGCTCAATGCAGCCCAGGCTAATTTGTAGAGGTGAGCACAACCATTGCTGTGACTGCCTCATACATGCTATTATTACTGGGGTATATTCATATTTCAACCCTATTTGAATCTTACCTGTGGTGCTCCCTGGCTCTTTTCATCCACCTGGTTCTCCCTTTTTCACTTAAGTTAATATTCAATGACCTTCATGGTTGGTGAAAGAGGAAAAAAAACATCAGTTCAACTGCCTATATGCATCTTTACGATATGTGAGCTAGCTAGCTAAAACATCGAAACGCCACTCTAGCTAGCCACTCCAACTACCTACACGGCTAAGTCAAGACACGATGTGTAGATGAATAATCTAATGCATAGGCAATCCTTTTACACGTCTAATACAAACCAAACTGCTAGGCTTGATGATTTTTATAATTTGATTAAGAAAAACGTTACTTATGTCAAAAACTCAGATGCGGCCAATCCCCGATTAAATTTGACGTAACATTGCAGGGCTGGCTAAACAAGACTAGGGTGTATTATGAAATAACAATTGGGCATTTAGATTGAAATCCCGATTTTATTTCCCAGGGGGGGCTCCTCCTAAGTAGAGCCTTTGTTTTTGAAAGAAGAAATTATGGATACATCATGGTTGGACAACTATTTATCTTTTGACAAATGGAGGATCACAATTACACAAGGAAAGTGGAATGGAGTGTCAAACGAAACCTGAAGACCCGACTTGTGAAACCATTGACAGGAAAATGGTACGGTCCATGCAGCCCTTCCAGAGGGTTCTACTCGGCAGGCAAGGGACGTTGTATGGTGCGGATTGCTCACTTCCCCGTTGGTCACATTTTATCTAAAGGGATGCAATGCAGCCGGCTTGGAAAGGTTCAGGAGTGAAGGTTGCTTGCATGTCCGTCAAAACCTCTGCACGACTCCAGTCATGCTCGGTTGTGCTAAATAATAACGGATGTATCTATCTAAAGGAACTTCATCACTTGACACGCTACTGGATATACAGCTAAATCTCTTTGACACTTAAAAGCCACTGTAGATTCTTGCATAGGGAGGGGTGAGCTGAGATGTATTCTTTTTACTGCAATCTGGAACTTCTCAGCTGGATGCCACTAAATTTTACACTCTGCAGCTTTAAGTCACACATCAAGTGGGACAGAATTCCACATACAAAACCTCTAAAGGTGATCTCACACAAAGTTATACATCAATGTTGCAGACTCAGAGTGAATCTGTTTAAACATTAAATACTCTCCTTGTCATTTTACTGTATTCTTTTAAATTCAGTGTAAATCAGTACATTCTGTTTTTATTGATAGTTCAAGTATTGTTCTTAGGTCTTTGGGAGCAGGGTTCTAAAAACTCTAGGGTGCTTGAAAAAGTCTTTAGAATCTTTAATTAACACCAATTCACTGCCAGATGCTGTTGCTCTTTAAACAGGGTGGAGGGTTGGAATAGTTTATGTTTATTTCCGTAGGTCTCATCTCTGTTCTGATTAACATCCTGTTTCCTCTGCTCTATCATGTCTCCATTAGCTGCTGTGACAGCCCGTAGCCCCCTGCAGGCACCAGTGTAATTCCACCAAATCAAATTTAATCAGATGAAAACAGCAGTGACACTATTTCTCCCTGTTAAGGGGATGGTAAATTATTTACTGTGCTTCTCAGCTCATTTTGCGTAAAAAATATTGTCACTGCACTGACTGGAGTCAATTAATGTTTATTTAGTGAAGTCTAAGGTCAGGGGTGCTAAAGTGGCTCTGTCACCTTATGGTAAGGGTACCACATAACTTTGAATAGGGGGAAAAAAGCCATATGCCTCAAATACCTCTTTTCCACCAAATTGGACAAGGAACTAGTTCCAGGCTGGTGCTGGAGCCAGTTTGGAGGGGGTTCACTTTTCCAAAGGCTAAAAGAAAAGGAGATCAGGATTTGCCGGAAAGACACAGTAGTTAATCTGTATTGTCGGAAATCCCAAATCTATCTCTTCTGTTTGCGAAGAAGGTGAACAACTCTGGGAAATTTTTAGGGTCCGCTCGATGACTAGAACACAAAAACATAACACAAAACAGGAAACAATTCTCTGCAGACCAAGATAGAAGTTCTCACACATCTGTAATCCGCACACAAATGTAAGTAAACATTATAAGTTAAAGTATGAATAAGTATAAATACCCCTTATGATGTTAAAATAAATATCTGTTATTGATATTGTATAGTAGATTCACAACTTTCTCTTCAATTACTTGGAAACTAACTGGTATAGAAACAGTATCTCTGCTGACAGCAGGAGGACCTCCTCTCATGTTGTTTCTGCTGTCAGACTCAGGGCAAACGTCAGCTACTATAGACATTATCCATTATTATGGATAATGTCTATAGTATATCTGTCTGTATACTTGACAGATTTTAAGTTATAGGTCCTTCAAAAATATACTATTTATATAATTATTTAAGTGTGTAACTATTTTTCAATAGACTAGAAATCCGAAAAATCACCATCATCATTTTGGACAAGTTAATTATAAAAAAACATGATAAACTATTATAGATATTAAGTACATGATGCTTTCCTTTCATTTTCTGTGCATGTAATAACAAATTTTGAGATATATTGCATTACGTTTCAAACCAGTCCACAAAATACCTTGTTATATTGCGCTGTAATAGCCAACCAAAGTTTTAAGGAAATTAAAACAATCCCTGTGACCACTGTGTTTTTTGAGGTCTGCACAGTAGATGTTTACTTGGCTAAAAGTTAGATTCAACTTCATTGCAACATTATTTTTATATTTAAAGACGATATTTGCTTTGCTCAAAATCATGTGTAATGCATAATTATTATTAATTTCACATTTTATTCTAATTCTGTTTTATTTTTTATCTGGCTTATTCATTTTTGTACTTCATCTTGGACAAAAATTTCCATTTGGATGTATTCATTTCCATCTTATCTTATATTTCTTTTAGGCTATGCAGTGCGCCTGAGACCACACCCAGCCATTGTCATGGTCGTGTACGCAGTCATCGAGTTGGAGGAGATGCCGATCATGGTGTCCGAAGCCGATCATCATATCGTCCTGCAGCAACGGCATGGAAAACCCAGGTGGAGCAGGACATCGCCCCTTGTCCACTGAGGTTCACCCCCAAAATTGCTCCTAGAGTTCATCCACCTCTCACCTGGCACTTGTCAACTCCAGGTGAAATTTTCTCACACTTTTTTAATGACGAAGTTTTGAAAATTTTGTGCAAAAACACAAATCAAGAAATACGGCCAGAAATCTAAGAAAGAGGGAGAAAATTCCCCTGGAGAGAGATTTCCATAGAGGAGATTTAAATAGTACCCAGGCTTGTTGCTGTACATGGCAGTTCTTGACCTACCAAAGGTGTAAGACTTTTGGAGGACAAATTAAATTTTCCATCTGGATTTCCCCTCCACCTTCATGTCTATGGACAGGTTAATGGCACTTTCTTCTATCTCCATATGTGTTATCCAGCACAGGATGCACTCAATGACCAGAAGAAGGGTACAGGGGAGTATGACTGTCTCCACCAAGTTAGACCTCTCCTTGACATCATGAGGAACCGCTGCATGTCGGTTTACCATCCGAAGCAGCACACCTCAGTGGATGAGAGGATGGTTACTATGATATTTTCGCGACGGACTTCAGCAGAGGCAGAATGCTGCATTTTCCTACGCCTCACAAATGCATTTTAACATCAGCACAAATCACGGTTGTGATGACAGATTTCATTCCCAGGCTGCAACTTTGCTGGTAGATTGGATGGACTTGCTCTGCCTGCAGAGGTGATGGGCTTCGCCAGACACCCGTTCAATATTGCAACAGAATGGGACTTTTCTGTCAAAGCAAAAGAAGTGATCCCTTCAATTGACGAGGAGAAATTCATTCTCTAACTTGTCGACATGCAGTCATCCAAAACCATGGAACAGAAGCTTCATACTAACTGGCCTGCAAAGTTTTGGAGTGATGTCAACATACACCATTTCCCTAATGTTAAGAAGGTAGCAATCACGGTGTCAGTATTTTTGGATCAACATACACATGCGAATGAAGCCTTTCAGACATGAATTCAATAAAAAGCAGCTCTCATTAATTTTTAACAGACAGTACTTTGCACCAATTTAGAGTACTGTCTGCATTGCCTTCGGATTGCATTGAGGTCTTACGGGCCAAAAGTCACTGACCTCGTTCAAAACTAAATATGTCATCTCTGCCGCTAACAAATTGAACAGAATAACTGTAGCCTACATATCAACATACTCTGGGATGTTTAACAAAGACAAGCCTTATCCAAAAGTGATTTAAAAGTAATTTAACTAATTTACATTCCCTCAGTGTACACTAGGATACGTTGTATGCATATGCATTAATTGTTATCACTTGCCATATGTTTTTGAACTAATATTTTTTTAATCAATTTAATGCACTTTACGACGTGCTAGAGTCAGATGTGATCCAAATCATAAGAACTGAAATGCCCACGTCCTCCACCGAACATGAATCCGTCATAATCTGCCACAACCGCAGTTTTGAGTGTCTTACATGTTGGTACTAGACCTTTATGAATTAGTTTAGGTTCAGTGGTACGAAGTGTTAACAGACCTGAGCAGACTCCAACGATGCCAAAGACGAGCTGAAACGTAACTGAACGGAAGCACTCAAACAGAAAACGTACAAAAGCCTCCTCAAATACAAAAATGAACCCAGGGTGACAAAATACAAATAATACACAATTTTAACATTTTACCTGATGCAGATGTCAAAGCCTCCAAAATCTCCATTAATCCGAGACAGCTGCATCGAAGCGCGATCTTCTCCCTCTGCGGTTCTACCGTATGCAGAACTGGAGCACTTCTTTTGTTTAACGGCAGACTAGAGACACCACGGTTACCACGCACACTTTACTTTTCATGCTGCTGGTAAAAAAATCAAACATGTTAATGTGTGTTTCTTATTTAACACAATTATGATACACTGCCCCATGAAACTTCTTTTTTGTGTCTGTATTTTCAGATCGCATCAGTTTATGAGACAAGTAAAAAAGCGGCTGCCAACAGTGGCAGTCAAAGCAATAGGCCTAAAAATATTAAAAAAAACTTAAAACATAGGAAATATTCAGTGGTCTTTGAAAATACAGTTGCAGCCGTCAGTGATGTTAGGAGCACTGTTAGTAAATTTGTATCATATAGTGACTGGGTCACATAGCTGTCTGTGGGCAAGTCAATATTGATTTTTATCAATATAAATACAGACAGCTGAAAAGCCTCCTTAACGCCATAATTTAGTTATGGACCCTTGTGCATAAATTGAAGTTCCTCCAGCGCTGGAGTAAGATCAGAGCCGTTCTGCTGGCACCACTGTCCCCATGGGCCTCCATCAAATCGATCAAGCCCGCCACTGGCGGATTCGTAACGTTGGAAGGATCTGTGACATCTATAACCAACATACATTAACATTCCCTAAGAAAGTGAAAACATATTGTTACTGACCATGTTGAGTCGTCTTTCGCCCTGAAGAACTTGTCAATCTCCGTAGCATAGTGTTTGCCTAGCTTTGCCAGTAGCATGTCATCTACGTTGCCTGTGTCTCATTGCTGTAGCCATGGATTTAGGAAGAAAATACCGGCGTCATCCAATTTTATTTTAATCAAGGGTTCAACACTTAGGGAAATTACTTTTGGACCTGAGGTTCTAAAACGACCAGTGTTTACACGTTGTCATGTATTTACATTTTGACTACAGAAATTCAATATTTTCTTATGGTGGATAAAAGTGATCAAATGTCAAGGGCATTATTAACTTTTATTTCTCTCATATTTTTGGCCATTGATTTTACATTTGTGCGGTTATGTGAATTAGAATAAAACGCTCATCAACTTTCATCAACATTGTGAAAATAAAGAATGAAAGTCCAGATTAATGTAATACTGAAATCAAAAGGTGAGCTCTAAATCCAAAAACCCAAATGGCACACACGAGAAAAAACAAAGCTCATAACACAGATTTGAAAGTATGTAATCAAAACATCAAAGAATTGACTAGAGTTGTGACGTCCACGAATTAACCAAATCTATTTAACGGCTCTTTAACACGAACGATGGGAACAGAGTCGCAGTTGCGAGTCGCTCTTTTTATCTCTGTGTTTCACCCAGATGCACACACAAGCTCCTCCTTTGCTACTCCACTGAGTGAGACGGAGAACAGGCACAAGGGGAGGATGGCAGCAGAGTACAGGTGCAGTGCTTATTTGATATGCAAATATTGCATTACGTCATCTGAGTTGTCCAAAGTGCCTTCACGTGAGTGCCTCAGCGGCGGTCTCAAGAAGAGGGTGGACACGCTTCATTTTAAGTGAGAGACTGGCGAAAAAACGCAGCAGCATCTGGATTGACCTTTCCGATGACCAAATCGGTAAAGCAAAGTACAATATTTGCCAGAAATAGATTTCTTTCAAGTCCGGGTCAACAAATAATTTGCATCGCCACATCAAAATGAAACACCCGACAGTGAAAGTGGCGAGTGGTGAGAAGAGAACCAACCAATTCCGATAACAATAATGATAGTGACCATGAAGTTTCCATTACCGAAAGTGAAAATGACACCGTCAGTGCTTCTTCTACCTCCACATCAGGTAGTGTTAGACGTCAGGCCACTATCACTCTAGTTACAGCTTTACCCACTGGGCCCACATCTTTGCCTGGCCAGGAACCCAGCTCTAGTCAAACCATTCCTGCTACCAAAAAACCAACCTACCTTGTGGAATGTTTACAATGAATGCAGATCAGGCATTAAAATCTAGTCCACACATGCCAAATGAAATTATAATCAATATTTCAGAATAATTCAATCTCATATATCCCACCAGTAGAATATATATTGGTGGTATGTCTAAGTTTGAATGATTCTGATCCAAATCGTACCTTATCATTCCTCCCAGCAATTATTTCCAGGACAAAATGAGTTACCCCCAGGCTGGCTTCTTAAAAATAAATAAATATAAAAATGAGCCAATCTTTTGAACGGCTCTTTGAAAGACAAGGATGCACGAGATCCGGCTCGCTTCAAAGAGCCGTAAATCCATCTCTAGTATTGACTGACACTGAAGACAAAGGCTATGTTCACACTGCAGGTCTTAATGCTAAATTTTTTTGCTGATATCCAATTTTTTTCCGTGGTTGTTGACATTATAATTTCGATTCGACCGCCGTCAGACTCCAGTGTGAACAGTCTACGGCTCTGAGGTGACCCGCATGTACAGAAGAAGACGTGACATCACAAGCTGTACGCTGTGTTTACGGAAGTAAATATGGATGCTACACGTCAACGTGTGTGTTTCAATTTTGAAGTTGTCGTGCAATCAGCGCCGACAAAATTATGACTAAGTGATAAAGGGCTTTCTTTCCACTGACTAGCTCCATCAACGGTGTCTGCCATGTTTGTTTCATCCATTGCTTACATTTGATCTTGCCCCGCCTCCTCCAACGCAGAATTGTGACGTCTGTCTGACTTCAATGACGTAAAAGTCGGATGAAATGCAATCAGATATGTGTCACATGTGGAGAAAAAGTCAGATTTGGGCCACTTTTGCCTGCAGTGTGAACGTAGCCAAAGACGCAGAGTGTTAAAGAGAGACTTAACCAGGGACAGCTGCAGACTATCAGACAATCAGAGTGGAGGGAAAAACAGTGGGGGAGAAACTGAAAGAGTCTGGAGATAAACACAAAGAAAAATACACACCTGACAGTAAACCCAAGTCAAGCCAAATTTGATTTGATTTCGCCGAATCAAAAATTTGCACAAGCATGAACGTGGAGACAAAGAAGAGAAGAAAAAGAAACGTTTCTGTTTGTATTTTAAGTTGGATTTAAAATGCCTGCATGCTGTATGATTTTTTACACTACCTAGAGATGATTTTTGTTTTACTTTATCATTTTACTTACTAAAGTAAAGTTTCATCACTAATATGTAGATGTTTGTGTTCATCATGATTTGAAATAAAGTATTTTTTTTTCTGTAGTACAAGCTCAGGCAAACTTTATAGTACAAAAAACTGAAATGACAAGTTATCAAAGACGTAATTTTACAGATTTCTGTGACTGATTTCTGTGTGTGCGCCTATTTGAATCTTCCCAGAATTGGTTTTGTGAAGTTCCCTCAAATTTCGAAGATTTATTTATTAAGTGGGAATTGTGTGTAATGTTTAAGTCCTTGTAAATATTCCATTGACAGTACTAGTCAAAGGTTGAGATGCAGTTTTCCTTTCAAGTGAATTTAGATTTCTGTCCACAGTTTGGGCTGGAACAAAAATCTTTATAATTGTTTGATAAAAAAAATTGCTGTCTCATCATTCTGGTTTTTATATTGAATTCAGAAGCGCTGCATTTAGACATAAAAACAGTTTAGAGACGTTCCTAATGATTTCTCAGATATAAGGTCTATTGTGGGTTTAATTGTTCAACCCTTTAGAGTCCAATATGGTCAAAGTTTTAAACATTTGTGACAGGTTAGCAGTTGTTGATGAGTTTAAAATTTACACTTTGAAAAACACTCATCATTTAATAGATCAAATAAAACACACAAATAAGCCAGTTTTGGGACGTGAATCTCAAACCATCATTCTTGTTCAACGTGTTACTCATGTTCCTATGTCCCAATATTCATTAATGAGTTTATTTAAGTAGATAAATGTAGAATAAATGTGCATTGGGTATGCAGTGATGGGTTACAATATTTTATTAAATCCAGGGTGGCCCATCCTTTAAGACTTATCCTCTCCTGGAACAAATTCAAAAGAGGTATAAAGGGATGAAGGTGTTTGATTACCATTGGGTGTTCATTTTTTTAAAATTTGTAGTTGGTTTGTTTATTTATTCCTCTTTTTTCCCTTTCTATTCATAAGGAGGCGACATGATTATATATAAATGAATTATGGAGAAGGGGGGGCTTTTTCTTTTATTTAACATGTTCGAAATAAACTTCAGGTCTGGCATACTTATTAGTTCATCTGCTGCTTGTGTTGTCTGTCCCTCCTCCCCTCCTTCCTGTCAGGCTCTGCTCAGGTGTTCCCAATCGGGATTGCACATGAGGTTCACCTGGAGGTGCCGCTTAAAAGCTCCCAATCCAGCAGAAAGCAGAGGCTTCAGGAGTGGAGCTGCTGATTCTGCGCTGGCTCAGTCTGAAATGTTTGGTTATTGTTGTTTAGTCTTTCAGTAATAGTTGTTTAATGGCATTTGATTATATTTTTTTCTTAATAAGTCTGCCCCCCCCATTAAGCAGTTTTATGTGTGGAGACTAGCAGACCAATATTTAGTGATCAACCAGTCAAACTATGTTGGTCCTGGTTCCTCAGAGTTTCTGGTTGAACCCTTGGAACAGTCCAATCACTCATTCTTTGATGGTACCACACAAGAATGGAATAATTTAGTCATGTGCTTCTATAACACCTGCACCTTTGCTACCAGAATAGTTCTTGTCTTGACAGCCTTGTCTGTAAATGAGCAGAAAAAAACAAGCTTTAAATAAAACTATAAGCGTGGACGTGAGCTGAAGGGTCCTTAAGTTCTAGATAATGTACCTAAATATGCCAACCACAATAGATCTTGAGTGAAGGGATTACCGGGTGTGAATCAGTACAATACAGTGGTGTATTTTGAGAAGCTGGTTTAACAAATTGAGTTTATCCCTGATATCTGGATTGATGAACCCTGAAAGCAACATGGAGAAACTCTTGCGACTGGGTTATAAAAAAACATGTCCGGAGCTCCGATACCATGACTCTCTGGCAACCACTGAAAAGAAAAGATCTCACATCTTAACACTATTTACTCACAAACTCTTTGTAATTACTCCCCCTGCAATCAGACTGAATTTTTATAAATGCACCTGATTATACAATGAGAACAATAGTTGCAAACCACTTGCACATGCTTATTTAATTAAAACATGAATCCAGCGAATTATCGGAACAATTAAAGAATTGTTGGTTGTTGCATTGTATTTGTGTGCAACAAAGACCATATTAAATGTAATTTGGGTTTATTTAAGAAGTACTGAGGTTTCTAAAATGTAATCATTCATCAGCCATAACCGCTGATCCTGTTCAAGGTCGTGGGAGTTGTCGCCCAGTTTCCAAAATTGAGATCATGTCCCCGACTGCGCTTCCATTCAGTACGTCAGTTGGGTAGACGGGATCGTTTTCATCAGAGATTTCAATTTAGGGTGTTGAGCTCCTAATAGTTGCAATATTATGAAGACTGGGTACAATAATGTCACACGCTGTCTCATGGGTTACCTCGAGTCCCTGCAGGCACTGGAACCAGACTCTCTACCTATCTGTATGTTTTACAGATTGCAGATATTGCAGCCTGCATCACAGGATTGACAAGAGGCTGTGTGGTTCACAATCTATCTGCATTTTCTTTTTAGTCTCTGTGCGCACTGCAACTTGTGATGGATGTGAAAGGCAGCATTTGATGGATGTGACAGGCAGCATTTGTAGCTTATCTCCCTTTTGTTCTCCTTACAGTGCCGTATATGATGTAGTCTGAATTCTGGGTCATTGTGGTATTGTGTGTGTGTGTGTGTGTGAATGATTTGTTTGTTTATGCCTGCAGTTCTGGACAGGTTTGATTTTCTATGTTCTGAAAAAACAGTTAAATCATCATCAGAACAAAGACCTTTATTTTTGCTTTGAACTTGGATCTGCATAATAACCTTTGATTACAGCTGTTCGTTGTCGTCATCTTGTGCATATTAAGTTCTCATAGCCTCTTAGTTTTTTCAATTTGGCTTCTTTTGTGTGTATTTTTATCCCTTTAGAAGTGGGCTATTCAAGAGGTGGTGGATGTTTAGTCACTTGCTCTGTGCCTAGCTTTTCATTGATTATACAGTTTGGGTATATTTTCTGTTAGGTCTCTTGTACCGGTCACCACATTTCCACCGGTCACCCAGGATTGTGAACTTCCACACATATTGTTGGGACAGCTGGAGAAATGTTTCTTGACATTTCTATCAAAGATTTGCGCTGTTTCGGTCTCTGCTTGCGGTATAGAGAAGACAGTTTGAGATGTGGCTTTCTTCGGTTTGGACAACTGACTGTACAGGTAGTTCACTGGAACTGTCAATTTCAAAATAAACAGGCCCGAACTCATAGCTGGCAGAGGATACACAATCTTCAGACAGTATGTGAAGGTCACTCAGTTCACTGAAACTCATCATGATTGCAGTTCCATTGTGGTATGGTAAGCCTGCTGCTGAGATGAAAACTGCTGGCACTCTGGAGATATGAGCTGGCATCTGCTGACTGACACTCCAGGTGTGTGGAGAGACATGTGGACATTGTACAAACTTGCGTCAGTCAGAACTTGTTTTGCAATTCCTCTTTCAGGAGTCTTTTCTCCGCCAGTAGCTGTTGCTTGATTCCAACACAGAGTGGATCTCCCTGTGCTAGGACTCTGTCGATGGAAGCTTTTTTTGTAATGACAGCCCTCATTGTTAGGCCAGAGTTTTTCCTCGCCCAATGTTGTATACGGCAGGCGGACATCTTTTCTAATGTTAAATGTGTTATGTATTGTAGTGGCTTGCAATGTGTATGCAGCAATTCCCGTCGGTGCGGTTTAAAAAGATTTTTTTTTTTTGTAAGGATTACGACACGCTGTCGACGACAACCTCATTGCCTCGTACTGATCACCTTAATTAAAAGGCCTTTGTCTGTCCTTGCACCGCCTGTAACAAATAATAAAACCTGTAGCTGCATCTCATTCAGGACCTGAATAAAGCAATCCTTTAGTTCTACAGTTATTCCTTTTTTCAAAATCTACCCTACCCATTTAGTTACTGCTAAATCAGGAATCATCTCTGCATGTTCTTATACTTCATCTTTTCTTTCCAGCACCTGCTCTGTGTACAACTCACACCAGGCATCTACCAACATAACATCCAAATCAACCATATTCTTTTTAGTATCAAGTTCTTTGACCTAAACTTCAAACCTGCTTATATTCAAAACAACTTACCGTTGTTATAACACCTTCTATAAAAATTACCCAAATGTCTCTTATTCCATGTGTTTCACCTGCTCATCTACATATTACAGTAAAAAGAACTGCAAAGTTCTCTGATGAAATAATTCCTGATCCTTAGTCTCAAACCTAATAACGGAACAACTGCAGCTGATTGTGTTCTTTGGCGACAAAACCTAAACTGTTCTTGAGCTGAATAGGAGCACTAGATTTTTCATTTCAACATTTTAGCAAACGTTGCCATGCACGTATCGTCAAAATGCGATCTTTTGGTCTATTCTTACACCGATGAGCCAGACGTGTTATCCATTTTCGGTGCTAGTATCGCATGATGCTGCCTTTTGCCTCAACACAATTAAAGGGCATACTCATTTTCACTAAGTTCCATACCTTCCTACAACACATTTTAGGCGCGTATTTGTCAGTCTATACGGCGCCTGTTGAACACACACATTGCTTGTGCACATTGCAGTCTTCTCGCTGTCAGCCTTGTCTCATTTACACATGCATCTTTTCAAACTATCACTTGCATCACAACAGATAAATGTTATTGCAGACGCTGACCTCGGGAAGACAAAACTTTTCTTCATGTTTTAGAATGCCACTTTGAATGTTGTTGCACAGATGTGACTGTCCGATAAGGACTCATCTTTTGGTAATTCACATGTGACAGTTATCAATGAATTCCATTTCTTCTTCCGTGTTGTCAGAGGGGCATTCTCAACCCAGAACAATCGATGCACATGAAGAGAACCGTGCTGCTGAAAGTACTAGATAAAAGTAATCCTTGATCTTCCCAATAGGTTTTGGATGAGACATCACAACCTCTCTCAAAAACAATGCCAACGAATATCAAACATTCTCGCCGCTATAACTAGATTTCAACTTAGCAGATCACAACTATCTACCCACTCCAGCTGCTCCACTGTCCTGTTTCAAAGCACTATAGGAAAGATTCCTCCAAACATGTCAGCCGAGGAAATCAAACAGAACCAAGTAGGGAAACCGGGCTGGCTCAAACAAGCCACAAGGTCTCCCTGCCAAAAAGACTTACCACTTACGGGTCTAGGGAAACGGTGCCCACCATCAATCTCTAACAATATTCACATTTCATGATTTACAATCAAACAGTATTCCCTTCTGGTGGTTCAACATGCAAAAAACATCAAAGTACTGATCGAACACTTCTTGACAAATGAAGTGTATGAGACATGTCTTGAAAAATGAAAAGCTGCTGCCTATCATACAACAACTCATCCTCACCAACATCTCTAGATCCTTCACCACGTTCTACCGTTGCTGCACTCAGTGTCTTGATGCCTAAAAAAAACTGTTAAGCCACTCTTCATTAAACTCTGTCCTTATGTTCATTTGTCGTCTTCAAATATTGCAGCGCTTGCCTAACATGCATAATGTCCACAAATAGGAAGCTGACTATTCTAACATCTATATTCAAGCCAACGAACACCACAATACATGAACACTCACTCCTAAATATTGTCCTGCTGCTTGAATCTCCACCTGTTGCCACTACCAACACAGCACATATTAGACAAGTTAAGGTATTCTGACATTGATGAATACTCACGACTGAATACCCCTGTATGCATTAGCATTTCTCCTAAACTGTTTCACAGCTGTCTAATCCATTTGATACTTCTGTGTACAACACACGGCTTGGCTGGCTGACCAGAAGAAATTGCCATCGACAATTATCTTTTCCTTTCTACAAGGAGCACCTAACGCACCAACACTGAGAAACATTAACGCTCTCCCTGCAAACAATTAAAGCTAGAGCCTGTGCAACCTCACTGTCCAGTGGATTCAATGTAAACTGCTTCGTCGTGACATCACCAACAACTACAATATCATCCCTTCTCGGAAAGCAGGAGTTACCTCTTGTTGGCTGAACACTAAAGCCAGTCTCACGAATACTGGTTTCTGGACTTACATTAAGACCCAGGGATACCTGAACATTATCATTTGTGAAAGTCCATAACAAAAACATCAACCTTTGTCACCCACAGACTCCCTTACACTTGGTGTTGCCTCTACCTACAAAAATATAGAATAAACTCTCTTACTCTCTGAACTGAAAAGGTTTTTCCCTTCATATAACAATTATTTTTTTAAGAAATGTATACAGCTTTATAATTTAATGCACTAATATAATAAATAAAAACATCACATGATCATTAAGATGTGTACCAAAAAATTATAGACTGATCAAATCATGTGAACAAAAATAAACTAAACAATCCTGCTGCTAAGCCCGTCTGTTCTTAGAAGAAACTGCTTTGGACTGATGTTGTACAGATGGTCTCTGATGATAAATTAAAGTCCTATGAGACTTGGTCCATTTGGACAATTATGATCAGAAAAGATTGCACATCAAATCGGACAATTTTCATGAAAATTACCTTCTGGTTTGTGGAATTGGGCTGGAAAGATCCGATGGACCAACCTTATCTATCGCTTCCAACATGGCCCTGCTGAACCGGACAGGATTCAGTGGGATGACTCACTCAATGAACTCTCCATTCAAGACAATTCTAGGAATTAATCTGGCAGTGGCACTCGAGGAGATTCTTTAGTATAGGTGCGACTGTCTCCAATTACTGATGATGGTGAATAACCAAGACTAAATGTTCACCTCTTCCACCGCACCACAAACTGTACATGATCTGTTTTTGTGTGATCATGAATGTGCAAAATTTCATATAATGCAATGTCCAAGATGGCGGCTCATTATTATTTTTTATTTATATTTAAAATTTTTTTTTTTCTGACACCAAGCGTCCCCTGCTGGAATTCTCATCCATTTTTTGTATGTTTTGGACCATAGTAGTGGCTATGTCTTGGTCCCTGCTGCTCTGCTCCAGGAACCTCTCCTCGGACCTCTCCAAAAACTGTAGCAGATCTGCATTGAGGTCCCGCTTCCTTTTTCTTGTGTAAAAGCTAATTTTTTTTTTTATATAAAATCCACTGGTCTCTAAACTTAAATAATGTTTATATTTATAAACACTCAACTTTGACTAAATTCAGTTATTTGAGATTTTATGATGGGTTAGAAGAAAGAATCCTTTATTAGTCACAGACAGTCATACTCTGTACAACTTAGTGAAATTATTTCTCTGCATTTGACCCATCCCTGAGGGAGCAGTGGGGAGCGCCCGGGGAGCTCAGGTTTCAGGGTCTTGCTCAAGGACCCTACGACAAGTAGACCCTGGTCGGATTCGAACCGGCTACCTTACGATTGGGAGACGGCCGCTCTAACCGCTGAGCCACAACCGCCTGCCGCCCCATGTTAACCATGCCATCTTTTCTAAGATGGTCGTAACACATCTTACAAAATCTGGTCTGTTGTGAGGATGATGAGATGAAGGATGTTCCTGGCGAGCTGCAGACCAGTACGATTCGTACTCATCGTCCAAGTGCTTGAATTCACGAACGTGTTCACCCCATGGTGTACAATATAAGCCTCTTTTGCTGCCAGTGACGAGGCGCCCTATTGATGTGGGACTATTGATAGCCTCCGTTAGTTAGGAGACTATTGATAGCCTCCTCGTCTGTTTAAGAAATTAAACTTACGAGGATTAGCATACGTCGTTCACACGAGGGACTCGTCAACGATCAACTCCAGCATGGCTGTTGCAGCGTCCAGGGCTCTGGTTGTTTGGTTAGCCGGTCTGTCGCCAAGCACGGAATGCAGCAGGTTGATGGGGTGATTTATTTTTTTTTTTCGGTCCGCCACTGCCGCTGGTCCCGATAATCTTTCTTTAGCTTCTTCAGCTTATTGATGAGCTGCTCCGCTCGTTATCGGTCGCGGCCATCTTCCCTTGGAGCTTCTCAAAAATTGGCTTGGTCCGCGAGGCTCCCTCTAGTTTTCTTTGCACTTCAGAAGACGACGACAGTGCCAGGACGCACTGGG
This sequence comes from Lophius piscatorius, assembly GCA_009660295.1. NCBI lineage: Eukaryota > Metazoa > Chordata > Actinopteri > Lophiiformes > Lophiidae > Lophius > Lophius piscatorius. The sequence goes on from VRLP01000235.1 coordinate 277,718, forward strand.
TCTCCTCCTCAGACCATTTGTTTCATTTTGCTGTCCATTCTATTCTACAGTATCGCTAGTAGAGAGGATCATTTTCGCTCTGCTGTTTTAAAAATGGCGGGTTCAGGGTTTGCCTCGACCTTGAACAATAGAGGACATCCAACTGTCCTTTTTGGGTTTTTTTTTTTTCTGCTGCGCTTGTTTTTGGCATTTAATCTCAAGCCGTCAGGCTGTCCACGAGAAAAGGATGCCGGTGGCAAAAAAGGCGGCCCAAAAAAACCAGAGTAACAATAATTGTAATTTAGTTGTAACCATGTGTTACTTGTACAATGGGACCTTCATATCTATATATGAAATATAGACAGTTTATATTTTATTGGCGATTTTCAAGTCGTATCTCATATCTACTATGGCTGATATGCTTGTTTAAAAGTGAGAGCTTCGCTCAAATAAAACCGTTGGCACAATTGCATTGAACTCGATTAACACTGTCTACATATGCTATGTTGTCTTTTGCACTGCTATGCTGTATTGAATTGTTTGCTATTTTTATTTTATTTTTTTTAAGATGATTCATCTGTTGCAAAAGCAGCGCAGCCTACAAATCACTTGGGCTGTCAACCGCGCCAATGAGTGGTGGTTTGTGATTGTCCCAGGATTCACAATTTCAGGATGTCTGCAGAAACGTTTTTGTGCGAAGATGCGATTAGAGGCAAACCACGAACTTCAGAGCATGTGTGCCCCTGAAGAAAAGTGTTACCATTGCACTGTGGAAGCTGGCAACCAACAGTGACTACAGAAGCATCGGTCATCTTTTTGGTGTCATCAAAACAGTGTTGGTGTGTGCAGGATATCTGTAAGGCTACCTGCACATTGGTAGTACCAGAAATGGTTTGCTTTCCAGACCGGGAGAGGCTTAAAGAGATGGCTGCCTACTTTGAGAAGAGGTGGGGGCTCCCACAGTTGTTGCTATTGCTGGTTCACACATTCCCATTATAGCCCCGCAGGAGTACAACTGACTATATTAACAGAAAAGGCTGGCATTCCATCATCCTTTAAAGGAGTTATGGATGGGAGAGGACTGTCCTGGGGTGTATATGCAGGGATGCCAGCGAGTTCACATTACCCTCGGGTTCTGAGATTGTCCAAACTATGGGACTCTAATGAACACCGAAGCCTGTAAACGGCTTGCACCAAGAACCAATTGGCGGGGTGAATGTCGGCCACTATTTGTTGGGAGATTCTGTCTACCCTTTACAGAACTGGATTCTGAAACTTTTTCCTGACAATGGCCGGCTGACAGCAGAACAACAGACCTACAACAGGAAAATATCCAGAGTCCGCGTCTTAGTTGAGAATGCATTTGGGAGACTTAAGGGTAGGTGGCACTGCCTTTATGAAAAGGAACAGTGACATTGAACTGGTGAAATCCATGGTGCTTACTTGCTGTGCTCTTCGCTATCTTTGTGAAAGTCAGAGGACTACCAAGAAGCGTGGGGTATACCAGTTGCAGAGGAGCCTGTGGTGCTAGTAGCACAGGGTGCAGAGGAAGAGGGCAGGGATGTTCGTGAGGGTCAGATGCATTATTTGAAGTAAAAACATTTTTCTGTACTTTTGCCGTGAATATGTGCCTTGTCTTTTTTACCTTTTGACATTGTAATGAAAATCAATAAATTCTGTAAACTTTTACACTTCCCTCATGTTTTCCATGCACTTATAAAATCCATGTGCTGCCGTGCGAGTTCTGCCTCCTGGCGCCTTTACTGATGGGCATCCTCAGCAAACACCTGAAGTTGCCGCTCATAATGGTCTTCGATCCTATCCAACAGCCAACTCGTCAGCTGCCTGCATCTACCCCAGGATCATGCTCAGATCGGCTGCAGCCTTTGCTTCCTACCTAGAATGCACATAAGAGCCCAATGGTGGATGTTATGCAGGGCTGTAGTGGTAAAAAGGTGAATATGCATTGGCTTGAGCTGGTATCACAAGTAAACAGACTGTAGTGAATGTTTAAAGTGGCATTTGCTGCATATGTTCTATTTGGAGGAAGGTTACACTATTTTATGGAGCCTCAAAGTCCCGAAAAGTGATTATTTTTTAATTTTGTGTGCCCAAGATTCATTAATTGTGCGCACATGATCCATAAATGGCTCTCACAAGAAAATATTGTCAGTCATGAACACACATTCTGTGAAACTTTTTTTTATCCTCCAACGAAATCAAATGCATAGGCATAGCTAGCTATATATTAAATATAATGATATATACACAATCTAGTGATAACTTCCACTCTGGTTGTCATGTCTTACCTATGGAATGACGCCGGGTAGCAGTCGGTTCTGAGGGGGTCGGGGTAGATGCCATCACCGGAGAGCCGGCCTGTGACCATAGATGGCCTCCATGGTATCAAACCATTTCCACTTTGTCCCACTACGGTTATTTAGGCATTTGACTGTACGGTAATGGAGTTGGAGTTTCTTCAGCCTCACCCAGCACTGAACAGACGACAGCTGAAATCTGAAATGGAGTTGGGTGGTGTCTCTGACTGTAGCAAAGCACTGGCCCCGTTTCTGGCTCTGGCTTGACTTTTTGCCTCTCTCCATTTCTTTATTTTTTCTTTTATTTTAGTCCGAGAGGCTCCCTCTTACTTTTTGTGGACTATGGCGGATAACCACAGTGCCAGGAAGCACTGAGTCTGTAATCCCTTCCTGGTCACTGAAATATGTTGGTGTCACAACTGATTCTACTTCATATTGACATATATACATGATAGATCCTTTTTCTGAGTTGGGCTGTGTAACTAGCTGCAGATTGCTGATTTCAAAATATCATCATTGAAACTCTCACGACGGCAATTGTTTTCTACTTAATTTGAGTCAATGAAGTTATTGTAGCAGGTTATCTAACTTTGGGTGAAGGTCCTCTTCAATTTTCGAGGTAAAAATGTAATATGGGAAATCAAATTAAGAATTGATTAATTCTAAGTTTCATAAACTTAAAAATCACACATCTGAAAGTCATGCACTCTTTTACAAAGTACTCTAAGTTCTCTTCAAGAAGGAAAGACAGGGCATATGTTATGCTTAAATATGAATGTTTAATCAACTACACACTAAACAATACAGGATAAATGATAATGAGGTAAATAAACGGGATAATGCATATGTGTGTTTTGACTGGTGGTTCAACAGCTGACAGTTTGAGAAATAGGTAATGGTGATAGAAAAGAATTGACGCATTTCATTTCTCTGGAACTTATTACTAATGGGCACAAAATTTAAATGGACTTAAATTTTGTACATCAACCCCAGGACATTAATGAGCGTGATAGAACGATCTGACTTTGTGCTGGTCACAATCACGTACGTGCATCGGGGTGTTTCAGTCAATCAGGATGTTCTCTGCTCGCTGAAAGAAGGCATTGTTCCAAAAGTCCGCTGTAGATTTCTCTCCAGGTGACTCTATCCTCGCTGCCGTATGGAGACTGGTAGTTGCTGCGCACACACGAGTCTGGCTGGGCAAGAGCTGGACCTGGCATCGATCGTCCTAGTTGTAGGATGCAAAAATTCGGAACAGGATACTGGTCCCTTTATTAGTCTAGCGAAAAGACCTAATAGTAACACGTAAGTAAGAATTATTTTCTCACCATGGCCAAAGAGTAGTCAAACTCATATCAGTGAGGACAGTTTTAATATAAATAACATGTATTCTATATTACATATTCATGCAAAAAAGTTATCAAGATTTAATCAAATCCAGCTTAACAACAATATCTGCATTAATAAGTCATATCTATGACTTATATCTATATTTACTGATTAATAGCACTTTCAGTTAACATTGTTTGTTATTCAAAGAACATTTCTCAGAATATAGTAATTGGAATAATTCAGTCATATTATTTAGATTTGCCATATTCGCATATATATATATATATATATATATATATATATATATATATATATATATATATATATATAT